>VWZZ01000090.1:12954-76301 GCA_013399095.1 Psophia crepitans
CCTGGTCTAGTGGAGGGTGTCCCTGCCCATGGCAGGGGGGTTGGAACTAGGTGATTCTTGTGGTCCCTTCCAACCCAAACCATTCTGTGATTCTATGAAAACTTTGTGCATATCTAACATGAATTCCACAATTTCTACTAGTAGCTATGGTCTGTACCTCACATCCATGGACTGAACCTCATCTGTTGAATCTTCCATGCTGTTAGATTTCCCATCAAGAGCTTCCAGCTGCATAAGTCCTGGAACTGACTTCAATCCATTAGCAACTACATCTTGGGAAGGGATTACTGGGGCTGTACTTTCCAAGCTTGTATTTTTCAGGCAGGTTGCCAATCCATTGATCTCTGTAAAAGAAGGTTAGAAATTATGATAGTAGCAACTTTTTTATTTAAATAGTTTTAAAAAAAAATCACAGATGTTTTTAAGTTATAGACTGAGTAGAAAGGAAGTCGGACCATGCAGTAGAACTCAGATTCATCTATGACTCAACATACTACACTCTCAATCCTCTTCTCCACTCTGAAATTGCTCTTTATGCTGCATCTTTTAAATTTGAGGAAGAAGGTAGAGAATGTATTATCTTTTCTGTCATGTACTAAAAGCCTTAGCCTGGGGAACTAAACAAAATGGAGATAAATGCCAAATATGTATGTTTTCTTTAATAATTCTTTAAATGCCTAGGCTTTTTTTTTTTGACAAGTCATTAAATGTAAGCATTTAGAGCAACGCTACAAAAAGCTTGGTTGTGTGCAAAAATCTTCTACCTACAAAACCTGAAGGTAGGTCACAGCAACCAAACCTGTTGGCAGACTGGAACTTCTCATTTACAGAAACGCCATGTCAGGTATTAAAACAGAGGAGAAACTTTCTTCTGCTTATGTGGCAAAACAAAGCTGAGTCTCCAGTTTCTAACACCTGTCACTGAAGCAAATGTAGCTATTCTTTTTGAGATGAAAGCAGGGAACCTGTGATAATACACACTGCTCCGTCTGAGATTACAAAAGTCTGAAAAGAACTTACTGTGAGAACAGGTCAGAAAATTAGGGCAATTTTTACCTGGCTGGTTGAGAACAAGGGCCTTTGGTTGCTTTTCCACATTCAAAGTTGATGGTACCTCCAGTTTTGGCTCTTCCTTCTGTAATCAAGTAATGAGTCAATTACGTTAGACGAAAGACTGTAACCTTCATGGAACTGATTGGACTTGAAACTTGTGAGACTGCCCAGGCCCACAGGGAGGTTAAAGGTCATCGACAGCAAGAGAGGATTTCCTCCCCCTCCCCCTTTTTTAATTAGGCATAGGATTTTTTTATTTTTTTAATTTTTTTTAGTTTAAAAAGAAAACATTCTCTGTAAGTACCTGAAGAAACAGTTTTCTTAGTAGAAAACTTAGAAGTGAAAACCTGACTCTCTGTCAGTTCCTAGCTGGACACAACTGCCTTGTTCTGAATCCTGCATTCCTGGCAGGCTTAACAGGGAGAGCTCAGTAACTGATCCACTGGCTGGTACAAAGCAGAAGCAGCACAACAGCAGCAAACATGACAGCTCCAGCATCCAGGAACCGGCTCTTGCCGCCTCGTCAGATAGCGAGGGAGGTCACTCTGCAACAGTTGCATAAAGCTGTCTCTCTGTAGCAGTGGCACAGCAGTAACTGTGACACACCAACAGTCATTCTCAGTTTGAAATGCAACTACAATTTGGGTGTAGAGTGTACCTAAGTGTACCTACTAACATGGAACTAGAGTTTAATTTTCACATGTGGGTAATAAAAGAAAATACCCTGCAGCCACACGCTGTTTCATACCTTTATTTCTGGTGTTTCACTCCTCCTTGTTCTCTTCATTATTTCATCTATTCTCTGGAAATCAAAATAAATTGGAGGATGAGAAGGCAGACAGAAAATTTAACATCAGACTGATAAAGGAGAAGAAAAAAAAGAAAAAAATTTCTTTACTGTCATGACCTCAACCCTGCCTGTCTTGAAAAAGGAAGAATAAGTAACAAAAATAAAGACAACAAAAGACAGCAAACCCCTGGGAGCTGGCTTTCCCAGAGCAGATCTCTGAGAACATGACTTTCTCAGTAGATGCAATTCAGAGAGAAACACTTCAATACCAGGTGTTTGCAGTTGAGTTGCACTCAGCTCTGGAACAAAATGTTTATTCAAAACCAACAGCTATTATTTTAACCTAGCTGCTTTTCCAACTATTTCCAAATAGTTCCTTTAACAATAGTTAGGCTTCTTGCAGTAGAAGAGTAAAATGAAATATCTGATGTTATTCTTGCTGAAAATGGGTAAGACTACTTTTTTTCTTCTTCTTCGTTCATCAAAAAACCCTCACAACACACATAGTTTCTTTGCACTAGTGTGAAAGGAAAATATGTCAGACTTAAAGACACGATAGTTTTGTACGCTAACCCGCAACTGCAACATGCCTCCAGCTCAGTGGTAACCAGTTAAAAATAACATATTGGAATAACATATACGGAATGATGATCTTTCATAACCAGACAGAAGTTCTGCAGCTCTGTAGGTGTTCTCTCTTCCCTGCCACAGAGCTGTAGATAAAGACAGCTGACGCAGCCCCAGCCATTTCCTTGTGCAGCAGCGGCCAGGCAGCCCTGCTGCCTCTGCATAATGCGACCAGAGGCAAGCCAGGTGGGAAAAACCTGTTTGTTAATCACATTAACTTTCTCAACTAATAACACAGAGCTTTTGTTGAGTAAGTTTTAAAACAAAGTCACACATGTTCCTCAGTAGGAATAGTCTGATGTCCTGGGTTGGGCAGCAATTGAAATTTGCCTCTGAACACCATTCCCTGTTTGTCTCAGGCGTTTAATAACTTCGTGGACAGAGGCTAATTCTGTGTTTGTTCTGTGCCCAGCAGAAAGTCGTCTGCCTTGGGCAATTCCACTTTGTCACAAATTTTCACATCCACATTCCCCTAACATGCAAGTAGCAAATACTAGGTCAGGCATAAATACCAATCTGTAATCCCTCCACATTGTTATTTCTATATATTATTAGGTACTTCCTGGGTTATGCATTTAAACAAAACCAAAATAATTATCTTAAATGAGACGCATATATCTACCTTCTTCCGCTCCAGTCTTTCTTGCTCAATTTGCTGCATGATTTGTTCCCTTTCAAGACGAAGTTGTTCAGCTGCCTCACGGGCTTTGATTTCTGCTTCTTCCCTCTAATCAAAATGTGTAAAACACAATTACTTATTTCAGGCAGATTACCAGATACTACAAAGAATTTCTATGTATATATAAATATATGTATACATATATATGGATATCAAGTTTCACATTTGTGTTTGAGGTGGTACCTGTTTCTCAAGTTTGGCTTGGAGCTCTTTTTCTTGCTTTTCTTTTAGCATTTGTTCTTCCTCAGCTCTCCTCCTGGCTTCCTCTTCTGCCTTTTTTCTAGCTGCTTCCTCTTCACGTTTTCTTTCCTCCTCCTTCTTACGAGCCTCTTCCTCTAGACGAAGTCTTTCTTCTTCTGCCTTTCTTTTCTGTTCTTCTCTTTCAAGCCTGCAAAAAAATAACGGTATGTTTAAAGTGTTTCATCTTGTTTAGCATGAATCCTATTGTATGTATGCCATGCAACCAGCAGTAGAAATCAGCATGAAAAATGCTAACATGCAGCAGAGAGGTTGAGCACATGCTCAGAATTCAGGTTGCTATCAAACTTTTATTCCAATCTCATTTTCACTCCGTAAAATATTTCATAGAAATTATAATTTCTCTTGAAAAAACAGATGTGATCCAAGACAAAGAAAACATTTCCATTCTAATTTCAGTTAGAATAATTTCAATAATAAAAGTGAGTTTCAATAATAAATACGTTCCTCTTCCCTTGTGCTTCACACCTGGAATGCTGGTATCTATAAAACAAGCAAGTACTTTTTTCCTTTGTTTCAGCTGAAGATAAACAGATTGGATGAGCAGCAGCACACCAAGTCCACAAAACACAGTGGCACTAGAAATAGCGGGACTAAATTCCACCTATGTTGCTCCATGACTCATTCAGGGACATCATGCTCCCTTGCCACCACATTCAAGAGCAGCTTTGACAACCAATGATCCTTATCCTTGCATTTTGGGAACTCAGGAAATATTTCCGTGGGGCCAAACTGGCAGTTGCTGGTGATTCCCTCCGTCCATGTTTTCAGTAAGAACAAAGTTGAATTTAGACATACAGAGTTAGTGATTCAGTATTAGGGGCTTGAAGGAAGGGCATGCTTTGTTCACACTTGTAATCAGCATCTGATGTGGAAAACAGCCTAAGAGCTTGCTCCCAGAACAGAGCCAGACTTTCACCCCTCAGACACAGCAACCTTCATTATGCCCACGTTCAAAGTCCTCAACTGCCTACAACATGGTTGGTTGGGCAGGGCGATGAACTTCAGGTTAATTTGTTGAACAATACAAGCCTTACCATTTAAGGCATATACTACTACTGCAAGACTGCTGCTTCTACATGAACTAGCTCATTTAAAACTGCCTCAAGTATTTTCTTCACAACATAAAATACTTCAGGTATATCCATGCTGCAGTGTACGGAACACTGCAGCGTGGACATACCATAAGCATTAGGATGAGTAATAGTTTGTTGAGGCTTCTTAAAGAGGACAAACTATTATTTTTTAACTTTGCTAGTCATAAAGGCTGCAAAAGACACTATTGAATTACAGGTCCCAGTTGAAAGAAATTAACACTTACATGTAAGCTCCAACTTTGACTCTAAAAATACCAAGTTTCAAGCATCTTCAGTGATACATGTTAAATTATTAGGTAGTAACTTTCAGAAATCAATAGAGATACCTCTCCCGTTCCTCTCTTTCCTGTCTCTCCCTTTCTTCTTGTTCTTTTTGCAGGCGGGCCTGTCGTCTTTTTTCAGCTAGAATTTTTGAAGCTTCTTCTGCGTCAGTTGTTCCTGCTGTGATCTTCCCTAGAAGATGATGACCAAGGGTGGAAAGTCAAGCAGAGAACAGAGAGTGCCCAGCAGTTCCACATTCACCCAGAGGCTAAAACAGGCCTGACTCACACTGAAATGACACCCTTGCTTTTCAAAAGCACACCTCAGCATTTTCAGCAGACAGAATATGGGATGCCCTTACCTCTATCCCTGGGTGTCACCATTTTCACACCCTCATTAACAAACATTTTTCATACATGGGCAACCCTGGTGAGACCTATGAATTTACTGCTTCCAATACGTACCTTCCCCCATCTTCATAAGCCTGCAACTGAGCAGCTTCATGAAAAGAAAGGTCATCACTGTTTAAAAGCCTCAGGGATCCATAATATCTTGCAATATGTTCTCACAGTAAGACTCACCTTCAGTATTTTCAGTCTTTCCCGTAGAAGCCACGGGCTTCTCAGAAGCCGCCTGGACTGCCTCCTCAGTGCGTGCTCCCGAGGATTTTTGATGACTGATATTTTCTTTCTCCTTGTCCGCTTTCTTTTTCGGAGTTTCCTGGTTGAGATTAGAAGTAGCACGATGCTTCACAGGAGAAGCTGGATATTGTTTGGCGTTTTTAGGAGACTGAGGATAAGTCTTTGCAACTGTCCTGATGGAAAAACAAAAATCAAAACAGGTTACTCATTACACAACTCGGAATCAGGTTCTGTCTTTACATGTATCATTCCTTCTTGTCTCTGGCTCCACAGTAATATCAGTTGTTTTCAGCAGCGATCCCTGCTGAAATGCAGAGAATTTCTGTGCAAGTAAGACCAATAATACTGTCCAAGTTGTAGGAAAGAGATGCGACATCATGTACTACCTAAACCAAGTAATTTTCATAATGGCCATTTCATAACAACTTTGTCAACATTACTGCATTCAATAGCCCACCTCAACGCTTAAAGCAAAGCGATGGTCGCCTTCCCTCTGCAGCAATATAACGAGTTGCAAGGTGCTGCTTTCGTTTGAATACAGCCTTCTCAAACACGGTCTTTTTGTAACAGTATCCGATTTTCTACAATAGCGCCAAATATTCCTATATACCAAGGTGAGGCTGGGCACCACAGAAAGAGACAGAACTGACTGAACCATCATATGATCAGCTCCATCGTTTCAGTTAGCGTTTTAACCAGCACCAACACGACAGACTCAAGGCTCAAAACTCAACTCCTGCAACCTTTTCACGCGGCTGCCCTTGTGGTGATGGCAACGCACAGCGGCGGCAGAGCCAACGGCTTATGTGGCTGTTGCATACTTTGGGTGAAACGATAACCTTGAAATCAGTTCTGGGAAAGCAGAAGGGAAAAGGTACTTGATATTCACCGAAAAATAGGTGAACATTGAAGAGAACAGATCGCGAGGAAACACAAAGCACAAACACCATGCATTATTTATGTAACACCAGCCACTAGCACTGAATACTTGTAACACCAAGAAAGGCTGGGCTGTGTGACTAAATAGTATGCAAGTAAAGAGATAACAATCTTAAAACAATGATTTATGTGAGTCCCATTAGAAGAAATAATCTTACACTGAAGTGAACATTACACATGTAGTTTTAACGGTTCTCGTGGCTATGCAATTATGATATAAAAGTATTATCCCTTATCACTTTTTTCATCTACACAATATAGAGTTTCATATACTGTAACACGTTTTCTGAACTATACACTCATTCTGGCAGACCACAAGCATGAAACACATAGGCAATGGCTTAAAATTAATGGACTGGAGTGGAAAGATTTGTATAGATCTAGTTATAGTATTGTGTGGCCAGAGACTATTACAAGTAGGATCATAGAATCATAGAATGGTTAGGGTTGGAAGGGACCTTAAAAGATCATCTGGTTCCAATGCCCCTGCCATAGGCAGGGATGCCACCCACTAGATCCGGTTGGCCAGGGCCCCATCCAACCTGGCCTTGAACACTTCCAGGGATGGGGCATCCACGGCTTCTCTAGGCAACCTGCTCCAGTGCCTCACCACCCTCACAGGGAAGAATTTCCTCCTAATGTCTAATCTCAATCTCCCCTCTTTTATTTTAAAACCATTGCCCCTTGTCCTATCATTATCTAGCCGAGTAGAGTCCCTCTCCATCCTTTTTATAAGACCCCTTTAAGGATTGAGAGGCCACAATTAGGTCTCGCCAGAGCCTTCTCTTCTCCAGGCTGAACATCCCCAGCTCTCTCAGCCTTTCTTCATAGGAGAGGTGCTCCAGCCCCCCAATCATCTTTGTGGCCCTCCTCTGGACTCACTCTAACAGGTCCACATCTTTCTTGTGCTGGAGGCCCCAGACCTGGATGCAGTACTCCAGGTGGGGTCTCACACGAGGGCAGAGTAGAGAGGGACAATCACCCCCTCGACTTGCTGGTCACACCTCTTTTGATGTAGCCCAGGACACAGTAGAACAGCATTTGCATTACAGAGCAGACAAAAATTAATCCATCTGTTCAACTCCTCCCTCAGTTCAAGAATCAAGGAGAAGAACGGGTTCTTTTCCACCATATTATGTCACATGTGCAAGAGGCTGAGACACCAGAACACAGGGAGCTCACTCAGAGCTGCCCAGTTCCTGGGCAGGAAAAGACTGCAGAGCATTGCATCACCCATACTTTCTTACTCCCACTGAAGAGTCACCACAGGCTCCAAAAGCCCTTGGGCTGGTGGAACAGCAGCACTCAACTAAATCTGAAGTTCAGCTCAGGTACCATGTGCCCGCAGGCCCAGGAGCTCCCTGTCAGCCTAGGTTCTTGCCCGAGCTAAGCTGTAGGTACATCTGTACCCAGCCTCCTAACCTGTTGGTCCTGACCTGATGTCCTTGCTTGTCCTTGGACCTGACTCCTGAAGGCCTTTGCTGGACTCTTGACTGACTCTGGTCACCAGACCTACCTTGGTCACTTGTTTTGTCTGCTGTGGGATGGGGTCTGCTGTGGGCAAGGTCCCTGTCCTTGTCTGCCCTGCTTGCCACCCACAGCTCCTGGCTCACCCTGCCTTGCAGGGCAGCCTGCTCCTGCTGCTCCCTGACAGAAACAGGCTTTGGAAGATGTGGACAGGCAAGTCTGTTTCCAGCTCTTGCGAGAAACAGCAGCGGGAGAAGTGAATGAGATCGGCTGGTGTTGACCCAAACTGGTTTTAGCACTGCCTTTAGTTGTCTCCTTGGGATATAGATTCCCAGGCCCTCCTAAAGACAAAGGCAGAGATTTCAAGACCCCACCTACATAGCTACATCTAATATGTGCCTCACCATTACAGTAATTTCAAACTGCATTTCATAAAAATATAATGTGTAAATAAAAAGTAAACAACCTTTCTTAACGCTTCTGTGCAGCAGAGGATGCTGCTTGCTAATCAGACACTTCTTCAAAGCGTAGTCCCTTCTTGCTGTCTTTGGTTTACATTCCCAACTTTACCACACATTCCTTGCAAAGCCTTTTATTTAACTTGTTGTGACAGGAGGAGCACAACAGTCACATAACTAAGGCTGAGTCACTTTCAGTATTAGCACAGTAGTCGTCGTTCTCTAATAAAGACGTGACAATCAAATTAAAGAGGCTGGTAGGAAGGAGTCTAGTCATGAGACCTGTGTATCTTGCACTGCACAGGAATTAGAGCAGACTGGCTGTACAACTTACCTGTTGGACTAGAAACACGTGCTGAATCTATTATTTAAGTAATGCATCTTTTAACTTTTAGACCTGAAGAAATTTTTTCTTACAGCTCTTTGGCCAGAAGAACAAGAAACAAGCACGGCTTTACTTGCTTTAAAGCAACTATAAGGGAGAAGCCTAAAAAACCCCAGATCACTGCAAGGATGACAACAGTGTAGTGTTTGGAGTGAAAAGATCAGAAAGCGCATCAGGAATAAGAATTTTTTTCAGAAATTTTACATCATTTACTGGATGCCAGTAGAAAGCATGAAATGAACACACTCTTCCCCCTTGTATTTAAAATGTATTGTCAACTTAGCATCTTTAACTTCCCTAGACACATGCAGAATCGTTACTGGGAAAAACACTCCTTTTAACAGTATTTAAATGATGCTACTTTTCATCAGAAAGGACCAAACTTGATAGTGATGACAGAAAAATGGGATTATTAAGGGGAAATGTATAAATGCTTGCATAGGGGGTCTGCTTAGGCTTAAAAAATATTTTATTTTAGCCTTGAGAAAAAAAGGCAAGGGATGTAATTAAACTTTGGCAATAACGTGGAAACACAGAAGTGTGCCTGATGAGGATCACAGAATTAAGACAACTCCCCAAAATCCAAGAATTGGTAGCATGAGATCTGCAAGGTGACTTATCTCAGTCACTAGATTTGACAGGGGAATACAGAAGTACAGGAAACATCTTCCTCCCTCCACGTTGTCTTAAGATTTCTCACCTCACAGCCCTGCGTTGACATGGGGGCAGCAGCTTGTAAGAAGCCATCCTCATGACCCCTACATGCACTGCAAGAACCTCTATCACGTCTGAGGATCCACTGGTCCTTAAGTTACCACGGCTTTTATTTAATTAAAAGAGGGATAGCCCATACTGCAGAAGAATGTCTCAGGAAGAGCACAAAAGGGGTTCTGAGCTTACTTTTGCCAAGCAAAGAAAATAAAGTACATGCAGCACATGAGTCAGAGGTCACATCCAATTTTGTCCATAATCCGCAAGGAAGAGAACAGTATGCTTTCTTGAAAAGTCAGGTACGTGACAGGTCATCGGTTACAGCAGTTCAGAAGGCTGACTTTAAATCAGAAATCTGGAGCAATGCCAGAGCTGCTTTTTTTTTTTCTGTCATAGATCCCTATTACTGGAGCAAAAGCTCTGCTGAAACCACACCAAGGACTTGCATGTTCTCAAGCCTGCTTTCTGAGATTGCTCTGATCACAAGCTATTCCTGGGTTCTGACATTTTTGCCCTTCTATCTGTGATATTTTCTCAAAAGCAGTTTTCTTTCACTCTCCGTTTTGATCCTTTCTAGCCAGAGACAGACTCATTTCTCTCTTACATTTCTTAAAAGAGCAGAAACTCAGCACAAGTGCAGAGAATAGTTATTTTGATAGCTGCATTATTACAGATGTTTCAAAAAATCTTGAATTGGCCCATTCTCTCACTAGCTGCTGAAAAAAACCCACCTCAAAATAGTCTTGATCCAACATTCTACTCAGTGTTTTCATCTTTCCAAGGCAAAACAAAGATCAAGTGTCGTAAATGTAGCACACACACAAAAAATCTAAAACTAGGTCACTGCAGGATATAGAAGCTACTTCTGTGAGGAATTCATCACATGCAGGCATGTTTCTAATAGGTCATTTTTAAAGCTTTTTAAAAGTTTGTGCTTTTTTGTACCACTCTAGGTTCATATTGCATCAGTATTCTGTAATTTGATTGAGGCATGTGGATTTCTGACATCAACGCATCTCCCAACGGCTGCGACGGGATGTCACCCAAAAGAACCATCAAGTTACGGGCTCAGCGAAACCGTGAGCAAAGGCCAGCGACACAGGCTGGGAACTGGAAATGAACCCAGAACCACCCACCAGCCGCGTTGCAGTCCCTTTTCCCTTCTCCCTGCCCCTTTTTCCTTCTCCCTGCCCCTTTTTCCTTCTCCCTGCCCCTTTTTCCTTCTGATGAGGTAATGCTTTGGCAAAATAATGTAACAGAAGGTTTTCAGAGCTTTCCATTTTTATTCCCTAGCTTATACTATGGCTTATCTGAAGACACTTATAACTAAATCCTACTTCCTTGGGTCAGTCAGGTCTCATTGATTTCAAAGGGACTATTTACGCAAAGGCACGTGAAGGACACAGGCTTTATTGCTTTGCCGATCTATAAGGTAGGACACTTATCTATTCTCTGAGGGATACTGCAAGAATAAACCAATTAACATATATCTCTTCAAAGATGAAGCCTCAAAAAAATTTACCACAAAACCTGCTAATATTGATCTTGTGAAAGATCTGAAGAACAGGAGCACTCTACACAATCAGTATCCAATAGAAATTTTAAAAATAAAAGATAATTTCTCTATCATCCTAGCTCTCCAATCCATTAACTTCCATCTTTGTCAAGCGATCCACACTGGATTCAAAGCAATAGTTTGTGCGACATTTCTTAATATATTTACTTTTCCAAAAATCTTCAAGCTTTGAATTCCTTCCTTGCTTTTAACTATTGCTCAACATATTTTTATTTGTTTCGCCTTTTCTCCTTTTTAGGTCCATATTTGTTCACTCATTTTGTCTTGGATGTTATGTTTGGGGTTGATCTTTTTCATCTTTTTTTGCTTTCTCAGTAAAAATTGCACCCTCAAACATTGTATTTTATTTATGTAATTACTACAAAGCTATTCTGCCATCAATCACTGTCTTTAAGTTGAGGTTTTATTGTCTTGTTTGAGCCTGTTTCAGTTACTTTGCAATGATAGAAAGAGCTTTTTAATTATTAAATAATGAAATAACATACAAAGAAGACAAACAACTACCACTCACAAACCAAGATGACAATCGTGAAGAACTAGTAATCGGAACAATACCAAGGAAAACCTGAATGTCAAGTCACATACTTTAAAGAACAAAAATGTATACAGCTAATTATCATCTAAATCACCAGCTGTACTTGATTCCTTCCTCAACAGCTTTTGAAGTTAAAGTGCTATGCAGGATCACTAACTACTAATGCTGTACAATACGTGTTCTCATTTCTTCCTGGGTAATTTTTTTTTGCCATATGGTGTGCTGGAAGGAGAAAGACTAAACTTGTCAGAGATTGTCAGGTTTGCAAAGAAAATTTTAATATTTGTCACACTGACATTATATTTAAGTTCCAAAGTTAATTTTAAACAAAAAGATGAGATTGTACAATCTAAACGAAGGCTCCAAAGGCCTGACTGCCTAAATTTAAATCCACTCACCAGCAAGATCATTATCTGGCATTTGAGTTGTATGAAGAAATCTGTATCTTTGTGTAAGAATATAGTATGGTCATCAGGATGCCTTTATTTTAAATTTCTGAGGGGAATTTTTGAGGGTGCTGAAGCAGAACCGTCCTTCTGTAATCAGTAAGAAACATGGACTTAAACTCTATTTACTGTATCTCTCATAAGGTCACAGAAGGAGTCCTAACTGGACCACGTTAAGATTAAATGCTTAGTAATACATTTCTAGCAGTGGTCAGAATCAGAGTCTCTTCAGGATGAGAGAGAGCAAAAACGAAAAAATAAGAACGAATAACCGCTGTGCCTCACAAACAGAGAGAAACCCACCAGCAGGCTTCTTGATACCTCCATACAGCACGTGCTTCTTCCTCTAAAACCAGTAGTTTAGATCCCTTATAGGCATGAAAACATTTTACTGTAAAAAGGTTCTCATAATTTGCACCTCTGGGAAAATTGTCTCTACTGTTGCCTAACTTTTTATGGAAATTAGTGCTAAAAATTAAGACTGGGCATACTTTTTTCCATAAAGCACTAACCATCTGTTTCACAAAATATTTTTGTTCTTTTCCCCCAGATGTCTCTATGATGAGCTATACCAACCGCTTCAATGTCTGTCCATCAAGAAGCGCTTCAGTCTCAGCAATCCATTTCCCACCAATCATTTTGCTTAACTAAATACCTCTCTTGGTATGTCTTTCATACTGGCTGACTGAACTGAAAGATGCATTCCAAACAGGGAATATCAGTACTTACAGAATAATATGCATTTTTATAGCTCTAACTTTTCTCTGTATGTTTTGGAGTGCCCCTAGACAATGATCTGCTCAAAATCATCATGAAAAAAGCTGATTGTCATTAACATATCATTCCATCCTTCAAAAAATTTACATAGTTCAGAATCTGACAACATTATCTGTATAACACTGAAAGTTTGAGATTTTGTAGCCCTATCATATAAACCAAGAATTGCAATTTCTCAGTTGCATGCAAGAGGATTTCTAAAGCAGAAAGAAATACAGGTTTCCTGTATTTTATCTAACACCAGATTCACACACAAAAGCACGCTCCATTAAAGGGCTATATGCTCAGCGCTGAAACAGAAAAGAAACAGCTGCTAGCTTTTAAGGCAGAAGAAATTTGTCAGAAAGGGGATCATCAAGACTGGTTCAGAATATGGCCAGGTTCAAATTTAAAAATATAAATAAAATCAGACAAAAGGAAGTAACTTGCAAGACAGAAGCGGGACCCACGAACCAGCTCGAGGAGAAAAAACAAACCAAAACAATCAGACA
This sequence comes from Psophia crepitans, assembly GCA_013399095.1. Classification (NCBI taxonomy): domain Eukaryota; kingdom Metazoa; phylum Chordata; class Aves; order Gruiformes; family Psophiidae; genus Psophia; species Psophia crepitans. The sequence goes on from VWZZ01000090.1 coordinate 26,146, forward strand.
ACTACTGCAGGCCATGACTACTTTTTAGCATTCTTCTGCGTTACAGCCAGACGTCATTAACCTGTCCTAAGAGAGCTGAAGACACATTTGCTTCAACTTGTGGTCTGCAAGCAGAGGTGCACAGACTACAGTCTGGAGCGTCTGCAAAAAACAACTAAGAAAAGCAACTCAATTGCTAGTAAGCCCAGACAAGCTGTAGGTTCACAACTCTGCATGAGAAAACAACAAGAAGCAGCAACAAACCCAGAGAGATCTACAAATAAGTAAAGATTAAAACCGATGGTTTAGATGACTCATAGTTAAGTACATTTATGGAACCAGGTGGTCATGCTAGCAACAGAAAATGCGTATTTTAAATGCTGGGATTTCTAGTTAGTATTTATCTTCTGTGCACTTCTTCACATTAGGCAGAGTTTCTTCAAAACCAAGTAAAACAAAAGCACATTTAAAAAGTAAATACTAAATAAAATTTCACATGAACTACGAAATACACAGTGGTAATTTCAAAAGACTAAGAGAAGGCAGAGGAGTGTTTCTAGTGACTACTAATGCAATTTTATATATACTTGTATCTGTTTATCTACACTTCTCTGTGTGTGTAGGTGTAACTAACTGGATTTTACACAACCCTTCAAAGGAAGTTCCTCAAGAATCTGCCTCCTTTCTAGGTAAGAAGTAGTTCACAGCATATTAGACCACTAATAGGAAAGGCATACTTAGGCGTCGCAGGTGAAGCTGATCTTCTGGACATGGCAGCAGGAGAATCAGACCTTCTTAGAGGAGATCCCATCTCAGATGATGAACCAGGTGTTGCAGCTCGCTTCTCTTTCTTTATCTTCTCAGTCTAGAAACACAGTTCATTTTAGTTTCCGTAATTAGGACCAACACATCAGAATATATTTGATAGTTTTATTAACAAGATGGCATACAAACAGATCCGTATAACATACATTTAAGAAAAGATTTTTAAAGGCCAGTTCACAACAGAGGTGCACAGCTTTTTATTTACACAGGCATTAAAAAAACCCAGCCATGCCTTGTATGGGCATAGCACACAAGTTGCAGATAAGTACCACCACATTGCAGGCCCTCCAAGAGTTCCTGGGAGGGGTGGTAGCACTGGGTGGAGTTTTCAAAATCATCCATACGCTCCTGCAACTCCTCTTAAGACACGGTCACACTACGGCACCCAGGCACCTTGCAGCAACCCTGCTGGGCGTAATGCTGTGAATCACCCCTAAAACAGACACTATACAAATCTTTAGCTTCCAGCTGTGGTCCTCCCACTTGCATCTAATTTAGATGGCACGAATCCTCTTACTATTTATTAACTATTACAAGACACAGGACCTTACGGGAATTTTACAGCGCTAGCATAATTTTTTCTAAAACATGCCTTACATTGTGTAGACTCGGAGAAAGTAAATGACTTCACTTTGCTTTTCTGGATCAATAATGCATCTTTTAAGCAAACAGCATTAAAAATGTCCACAGAAAGAGGTAAGCAATTGGTACAAAACAAGAGGCATTTGCAATGCACCCAGCAAGTTGCTGAAATATGTGAAGCTTTATCCATTCCCAGAAGTTACAGACAAGTCCAGAAACATACACCAGTGCCAGAAATCTCAGTTCCCTGAAAATAAAGGTGTTGCTGTTCCAAATACCAGTGCTCCACCTTGATTCCCAGGAGAAGGAAGATATTAAAATGCTGCTAAACAGCAGCACAAAAGCAGCAGATGCACGCAAGGCTTACTATTCTACCGCTGTTTCTTACAACAGGGCTGGCACTTTTATTTTTCTGAATGTAAAGGTAAAGATATCAACCAGAAACCACCTCAGTTTGCCCAAAAGCTAAATCAAAACCATCGCAAACCCACCTGAGTAACCTCAGCCGCTCCTTTCATGGCATCGGAGGTGGAGGGTGAAGTTGCCTTCTTCCTGTCGGTGCTTCGGGTGGGGGAAGGCTTGTAGGGAGATTTAAGAGGACTAGCTGGTGCTACACGAGGACAGATATGGAATACTAAAGAGTTATAGTACAATAGCAAGAGCAAAAGGGAGCACAGACAGAGGAAGTAAAGGAGAGGAGAAAACAGCACACTTATGTTATGATTTTCAAAGGTAGTTTTCAAGGTGGGTTTTTTTTTTTTTAAGATCACATTATGTAACACATTCAACATGATCACATTTACTACAAATGCCCCAACTAAAAGTAACTTTCTATAAGATTTTTGGGGGTTTTGTTTAATTATCTGTAAAATATCATGCTCTTACTCATACACTTTTTGAATCACCTGACTATGACTGATTCTTTTCTCTTCTGAAAAACTCTAGATTCCTCTGCATATGATAAAAAGAGTAATCAAGCAATTCCAGTTGGGTGACTTTTGAACAAAACTGCAAAACAGGAAAGATCATAGAAGAGTAGGGAATTTTTAATTTTTTTTTTAAATAGCCCAAACATGGCAAAAGCTCCTAAATATCTTAACTACATCTCAAAATAATACTTCATTAAAAAAAACCACCACCAAACAAATACAACAACAAAGCCAAAACTGAACTAAATGCTGCTGTAGGTATTTCAGTTATTGTTATTTGTGGTAGACATCAGTTTGAGCGAGACAGATGCATTACAGCTTACAGGACAACTCTTTCTGGGTATTTTTTCTTTACTCGCAATACGAACAAGATTTTTTTAAAAAGGGGTATTTTACTCCTGTTTTTGTTCATATTGCCTTCTAAGATGAAATTTTCACATACATATAAAACAATCAACAGAGTATATGTTTTATTAATGATATATACTATTTGTAACCATGCGACAGTGAGTTTCCAATAGCATTCAATTGGAAGTCAAGAAGGGTATTGACTTTGGAAAAGCAGTACTTTTGCTCAAATGTAAAGGAATTCATACTTCCTTTTTTTTTTTTTATTGGGGGCAGTCCTATAAAATTTCTTACAAAGCCTTTTTGTATGCTTTTAATGGGACCTGTCTATTTTTCGACTGACTTTCCAGCAAGTTGTCAAAAGTTCACTGAATATTAAGTGTTCAGAAACCTAAATGATGATTAAGATAAATATTTTTACTTCAACTTTAAAAAAAATTTAATTATATGTGTCCAATAACAACTGTTTTGCTGCAGATCTTGACTCAGAGTGACGTTAATAATGCATTGCCCTAGAGAAAGAGTCTTAAATTGAGACTCCTCATTTCTGAGCTTACAGAAAATGCAGGAGCAGAGCAATTTTGACCCAAACAGAATGACACAAGGCACAGTATGAGCTCTTGAAAAGGAAGAACCCTCTCCAGGAGATGACTTCTACAGTGACAAGTACACCACATATGGGAGATCTCCCTCTATCCTCTTGCTGGCAATTACTGGCACAGCCATTAGCAGCCACTCTGAGTATTGATGCTGTTTGCAACCCATGCTACAGCCTGATTGCCTTGCGAGGAAATGACAAGAGGATGCTGGTTCACAGAGCTGTTCCCAGAATCAGCACTCCTGGTTCAGCTGCAGGGAAAAAGTGTGATCTGCAAACCAAACTGTATCCTTGTCAGACATGCCAGCATGCTACTTTAAAGAGCTTGCGATGAAGAGAGTGATAAAACTGGGAGTTTACAAACAAATTGAGTGGGGAAGGATAGAGAGTCCCTATTGATTTCTTCAATATCAAATACAACACAGAAAACAACATCTGTAGGTGGCCTCAGTAATTCAAGTAAAAATTTTAAGCAGACTATACCGATCTAATTTCAAGTTGGCTTTTGTTCAGGCTTAGCATTAGTTGCTCCCCAAGCAGTAAGTAAACTGGGAATTTTCTCATGGGCCAAGAACTGTATGGCAGCATTTCGGCTACCAGCTGATGCTGCTTTTAATGCAGAAAACAAGGGAAATAATTTCAGTCACTCAATACTGACGTCCCTCTGCGCTGCAACAAAGAAGTAACACGCAAAGGAAAGTAGGCTAATTTTGTAATTAATTTTTATATTGCTTTGTATATTAAAAGCACAGATGCAGGACCGGAGCCTATTTCAACCATGTTGTATGAAAATACTGATCATAAAGATGATCAGCCTTATATCGTCTAACAAGTTTTATCCTCGTGTGTTTGTTTTTAATAAAAGTAAAAAAAAAAAGCTGTTAAAGTTTTGTCCTTGTTTCAGCAAACACTATGACTAGGTATACCTTTATAAGCAGCAACTACTCTGGAAGTCAGGTGCTTGCCCAAGTATTAGCAGGACAGGAAACATTAGTTTTGTAGATGTTTGCAAAGTAAGGGTTTTATTAGACTGCCATTTACAGACAGGAATAGTAACTATCATCCCTAATTTCTAGATTCCTAAAGATCAATAATTGCTGGAATTGACACCTTCCTATCAGTGTCTGTTTTTTCCTCTAAGTATCATTTTGTATGTGTAGACATACACACACCCCTATATAAAAATATACATATGGTCGCACAAAGGCAAAAAGTAATTTAGCAGGAACCCTAGTAAAAATAATTAAGGCTCAAATGGTGCACTGGGATTTTTGTTCTACATACTATTTGAGTATGAGAAAGGATGACAATAATCTATCAACGCCTCAGAGATGTCACACACTGGTCTAAAATACTCTTTCTTACTATATTCAGTTTTCCATTGGCCTACGTTTTAGAAATATTGTTAATTCAAGGGGTTTTTTGTTTTTTGGTTTTTATAAACTGTGTTCTGTTTAAAAAGCCATTTAGAACAAGACAGACAAGGTGATGTCTTTTTTCAAGATTTTAAATACACTGCTATCATGAACAACTTAGTTCATTGTTGATTTTGTACTATTATATAAATTGTCATTTGGTTCATAATACTTTGTTTCTTTCGGCAACTACTCAAATGCAACCAAAAACATACCTTAACGGTTTCAAAGTGAGGAATTCACATTTTTACCTGGATTATTGTACTGCTCAGAAAGCATTAATGTACTTCTGCTTCTGGCTAAAGACGACTGTGTGGGAGTCAGCAGTCGAGAAACAATAAAGTTTTCCATTGGACTAAGATGCATGCGGTGAGCTGAAGGATGGGAGCAAATAAAATAAAATTTAAAATGCAAGGAAATAAAACAATGTTACATTAAAATAACTGAAACAATATCATGAAATGATTAAATGAAATAAAAAAAAAACTTGAAATGTTTGAGATTTAAAATATTTAAAGATAACTTTCATTCCCTCTGAAAAAAAGATTGCTACTTTCTTCACCGTTTTAAATTATCTTCCCACCTGTACAATAAATGCAGTAAGGTTAAGACAGTGTTGCATTTTTGTTCTTACACAGAGCCATGTTCCATTCTGCAAAATGGTTGCTTTCATGACTCAGCAGGAAAAAGGTTTGCCTCTTTCCCCCAGTAGAAAAGGTGACACACTTGGTATAGCAGCGCAGCTACCCACTAGTGTGCCAACCATACTGGGACTGCATTTAAAATTTGCAGTCTCACTGCATTATATAAGTCTTACTTATACAATATGCCTGCATTCCTTCCTGTTCCATAAATAAAAGCATCAACTATGTAAGAAAGATATTTATAGATGCTCTTATTACATACATATATATATATATATATAGCCATCTAGCTATTAGTGAGTTTTCATTAGGCAATTCAGAAATGAACGTGAATTTACCTTCTCTTTTCATTCTAGAAATAAGCCTTCATTGTTATTTATTTCCAGGCTCTTTTTCTTTTTTTCCTCATCAGAGATTAGAGAAAAGGGAGGGAAAGGAAAAAAAAAAAAAGACACACAAAACAAACAAACAAAAAAAATAATCCAGAGTTCACAGTGGGGTAAGCCCTTCAGTCCTTTCTGTAGTGTTTAGTAACCACTAATCCTGCAAGATTATCATCTTTTGCTGAGCCCCTGATGGATCAGGGTTTCAAATCAAATTAAAGGGTTCTACAACTCTGGTCACCAGATTGAAGGCTCCTGAGTGGCTCTTCGGACGCACTTCTGCCCACCGTACGTCCCACGGCTCTTGTCGAGCCGCACATTTGGTTTGTTTGATTTTGGCCATTTGGCTAGAAGATCACCAGCTGTACAGTTATCAGAGATTGCTGCAGTCGCCACAAGCACTTACAGCTCTGTTTGCTGGAGTACTGAAAGTTGTAAGAGAGTCGGTAAAAAAACCCCACAGTGTTTGTTGCTGGCCTAGGATCTCCAGCATGGCAGCACAGTTTTGGGACAGGCTGCAGAACTATTTTACAACCCTCCCAAATGTTTGGAGTTCTTTTGAATAACAGGCATAAGCGAGTTACATAGCTATACGGACAAGAAGTGCTTTAAGCAGAAGGAGAGTTTATGCTGGTAGGAGACCAGTATATTCACTTGCCTCTGTCGGGGGAATGTGTTATTGCCGCTGTGGAGGAGGAGAGGCGCTTACTGATTGGCGATTCCATTTGCTTTGGCAGATTCATTGTAGAAGCTGAAAGTTTGTCACATGCTGCAGAGAGACGCATTGAAGATATTTGTATTCGCATCACAGTGTCGATAAACTCCCCAAATTAACCTCACATTTGTACTCCTGGCCCTTGCCACCAATCATAGTGCTGAATAAGGCATGAGATAGGCTTTTTCCGACTGCTGGATGACGAGCATTTTGTAAGACTGCTTTGGGATGCAACTTTTCTGCTTGTGAATTCAACATTTCAGGTTCACAGTAGCCTATCTTTCATACTGGCAAATAATTATGTATCAGGTCTGAACGAGTGAAGCCATTCTGATACAAGACATTCAAGACCAGCACAAGCAGAAAGTCACCTAAAAAAATGAACTGTACATATGACAACTCTGAACTCCTCACATCCATTCCCTCCCCCCCGCCACTTCCAGTCTGGAAGAGCTGGGGCAGACCTCAGGTATTATACTAATATAAAAATGAAATAAACCACATTTGTCCATCTGCATGATGAGAACTGTTTTAATGACTTATCTGGAACCAGCCATTTGGCTTCATCTTTTCGTGCTTGAGAACTTAATTATTATTTAAAAAAAAAAAAAAAGGCACGAGCTTTCTGGTGCTACCTCAAGTGCTTTTGCTTTTGTCTGTTAGTTCTTCAGAAATACTGTTTGACAAAGTCTGTTTGAGCAAATACCTACTTCCTACCTTGCCATTTATTCAACAGAATGATAGAAAAATGTTGTTCATGTGTTACTACAGTGTATTACTATATGACGATCACTGCATGATGATCAGAAGCTAAAAGTACAGATGCTTTGTCCCTTCAATTTGATTTTTTTTTTCTTTCAAAAACAAAAATACTTTCAACTAAAGACATATATGTGGCCCTAACTCTGCCGCTCCCTCTCCCTCGCCCCGAGTTACTGCATTCCCTATTACATCCATCAAAACATTGCCTCAGTGGGGTCTGCAACACTTGCCTCCACCTACTACAACAAACAATACAATTCTCTATGTTCGCGTTTTTAAAAAAGCAGGTACACTGCTGGTATGCTACAAAACATCAGTTGCAATGTTTTGCATTACGAATCTCTCTGTGCATGAATAACAATTAGTACAAAAATTTGAATCTGCGTGCACAGAAATAATAGTTCTGTAAGAGCACGGGCAGGACAACATTTACTGTGCATTCTGCAGGAGTAATACTCAAGCCTAGCTCCTCCTTTGGGGGGGAGAGAGGAGGAACTAGTTCTTTAAAGCACAGGCTGGGCTGCGTTTTCAAAATGCCGAGTACATCTGCAATCTAAATTAGAAATCCTACATGCTATTCATTCTTAATTTTGGAGCACTCATCTACTTCACAGTCCTTCTGTAATAAAAAGGTCATTTTATAATTAAAAATAAAGTCATTTTGCAATAAATACTAATATAACTGAACAATACAAAAGAAAACAAAACCCAATTGCCTAAACAAAGTCAATTACTTGAGTTTGTTACAAATGGCAGCTTGGCCAAAATCCACTTCAGGAGGCTGAAAATACAGCACTGGCTGTTTGTGCCAAATTTGCTTGTTCGTAAAATATTGCAGAAAAAGGCTCTTGAGATGGAAAGAGAGGACTGTTTTGATGAAACATCATCTCCATAACATGTCTTCTCTTACTGTGCAACTGATTTTTTTTTCCAATAGCACCTGCACCTGTGCGTGCCCATTAGATCTGTCAAATACGCCTGTAATTGTATTGACACTCACATACAAACACAGAGCACCCACAGAATTAACGGAGATGAGAATCTGAGTGGTAGAAGTCTACAGTTAGTGAGAAAACCATGAAATGCCTCTACTGTGCTGGAATGCGAGGCATGCACTGCTCCACCACAGCAAAATTAAAAGGAAATTAAAAAGACATTTGATCCACATCGCTAAGAGTAATGCCGTAGAGTAACAGACTGAAATAATACAAAAACAGTGGTTAGGAAGGACAAGATCAGTGGATGGATTACAGTGATTAGAACAGTTATAAATGAGACACGATGGTACTGTGATTCTCTGAAATACCATTGAAGGAATCAGCAGGAGCAGTAGAGGTCACAGGGTCTGGAGGAAGGGTGTTGGCAGCTAAACCTAGAACAGGGGGTGGGGTATTTTCTGATTCACCTACACAGCAGAAAAATCAGAGCAAAGAGAGGTGAAAGAAATTACTGAATAAGTTGGGGGAGCTGGAATTAAGCATAAACTGCATCACAAACTGGTTTCTTTCTCAATGCATAAAAGACTTTTTATCATCATATATGTTTAATTTTCATGGTATGCCATCAAAAAAGCCAGGAAATATGATGTGAAACAGAGCTTGCCGTTAGAGTTACATATATTTACATACTGTTTAAAAGAGAGTAACTGTCATACTTGGATATTTTTCCCCATAACATCAATTTATTCAAACCTAACAAATTTAAACAAATTATATGATTAAAAACAGAAAATATGAATCTCTTTTGAAATTTAAAAGCAGTACATGACTGATTATGTAATAAAAAGAATTTGTTCTGAAGCCAAATCAAAAAGAGCAGCAACAAAAAGTATGTGGAGAAAAAAACCAAACTATTTTAAACTGCACATGCTGCATAGTCACCTAGAAATTCCCATCAGGTTTTTGTAAGTACCAAACAAAACCAGATCCTCTTTTGCAAGGCTTAGACAGCACTCAGTCCTTTGGTGAATATTAAAATTTGCTAACTGTGTGCGTGGGAAGACAATGTGGGGGAAGAGAACAAGGGAGAGAGAGCATAAATTTTAATTTTAGCATTTAGCATCCTCCAAACAGATTGTGGTTACTCTATTAAAATGATCTGCATTCCTAAAGTTAGGAGTGACCTTTCTCCCCAGAAGGTATTAGATAGAGGAAGCCCGGCGAGCAATTACAAAGCATTTATTCACGCCCTAAGGCAGTAGCCCCTACAGTACCACCCTAACTATAAAATGCATCATCCTTACTATCTCCACAACCTCATGCATTTTGCACTTCAAGATCTGCAATGCAGGCAGACTGTTTCACTTACCATCTCTCCCTCCTGAGCCTGCAGCCAGTGCTCCTCCCCACGACCATCGCTTCGGCTTCTGTTCCAGCTGCTGGCTGCGTTCAAGGGACCGACGCATCATGGCTTCTAAACGTTCCTGGTTATGTTGGGGGGGGGGGAAGAATAAAAAAAATAAAAATCAGAAACCAAATCCAAATCGGTTCTTTGGGGGGTTTCTTTTTTCCCCTCCTTCTGAAACCATGCTAAAAATACACAGTTCCCCTGTTGCTTCACGCAAGATGATTTCAGGAGCTTGCTTGCAATAAAAGAAAAAAGGACAATAAAAGAAAAAAGGACAGAATAAAGAAAGTATCAGCATGCTACCTACCTCCAGATATGTGTATCCTTTGTCTGCAAGCCACTGAGGTCACTACAGAGGCCTAAGTAAATAACACAGGTTGCATCACTGCCTAGCATCTGCTCCTGCTGGTGAGGCTGCTGCTGTGCTCTGGACTTAATTTGTATAAGAATAATGCTCGACAAGCATTAACTCCTTCTTGTCTATGCAGACCTCAGGATTTTTTTTCCATCCCTCTCTGAGCACAGCTAAATTGCTGCAATGCCACTGGCTCCTCCTAGCCACGCAGATAAATGATCACTCCAAACCCAAAAAGTAGGTTACTTTGCAGGATGCCAAATTTATATATTTATTTTTACAAAAACTCCCTCCTTTCTTCTGATTTCCCCCCTGCCCCGCTGTGGTTTTTTTTTTAGTGCATGCCTAGATTGTGCTCTTATGAGATTGCCCCCCCCCCTTTACCCCCAATTCTCCACAGCTTGATGAGTTAGGATTTTCAGATGGGGAAAAAAGAGATTTCTTTCCCTCCCCAAATCCTGCTCTACCTTTAATTTACAGTTACATATGGTCACCTTATTCCTACTCCATCACCTCCTAGCTCTCCACTCAGTTTTGTGCCCATCTCTTCCCTCTGCTAGTTTCTCAGTGGTTTATTGTTGCGGCAATGATCTCTGCACCTTTGCTTTTCCTCTCTTCCTTTCAAGCAGATAAAATTTTGTTCTTCCCCACCCACTGTTCCATCACCCACCACCCTCTTCCTTTCCTCCTCCCAGCACCTCACTCGCATCTGGCATCCTCCTCGCCCTCACATTCCAGCAACCCAACCCCAACTGTGAAAGATGAGTCTACTCTTGCTGCCCTGATGGGTTTCAGCCTGTTAATCCCATTAGTAATCTTGGTCCTATTGCTTACTGCCTTTGCTATGTCCTTCTGGTCTAGTATAAAACTCCTACTCTGTCCACATCAAACTTGATCCAGCAGGTTTCTATGATTACATTATATCCCCTTCGATTCCTATCAATCCCCTGCTCTGTCTCCAGGATTTTTTGGTAGCTCAGATCAACTGTGCAAAAAACCTTTCCTGCATCTCTTGGCCAGATTACTTTCTCTCACAGATTCATGACTTTGCTCTAGACATCTGATTCCCTGAGACATTTTACCACAAAATTTCAGTCTTTGTTCAAGCATGACTCCTTCAGTCTCTGCACTGATGTTGAGTCTGTTGTCTCTGATGGAGGTCCCTCAGCAGATCAGACCCTAACATCAGGCACCTCCAGTAACTGCCATGCCTGGAGCATTTACGCATGTACTGTTACCTTCCTGGCGCTCTGTCTATGGTCATTGGCTTTCCACACCATCAGATGCCCTCTCATCATCTTCTGGTTGTGTGCAATACACTTTTGTCTCTTCCATATCTTTGAAGAATCTCTTCTACTACCATGACTTCCAGTAATTTATTTCTGACCTCATTTTTTCCACCTCATCCAACCCTGCTACCAGTTATCCATCAATTTCGACAGCAAGCCACTACCTTTTGTCTTTGAGCTCTCTTATTACAAATCATTTGTGCCATAAAGAATTCCGTTATATTATCCTCTATACAAAGAGTGAAAAAAGGCAATTCTCTCGCATACCCACCCTTTCCATCATTCTCAGCTCTCCTGTCCCTGTTACCTTCCAGCCGGGTGACCCACCCCGCTGTTAGAATTTCTGCTGCCATCTCCAGGAAGACAATCTTTCTTTCGGTCATGTGTTTTGAGCTCTCATTTCAGTTTTGTCTCCTTTCTACATCTTTAGCTCATGGTCTATAAGGTAACATCATTCAAAGACCACTGAAAGCAGGCAGCTGCTTCCCCGCCCTCCCTCCCCCCTTCTCCCCCTTCTGTCTCGTCAGTGCCTTCAGTGTCTCTCTCTGCCTCTGCCCTCTGCCTTTTTCTCTCCCTACAGAGCAAACGCACGAAGCATCACGAAGCTCAAGCACAGCCTCTTCCACAACAGCAGAGAAAACCACCCCAGTTTTGAATTCTCTATCACTGCTTGCCTGTACTTGGGGCGTGGAAAGAAAGCAATCTTCCAGTCTCTGGAATCCAAAGTCACTCTCCTCTGACTTAGTTTACTACAGTCTGGCTTTCTTCTTTTAGTACTTGATGATGCAATCTTCACATTTAAAACCTGTGTGTGCTCGCTTTGCATTTAAAGTTCATACTTTTCACATTTAACTTTACACCTCCCAACATTAATGTAATTCTGTTTTGAGTCCCTTTTCTGTACTTACTCTTTCCAAACCTCACCTCCTATTTCATCACCAGTTTTTCTCTGCAGTCTGCTTCTTTTCATTACTTTATTCTGCTATGTATGCTGCCCCAATGTACCTCTCTACCCACACTGTTGACAAAGCAAAATGACCCTCCCATGTCTTTCTCATTAAAGTATATGCTTACACAGAAGCTTGCTTGCTTTCTTTCCAAATCTAATGAATATTGTTGCATATTAATCAAAAAAGATATGATGAAAGCAAAGCAGTCAAGTTTCAATTATCTGGGTGATTCATGTTTGGGTTTTTGTTTGTTTTGGTTTTGTTTTTTTTTTAATGCTGCTTGGAGCAACGACTAGCAATATTCTGTAGTTTGCAAACCACTGAATATGTTTACACCACCTACTATGAAAGCACTGTTTTAAGAAGAAAATGCATGATGAAATAGATGAGAGAAATTAAATGCTTTTTCGTACATATTTGAAAGCCCATACTACCTACAATCTGAGGTTGAAATCTTCAATTACATGATGTGGAGAGGATCATTCTTTTTCATTTGCAAAGAGCCTTTCATTAAAGCACTATAGAACATAATTATTAAACTTCATGAAACCCTGCAGATATAGTTTAGATAAAGAATAATATGAAGGCCGTTTTCAACAAAGAAAGGATAGTTATTTAAAAAACATTTGAAGCTGGCACAAAACTAAAAAGCTAAAAAAACCAGTAAGATACATAGAAGCATAGCATCAACTACTCGTACATTAATAATTTGGTCTTTGACAAAAACTAAACAAGACAAAGCATTCCATCAGCAAACAATGTGAAAACCCTTCTTCTCTATGTCATAGATGAAGTGCCTTCTTAAAAACATATCAAACTATCCATGTGATCCGCATTTGGGAACTGTAACAGCTACAGATAAAGGAAACAATCTCCACTCTAAAGATACAATGAGCTTCCACAAAACAACCTGTAGTATACAAGCTTTGCGTGTAGGTTAAATTAAGAATCAGTAAAACCATAAAAAGAGAGCCATCTACTGCTAGTATCTAAAATATACATGTTACTTTCCAAAATCCATAGTTATTCATCCAGATTTTCCTCAGACTAAGCATCAGAACAAACTTTTACACTAATTTAAAAACAAAACAAACCCAAAACAAACTCAAAACCTAACACTGATAATATAAGTAATTTGACTGAAGCACTTGCCTTTTCTCTACATGAAAGATGACAGATGTGAAAACAAGGAAAAAATTAATTTTAGAATTATTATGACTTAAAATAACTTGTGCAAACAATTCTAAAACAATCTGCCTTATACCTACAATACAAACATCTAAAAGAGTCAAATAAACTTCTTCCTCTTCACTCTATCACTCTATATATTCATCCGTACTGTATGTAAGTACTCTGTTTCCTGATACTATCAGTTGGTTTAATCTTTTGAGTGGCTCTTTCACATAGCAACAAAAAAGCTCTGTTATTTTCTACTTAAAGAAGGCATTAAACAGCAATACAGTAATTTCAAATTTAACTACCCTTCTGAATAGAATTCATTTCTACTTGCAACCAATTACAATTACAGGTGTGCAGAAAGAGAGCATTTATTAAGGGTGGATGCATCAAAGAACACCACGGGACAAACAAAGGCTGTGCGCTAAGGTACGTTGAGAGCTGCAGCAGCAAGTAGTGGCTGGGGGAGGAGCGGACAGTCAGTGTTGTAATGAGGACTAAACTCTTCTCATCTCCACCACAGAGCAATCCCAAACGCCTTGTAGCAGAATTTCTGTATTATTTGTGCAACTGAATGCCGCTCAGTAAATGAGTTGCCAAAAGAGGTTCAGAAAGTGGTTGTTATTTCCATATATTATAATTCAAAAAGTGATTACCTTTGAATTATAACATAGTAAGTAATTAATGCTACAACAGCTTGAGAGGTTTTTTTTGCTCTCTGGCGTTTAAGCGCATACTTTTTAGAAATGTAACAAATAGCGCACGTGCACCAAAACAATTTCTCCAATGCTGCAGGATATTCTTTTTCATTTAGCAGTTGTTACATCAATCCTTCAAGTCTGAGCGCTGGATTAGATTTGATGCTGTCGACCAGTAGCGGTGCATTTGAACATTAGTATATTGGTAGGATCAGTGCTAATTTTATCAATTTCCTTTTTAACAAAACCTCCTGGCTTTATTAAAAGCTTATCTTTGACTAGAAGGACGTTATTGCTGTTATTTGCACTGACATCCTTGACATAGCCTGTACAAGTGATGTTCATATTGTCTTATGGAATGCAAGAGCAGTAGAAGAACACAGCTTCTACGGAGACGTCCCGATACCCTGAGTACTGCTAGACATTTATTTGCAAGGTATTTCCAAATCACATGGAAGTCCAAGCTAGGGAAAGGGAAAAAATTATTTTAACTGAACAAGGCCTAGCTTTGCTTTTATCCAGTCCCAAAGTCACTGGTACTTACCATTAAAAGTAACACTTTAACAGCTTCTGTTTAACAACGTGCTGCTTTCCTCAAGGCTCAGGGACTGCTTTTACTCAAGGAAATGGGCAGCTTTAAAAGTAATATGGAGGGAAGGGCAGCACTACTGAAGGCCTCTACAGATAAGAAAGGTGCAGCCAATGCAGACAGGATGATTTTCAGACATGTTCATTTGGTTTTTGTCTGAGGAATTGGACACATTTTCACTGTGCTCTGCAACAAGCTACCCCAGAGGAGAACTTTGCCAGAGCAGCTCTGGTCCCATCACCACAGACTTTAAAACCACCATTGCTTATCTGGCACTGTAGAGGGGAAAAAGTAAGCAAAATAAACCGAACTTTAGCCACCCCCTCTCTGAGGAGTCCACTGCACACAGAACAGCAAAGCAAGGATGCTCTGTTGGCTTTCTGCATCAAGTGCCCACAGTTTGTTAAGAGCCATTCATCTCAAACTCTTACAGATGCAACAACAGTATTTTCTAAAGATTTATACAGGCTGTTCTTATCACAAATATGCACTGCCTTCTGCCATGTTAAAAAGCAAGGAAAAAAGACATAAGGAGGATCTAAAGAGCAACCAATAAAGCAGAGAGCAAGGAAGAAAATCTCTCTCCTTGGCACTTGATGAGCAGGCAAAATAGGTGCTCCTGTCCCCACCCAGTGTAAACCAGTATTAGAAGGAGAAAGACTGAGGACATGCTGCAATATACTGGCTCACTGGCCAAGGCACAACCCCCCCACCCCAAAGGTATGGGAAATAGGAGTTCAACACTCTTCCAGTAAAGGTGGCCTCAAATGGGCAGTATGACTCATGAGCAGTGAGTAACTTACAATGACCAGGGAGCTGCAACTTCATCACTATCCTCACTCAGACCTCCATTGCTACTACATGTACAGGCTTTGAGGGGCTCATCTGAAGACCTGGGGGAAGGGGCGGGAGGAGGAATTTGACAGATCCTTTAGTGGAATTCAAGAAATGAGGGAATGACAAATAACCATGAAGGGAAGCCAGGAGATGGTGGCCTCCCATTTTCCCAGTTTCCTTCTTCCTGAACCCTTCCCTGTTCTACGGATTATTCCCCTATGCACCTTCCTCTCCTTCAGAGGCCCTTGGATTTTTTCCTCCCACCAGGTCTAATCCATCCCCAAACAAGCAAACATCCTCTCCTGTCCTCCAGCCCACATAATCTTCTCTCAGGTTCCTCAGCATGGGGAAAGGGAAGAGGAAAGGGAAGGGGAGCCAGGCCTGGGCCTGCCTTGGCTCCCAAAAGGCTTTCGACAGTTTAAGCTTGAGAGGTCAGCTCAGTGAGCAGAGCTAGAAGTATCTGTATTATGACCAAACACTTGGAGGCAGCCTTTCTCTCGCTGTTACAGAAGTCTCCCATCATATATACTGGGTGTTGGGGAGTTCTAACAGATTTACTGATGCTTGGAGGAAACATCACTGTGCGCTCAGCCTATTGCATCCATCTCTGGGCAAGGGTGGGAGGCTGCTACAAGGAGATAGGGTCCCCAATGAACAGACTCTTTGGGTCCAACCTGGAGCAGCCTCTCATGTCCAACCACACTGCTCTTATTTCTCCAGCACAGGGAAACCACACAGGCAGGGAAACCAGGCACTTGCTCACTCTTTCTATACCTCTCCCCTTCCCTGTCCCTCTCTGGTGCAAATTTTGAGTACGGGGTTTTGGAAGTTATTGTACTTGCCCCTTTGCCTTACAACCCCTATAAAGGGGATCCATTTTGCATAGTTACAAAAGGTTATTACAGCAGTAAATACTGGAGCTGGAGCTAATCAGGTCAATGATGTTACCACAGAAGGCAAGAGACCTCCTACCTTTGGTTTGTTTTTGACATTTTTCTTAAAAACTTTTTGAAACAAACTACATGACAAAGTATTTTAAAATGAATTCTCAGCTGCTACGCAGAAGACACAAACAGTATGTTACACTTGAAAGAGGTATGGCAGGATATAATCTGGTCTTCAAGTTTAAGTGAAAAATCAAACAACTAAAAAAAAAAATTCAAGGGACAGTTGAACAGCTATGTTATTCTGATCCCATGCAGAGTTGTTTCAGTTCTTTTGCAAAGATATTTTGATCAAAAGATGAGGGGCAGAAAAAAAAGGCAGGTTAATTAACTGTGGATTTCTAGAGCCTTTTTATCTATGAACTAGGGAAATAGCTTCTTCTGGTCCTTTTTTTTTTTTTTAACCACTGCCCCCGTTTCAAAAAAATCATTAATTCTTTATCAGTTGCAGTAGCAGTGCTAGTGTTTTCTACAGAATGTCATGCGGAGAGACACACACACTGCATTCAGAGATCTGCATCAGAAATTGGACTCACTGGAGCAAAAAAGACCCTTAAGTGATCTCAGCAGGGAGAGTAGAAGAGACGAAGGGTATGAAGATGCTTGAAAAGATATGTGATTAATTCTATTCTGTGCTAGAATTTTAAACCAGCCTAGATTCTTCATGCTCTAAGTAAGAACCTGATTTTATGTTACTAAGGACAAACAGAAACAACGTATTTTCATAAACATTATTTCAGTTTCATGAACAGTAAACAAACCCCTTCTCTTTTATGGAAACACTCATCTTTAAAAACTACCTTCAGGAAACCTGGTGCTTTATTGTGTGACAGTCAGAGTCCCAGATATGTTAATGTAAGTAGATGACTATCCTGTGAGATCAGACAAAAATCAAGAGAGAAAAAAAGCTTTGTGAAGTGTCTTTGACATACAAGCAGTAGTAGAGTACTTGTAGCGTGTGTTTGCAGTTCCCAAAGTAATGCCCACATGTCTCCAGGAAAAAATAAAAATTAAAAAAAAAAAAAAAAAAAAAAAATCAATGTTTAATGGTTGTCAATATTTAGCTATGTTTAATGGTACCATACAGAGTTGTACTGCCATACAACTCCCAGTGGACCTTACCTCCTCCTCTTTAAGCTTTTGTCTCCGTTTTTCTTCAACGGCTGCTCTCTTCTGCTCCTCCCTCTGCCTCTGTTCCTCCAGTCTTCTCCATCGCTCCTCCATTTGCTTTTCATACTGAAGTTTTGCTCTTCTCTCCTTCTCCAGTATCTGCTGCTCCCTAGCAGCTTAGGCAGAGAAAAAGGTGCATTTCACTTTATCAAAGTTTTCTGCTGCTTTAAAACTATCTGATAACATGATACAATAGAATAAAACAACAAATACAAGTACACAGGGTTTTAGTCCACTAAGATAAAAAATGTAGTGCACAGAAGTGCTGGAATGATTAGTAAATCTAAGTGATTTCTCAACAAACAAACAGGGAAGCCCTCTGTATACCAGGTGACAGTTTGTGCCCCTTACCTATGTAAAAACAGTGTACAGAATAGTTAACAACTCTTTTTTGTTTATGTTTCAAATCTCTCCATACCTTAAAGCCAATTTTTTTTTTTCAGACATAACAATGTTCCCAATAGGTTTTAAAGTGAATCAGTTACACATGTTGAAGCAAAAGCCCTCGGAATTTGTTTAAAACTGTGCTTCTCACTATGGGGCTGCCTTCAAAATAAACACATGAAAAAAATGTGCTAAATTTTCTACAAAGCTTTGAAAATCCACGATTCTGTGTATTATTCTTTTCATGACTTGGTGCCACATCTTTATCCACTTCTGTCTTTTCGCATTAAAAAAAAAAACCTACTTCTGTTACTGAGGGTTTGCCCAGTTGTTTATTCCAACTGGACTCAAATCTTCTTGAGGCATTAGCTTGTTGTTACAGAAATTCAGACTGCAACATTACATACGGGACTGTTGCTTCAGGTTTATGTAGAATAACAAATAGCAGATGTGACAAATTATGAGGAAAAATCCACTTCTCATGCAAATGTGTTCCGTAAAAAGGCAGGAAAGAGGACTTCAGTAAGCATGCCTACGTACACACAAGCCTGTAATGTCACATACCAACACATATACAGCCAATATCAAAGAAGGAATATTCTCACAGTTGCCAGGCTAAGAACTTCAAAGTTAGAGAAAGCCAGAATTAACACTGTTTATACAAGAGGTAGTCCTTCACCCTGCTCACCTATTCAGCCTCAGTCTTTTTCAGTTCTTGCTTCATTGTACAGCAAATTTTCGCCCTTCTGACTCTCTCTCAACATCTTCCCATCAGCCCCAGGGTCTTGCCCAACCATCTCAATTCCCTCTTCTCAGATCAGCGTCTTCGCCTCAGCTCCCGCCCCCAGGCTCTTTAACCACAGCCATGACCTTCAGTCCCTTCTAGCCCCACTCTGCCCCCAAGTCCCTGGTTTAGAGCCAGAGTCCCCTCCAACACCAGAACCTTTTCCAACAGTTTTATTTCTTTTCCTTGACTACTGGATCTTTGTAAGACACTTCTTCCTCACACCCAACCTGTTTTACAGAACATCTTCCACTATATTCTTTCTAAAAAGAAAACATGGTTGATGATGTCTTCCCCTTTTTTTTTTTTTCTGCTTTATGAGAACTCACTGTTTCTCCCTCCACCCTGCAGAACAGGGCAGTAAGGGATGTCAGTGCTGCAGGCAAGCCTGAACTCATAAGCATGAAGAATCAGTCTTGTCAGGAGATAAAGAACTACCTCAGAGACAGTGGAAGACAAGTGACCAGTCACTAATTGTTAACGACTACTAGCCAGGTCAGGTACAGCAGGTGAAACCAGCATGCTGGAGGATATAAAACAAAGTGAGGTGGTGTCCTGGTTTCAGCCGGGATAGAGTTGATGGTCTTCCTAGTAGCAGGATAGTGCTGTGTTTTGGATTTAGGATGAGAATAATGTTGGTAATACACTAATATTTTTGTTGTTGCCAAGCAGTCAAGGACTTTTCAGCTTCTCACAGTGCCCTGCCAATGAGAAGGCGGGGGGTGCCCAAGGAGCTGGGAGGGGGCACAGCCAGGACAGCTGACCCAGACTGGCCAAAGGGATATTCCGTACCATATGACGTCATGCTCAGCATATAACTAGGGGGGAAGCTGGTCAGGGACCACAGCTCGGGAACTAGGTGGGCATCAGTGGTCAGTTGGTGGTGAGAAGTTGTGCTGTTTATTGCTTGCTTGGTATATCATTTTATATATATATATACTTGGTATATCATTTTATCATCATTATTATTACCTTCCTTTTCTTTCACATTAAACTGTCTTTATCTCAACTTATGAGTCTCCCTCACCCCCCAATTTTCTCCCCCATCCCACTAGTGCAGGGGGAGTGAGCGAACAGCTGTGAGGTTGTTTTAGCTGCTGGTGAAACCACAACATGTGTCCAGAGATTGTGCTAAAATTATGTTCTGAGTAACTAGGTGAAACCTGGGACTGATTCTGGATGGAGAAGCAAACCATTCCGTCATCATGGACATACACACAATTCTTGTTCCTTAATTTAGGGATACTAAACTAATTGATCAATGAATTTTGGCTTTGATAAGAAGTATATTCTATATTGCTGCATAAAGGTCTGACCTTCTGGGAACTTGCCGCTTTTTTGGTGAACTTCCAAAAGAAATTTGCCAAAGACAAACAGCTGCTGTGGCCAAAACCCAGAGGTTCCCTTTCCAGAAATTGTCTTAACCCTAAAATGTATGTTTCCATAAAGCACGTACTATTGTCCAGAGACCAGAACTGCAGCCAACACCTTTCAAACCCCCTAGGCCAGTCACTCCCAGAATCTCTGCTTTTTAATTCAAGCCCTTTCCAACCTACTTGTCATGTCACTTCCTCGGGAACCAACAAAAAAAGAGATAAATAAGAGGACAGAAGAGAGAGTCTGGATTGAGTACAGCTGGCAGAGGTGTAACCTACAATTCAGACCCATGCATGCTCCATACAGACTGAACCTCTGGGAAGTTTTAAGTACTGAACACCAGCAGATTTTCACAGGTACTACAAAAGGAATCTTGCTCACCAAGCTCATGGTACTACAAAAATGACAGGTCACTGGACTCAAGGCTTAGGTTTTGTCAAGAAACGGTCAATTGTTTGTTTGCTTATTTATTGCAAGAAAAAAAGTATTTTCCTTTGATTCTTTTCAGAGGTGTCTATATTGTTTTAGTTGACTTTCCTTAAAATATACACCTAACCAATTTTACAAAATCATAAAACAATGCCAATTTCTTCTGATAGGTATTGTCAGGTAACCTTAACGAACAGTGCTACTGGCACTGGCTACTGTCTTGTTATTACAGTGAGGAAAAATGGAATTAATTGTTCAATATTTTTAAAAGTTTGTATCTATACACACATATGAATTTATAGAAAGCCCAAAACAATGCTGAACAGTTAAATTTCATTCATAAGTGTGTGTGTATGTATACATATATGAAATTAACTGTGTATAGACACACACACATTATCTTTCTACACTCGAAACTGTAATATTTCATCAACATTTCCCTGGAGGTATTAGTAGATTAAAAACAACTATTTTAAAACCTCTGAAATCAATGCTTATGTCATTCAGGAAATGATTTTTTTTTTTCATTCTCTTGAAAGAGTAATCATTTTAAAACTTATGGAAAAGAAGTATCTGCTTTATGTTGTACTTAACAACTCCATGATATCTTAATATGGGTAAAACTTAACAGGCTGCAATTGAGGCTGTTTCACCAAATCATCCTACATATTATCCTGAGTATTATTCAAGGCTCATTTGGTATTTTTACATATCAGAATCCTAACAGTTAGTATCTTGCACATAAACCTCTTGTCAAAAAGTATACACATCAAAGAAGAAAGTAAACTTTTACCTATAGCATATTAAATACTCAAATGGAAATCAAAGACAACATAATTATTTTTATAACTTAATTTAAAAATAGCAATATAAGCAATAAAGACTAGGAAGAGACTGAACCACAACATTTAAAATTTAGAACAGGAAAATATGTCATGTTAGTAGCTTAAGCCTATTAACATGTATACATAAATAATACATATACCTCCTGTGCTATCTTACCAAGGTATTTCTCCCTTTCTTCTCTTCTCTCCTTTGCCAGTCTTTGTCTTTCATCAGTTTTTAGAAATCCATCAATGGCTGCAGTCAGAGAAAGAGAGAGCGGGGAAAAAAAAGTGTTAGTAAAACTAAAGAAGCATCCAAGAGAACTAAAAAAATCCACAAAAAAAAAAAATCATGTTTACTGCATTTAGCAATTTCAACAATAAAAATTATTTAGCACTTGCATGCAGGCAGGTTAACATCCAAATCCCAGGATGTATCTTGAGCACAGCTTCCTACCTATTGCCGAACTCCAAGCACAGTTTCTCGGTGTTAATGCCTGATTCCTCTTCTCAGAGCTAACAAGCATGCTATTAGTGCTTGTTTTAAAACTTTCTTAGGAAAAGCCATAAGAAAACCATAAGGATGCAGTTAACATGTATTCATCTTTATTAATAACCTAATTTTGAAGTTTTTGGCTACAAGAAAAAGGTAGTTCAGGAAAGCAGTAAAAGCTATACACAGCGCTCTCACAGTTTAATGCTATATGGAATCCCAGCCTTCATATTTATGACTTAACACAGCCCCACAGCTCCCCTGCCCACAGGAAACCAGCAGCACCAGCTCATTTCAACAACCAGCAATTAGCACTGAACAAGGCAAAGGAGGTAGCAGCCCTCCTACCCTCTTTTCCAGGTAGGAAACATGGTGTTTCCTCCCCGGGTTGGTATCTAAAAGCAGGTTACTTGTTTGGGAGAAGGTTGCCTAAGGATGACATCCCAGTTCTTTGTACAGCGTGAGCCACCAAAAGTGCAATTTAAGCAGGCGGGCAGAGCGCGACACATGAGGTGCCTCTGGGTTACCTGCCTGCCTGCCCGGGAACAAGCAGCTGGCCAGACCTGGGCAGCCTCTTACACGGACCTTTAGCAATACCACGGGTAAGCTCACCAGCCTGTGCTCTCCAGGCAGGCTTCAGCCAGTGACTTGACAGACCAGCTAGAGGATGGTATTTTTTTAAAACAGCCAACAGGGCCTCCAGTGCCCTCATTTCTCTTTGTTTTCAGGATCTCCTGGGGTCTTAGCAGGACCACAGTGCAGACAGGCATGGTGTCTCACAGCACAGTTTACATCCTTTGCAATCACTATTTGGGCTCCCTACTGAGTTACTGAATTATAATTAAGTGACCTTTCCTTCTGCCCTAAGAACTGCAGTTGTTAATTTTATCAGATACATACAGGTGGAAAAGTTACTTAAGACTGAAACCCCGACAATCCTGTTGAAAAGTCATGCTTGCAGGCTCCTCCCTGAGGGCATCCTGTCCATGGGAGCAAAGATTTTGCAGAGCAAGTGCCCTTCTGTAAAACGCACCGTTCTGTAAGAAGGCTGAAAGCCAGCCTCGGTGGTCCCTTGCGACTGGTGAAGCGCGCAGGTCTCAGCTGTCCCCCATTAGAATAACAGCTTGCTTTTTCCCCAAGCAGCACCTTCAAACACCGTCTCTAATCCTCCTCTGCACACACAGACGGTAACTACCTGACGGCAGCCAGGCTTCTGGAAAAATCACGATTATAGCTCCCAACTGGTTAATTACAACTAGAATTTGCGGGTCAAACAAACATCTATTTATTACTGAGGACTCATCCTACTTCCATACTAGTCTACTTGTTTGTCCACCTGGCTGCCATTTATTGTCAGATTTGACAAACAGGGAGGAGAGAAGAGGAGGGGGCTCAGTAAAGCAACCCTGGTGAAGGTTTGCAACAACTATGAAGGGGCCTGCAATAAGAAGTCAAGAAGGGGGATCCTGTTGTCAGCATAGTTAAATTACAGCTCCAGTGGAAAGTTTTTCAGCAATCTGAAAGTCAAAAGAGCTTGAAACCTACAGTCTAGGCTAGAAGCAGCAGTGGAGGTAAAATCAAGACTGGATCAAGAGCCCAAGGAGGGAAGATTGAGCTTGGGAGCACATGGAGAATGGAGAAAGGGAAAGAGGCAAGCAGAGGCAGGAGCTAAGGTCTTGAGAGGTGGAATCTGAAATATGGAAACCAGGATGGACATAAGCTGGAGGGGTGCAGAGAGGATCAGCAAGACAGTCCATGCCCATGGGTTCCATTCACAAGAATCCTGCACCGACTCTCATCGCTCTTCTCCTTTCAGCAACTATCTATGAAACCCACTTGCAAAAATATGTCACATTGTACTTGTCAATAAAACTACAGCAAGCTTATCTCTACTTTGAGTGCTTCATGAACACCACTGGCAGAAGTGGACCTAAAAGTTCCGGCCTTGCTCACAACTGCCATAGCTGTCCAAAGTTGATGCACAATTTTTTGTTGGCTTTCTCAAGAGTTCGGATGTCTCAACCCCACCCAGGTAATATCAATAGAAGATCAAGGCTGTAATGCCAGGTACTTAAGAAATGAATATGTACCAGAATGGAAGTTGTCTGCACAATCCTTGTTTTTCTTCCTTTCACACGTTTTACACTTTTTTCCCTTTTAGATCCCCTAATTTATTCAGTGTATAGGATGAACCTTCTCAAGAGGTGAGCCAAGTTCAAAGCGATTAGCGCTTCCTACTTCATTTCTTTCTGAAACTGCAAAGTAGATGGAACTATATTCTGAAATCTGTCTTGGAGAGCAGCACTCCAGACTCGGCTATGTCACAGGTGAAACAACAAATACATGGAACTGCTGCTCATTACATGTGCAAAAATACATGTGGAGGAAAATAGTACGCAGTCTAATGAGTACAGGCATCAAACGCATATGCATGTGGCAAGGGTAGCATTAAAATAGCACAGGCATCCTCAGTACTACCATTTCTGAAGTACTTGACTTCAAGAATCCGCATGCCTGCCAAAGAACAGAAATTCGTTTGCCTTCGGAAAGTAAATATAGCTCTGAAGGACAGAGTAACTACTCCCTGGGTAATAACTTGGACCTTGGGATGATTTTCTAAGGCCAAAATTAGCGTATTTACTACGCATCTTCATATAATAGACATTATAAATGCAACGAGCACAGCAGCTACCTGTGGCGAGAAATCTGATTAATGACAGGAGTTCAAATGCTGTCTGGCAAAGCAGACTGCAAACAGCAAAGCCACCACAGGCAACTATACCACAAAAAGAACCTAACACCATCTCTGTTTTGTAACAAGAACTGTCAGCAGAGGGCAGAACAAGGCTTCAATGAAAAAGAAAACCCCACAGCAAAAAAGCTTTCACTGTGGCAAGTGACCTCAGGTTAATATTCTGTATACTCGGCTTTATCCTGAGCCTTCCTCATATTTACAGCTAAGCCTCTGCTCCCTCAGAAAGGTGCATAGCGGCAAGCGGCACGTTTAAGAGTCAGGATGTAAACGCAGGCCGGTTGTGCCTTCTGCCAACGAGACTGATGAATACAATGAGACACCCGCAGAAAATTCTCTAACCACCCTTTATTCCCAGACTTGTGGGAGAATAAGGAAACTGCCCAAGTAACAACATCAAAGATTTTCTTGCAAGGAAGCACACGCGCACACACAAATTGCTGCTACTTCTACTTCATCTACCAGCCCTCCCCCCAAAAAGAGTCCCCACTCTCAAAGGCATGCATCTAACCGCTGGGCTAATTCCTTGAGCTTGTGCCTCATTTTTCAACTGAAGAGGGGAAAGCTGCTCCTCTGGGACTTTGTTACAACAAGCATTTCTGAAGAAAAAGACCATGACTTAAAGCCAGTTAAAATGTCAGCAGCAGTCCTGCTGCAGTAATACACCAGCTAATGCTGCAGGACTTTTTCAGTACTGTACTCTGAAATAAATATTCACAGAAGTAAAAACTGACATGTTAAGCACTGCTTCAACCTTTTTTGATGGGCAGTGTGAACCTATTCAGAATAAAGAAATCGTGCCAGAACACGTCCACACACACTCTGCTCCACATACACCTTGCTTAAGCCTCTTTGTGGTTGCTCAAGACAGAGGAAGGTTGGCTGGTCCCAATGAGACACAAGGCAAGCTCTGTCTTTTGAAATCTGTATCCTGTTTCTGGCTGAGAAAAAAAAAAAAGAAAAAGAGTAGTCAAGCAGGACAATCAGGTTACTAGAAGCTGATAGTACATTTCAGAAGGATCAAACAGCTGCTTGGACATCCCATCTCCTGAAATTTGCACCTGAGTAACTGCCAGCAGTTAAGACCTCCTTTTTTTTTTATTGCCCCCACCTTCATTGTTGTTGAGCCCACATACACTTCTATCCTTTAAGATATCACACGATATTTGGTTCCACAACATATTTATATATAGCAGTTATCGAAGCCCTTGATAGCGGGCATCCCAACACAGAAGAGCAGCAACACTCTTACATAGAGCAAGCTTCAGATGGACATACCTAGACCCTTCACACTACATGAAGTCATTCAACATGTTTAGACCTTTGCCCGTTCTACATGGCATCATCCAACATTTTTAGACCTTTGCCACATCTATACTGACGTTGCTGTGTTGGTGAAATTGCTGGTTTGGATGCAGTTCTGCCAAGGGGGAGCCCTGCCAGGGATGTGGCGAGGTGGTCTCTATAGCAGATCAGACCAGCCCAAGATATCACTGCATTTACACCCACCGTTCTGCTGGCAAACTCCGTTGTTTCAAATAATATAATCTCCATCTATAAAATCAAGGTTTTGCTCCTTAAAAAACCTGCTTTCTCTCCCTTGAGACTGTTCTTTAAGATAATAAAGAACAGACTTTCCCACCTGCCACTGCTACCCTCTAGGTACTACTGCATGAAGAAATGCTATGTTCCAGTTTTCAGTTACTGACTATACTCTGAGGGAAAAAGAGGTATAAAATTGTACTTGACTGCACCTGAATGACACTGTCTGATGGCAAAAGGCACTTTTTCTAAATTTTAATAACAGTACATCACCAAAAGGCTTTCAGGTAGAGTCAACACACAAACAACACATGAGCTTTACAGGTATGTTCAGTAAGATTTAGTGGATTGTCCTCATTTTTGATAGTTGTCTTTTAACAAGTTTTCTTTAATTAAAAATCTGTTTATTGTATTGCGCTCAAAAATCTAAACACAAAGAATCAGAACTTTTTCAGTTTTAGCTACTCAGTTTTATTTTTATGTCTGCCAGGCTGGATTTCAAATATGACCAGAAAATAAGAGGGATGTTTCCCATTATGTCTCGTTAAAGTATCAGGATGGCTATCTGTTGTTATAAAGATGTGAAGTAGATGAAGTCATTAAAAGCAGAGTCAGTTGTCAAACACACTGACATTTCAGACACCTCAGGCTAACTGTCTGAGAGGTGGTCGCACAGAAAGGACAGAGAAGTCGTGGAGACCTGCACGCCCTGGTGAAACGGCTAGAATACACTGTGTTACCAAGTGCCTGCTTAAAGCTCCTGATCCCCAACCCTGGATTTTCCAATTATTCTTTTGAATCAAAAATTTCAGCTGTACACCATACTTACACAAAGATTACAGTGGCAAAATATATTCTGCTGATATGTTTGTTTAAGCTTAAAGTGAAATCACTCCAAATAAAACTCTTAAAGTCTACATGAAGTATATATAGGTCATTTTGTATAATAACAAAAATATCTTCTTTACTGTATGGGGAGGAAAAACTTGCTAAAATAAAAAAGGCAGATCTTTTCAGTTCTGCATGAGCCCACAGACAACTAATCAGCTCCCTGGGCTTACCTGCTTTACGTACGGTGTGCGCAGCCATAAGAGCGCCCCGTGGAGACTCCAGTATCAGGCAAACACAGCAGATGCATCTCAAGATCACTTGGAGAACTGATGTCAGCAGAATATTTTTACTTACAAAAACACTAGAGTAATAATTCAGTTTACTGAACACACCCCTGTTAAGCAGCCCACCACAGCAGCACTATGTCACTGTGTGCTCTAGATTGCCCTATATTTCTGTAGTTCTGGAATCTCTCGGGCAGAAAGGAGACCAGAGACTCAACCAGAGCTTGCCCGTCTCCTTCTCCCAGATGTAACACACATGAACCTTCACAGCTGTATTTTTCAAACCTCAGACCAATTTGGAACATGTAGGTATGATCTTCCTCCCCTTCTAGCCTGTCCCTTCAGCTTCTTCCTGCCGGTAATGACAAAAACTGCACAAAAAAGGAGATAAATGGTGGAGGTACAGCTACAGATTAACCATGGTTGAGGTTTTTTGTGTGTTTTTGTTCTGTTGTAGTATTTTCTAATTTCAGTTTCTTCAGAATAAATCCTACATCACTCATGTTTACGAAGACAGAAAGTTAAATATGTAATTACTAAGCAGAGCAGTTTCTTTAAAACCTCTTACCTTTGTAAATACAGATCCCGATTAATCCTTTCGACCTTACAATTGACAATTTTTGTCTTTCAAAAGAACAATCCATATATATGTGATTGCACATTATGCATGAAGAGAACTTGTATTCAAGTTGATACAAAAATTTTAATCTTAATCTGTATTCTGAAATCTTTTGCTGTTTGTGAATCTTTCACTATTTTAATACCAGATACTTACATACTTGAACGCACAGACTCCACTCCATAACTATTCTTGTGTTTACTATATCACTGCAGCTAACTTGAAAACGCCTGTGGTACTTCTCACACACAAACCTTAAATGAAAAAACTATTTTTAAGGACTCTTAGAAGTGGTGTAATTTCACTGAAAAGTTCATCTTTGTAGCATACATACAAACACACACATGCTGAGCTAACTACTAAATGGTGGACACGTATGTCAGATTTTATAGCTGCAGAATAAAGCCTGTGCAAAGACGCAGATAGTAAATAGGGATAAAGGCCAGGCCTGCCTCTCCATCATATAACCTATATTATAGTCCCTTTCTCTACAGCAACAACACACACTTTCAAAGACTCTAGATTCATGGGGGTGAGGGGGGCAGGAAGGAGACAAAAGAGAAGGGAGGTTCCTTTTGCTTATTACACATCTCTCACCCAGCACTTAGTTACCAATGGGACTATTCCTCCGCTAGAAGACAAATGGGCAACAATTGTCAATAAATATAAAATTTTAACACAAAGCAAAGCATTCACACATGTAAACATTATGTCCCGAGCCTTAGCTAACAGTTCTTCATCGAAGTAGGCACAGCCCTACCACAAGCTCCAACGCAGCCTGGCAGGCGGGGACCCAACCAGAGATTCACGCCACTCCTGCTCTCACGCAAGTCTCAAGAATGTTCTCTTTCGCAGCATATCAGCTGAGGCCGAATTTAGCATCAAGATGTTTTGTACCAAAGAAAAGTGAGGAGTTGACTAAAAATTACAAATTTTGCAATGTTCGATGAAAGGAGAAAAAGTTGCCAGAAAAACACAGAACCCTGAGGATTCTCATTTATTTACAACTGTTGTTACCAAAATGTCTAATAATTTTCTTAATTGCAGCTGATCTGAGTTACACATCTCCAGTAAGATCTAAGTTTATGAACAATTTCCAGAGCTGTTTTATTAAAAAAAGGGCATCACACAACATCAGAATTACAACTGTGAATGATTTTTAAGACTTGTACTTTAAAATGGTCTAAGAAGGGTTTTTTGGGGGACTTGGGGTTTTTCTATGGGGGTTGAGAGATTTTTGGGAGGGTTGGTGGTTTTTTGGATTTGGTATGGTTGGTTGGTTTTGGGGTCTGTTTTGTTTTGGGTTTTGTTTTTGTTTGTTTGTTTTGGGTTTGGTTCCCCCCAACTTCCTTAAAAGTCATTCATTTTTCTACTAAATGTAGAAGTTGTCAGTGTAAAAGACAGATAATCAAATTTGAAGACGTATTTATTAAGATGTCGGAAAATCAGGGTTTTTAAAATTGATCCAGTCACAATTGTCTATTCCCAGAAAAAGTCCTCAAGAATATTAACCGGAAATAATACCATAGCCCTTTCCCCCTTCAAACACCTAACTACTCAAGGTTTGTAACGAGGAGTGGAAAAATACAAGAGCGTAATCCAAAAGGAATGAGTGCATTCATAACACTATCTTAACAACAGATTCATCCTACACATGCTCTGCATCCAAGGAAAGCCATCCTTTTCAAACACGTGCCCTGAGAAGGTAAATAATCTTAAAATTCTGTGCGCAATCACAAGCTACTTTCAGCACACCTGAAGAACAGAAAAAAAGTTCAAAACAGTGTCTTTCTGGGACGAAAAACTCTGCGTTCTGGGGTGGATAAAAAAATGAATAAACAAAGATAAGTACTGCTTCTAATTCACATTTAATACTATGAAACTGAATGGAAGTAGGGTTCACTAAGGAATAATTGCTGGTATGGGCTGGAAGTTATATACTAAAACAACAAACCACCCCCAAACCTATAAAATGTTGCTTTCGTAATGTTTATTTCCTCCACTACAGGACTTTTTTTCCTTTTGTTCACTCATTGCATATCTCCTGAATTCGCAATAGTCCCAACATGTATTTAGGATTTATGCATTTACTAACTTGCACAGACTAGTTTCACGGAGTTCAACGAAACTACTTTGTTAAATAGAAAAGATGGAAATATCTTGTCAGGATCAAGAAGCCTTTGCATGCCCCACCCAAGTCTGAAGAGAGGTCCTATCACTCACATGTTATCATAATAAACAACTTAACTGAAAAAATGCATTTGTTGGAAGGACAGCATCTGTAAAAACTCTAAATGCTGCTTGCCTAGTTCACCATACAAACTTTGCAAGAAAAATCCTCATCGTAAGACAGTAAGCCTCAAGTCAGTTATTTGCCCAAATGATCTAAGGGAAATGCAGATCTGTGCATTTCATACACAAGCGTACACACGCTTCTCCATCTCAGTGACTTCAACCTAAGAAACTGCAGTTCAAGAACACTGACATCAACACAAAAAATTCAAACTCTTTCAAAAAAACTTTTGTCACTTTAAGTGCATATCATTTATTATTACTCACCAAAATGAGTTAGAAACAAAAGCTTTGCATCTACAGTGTAGTCTAGCAAAATTCCACATTAAAAGTTTAAGTGCTTCTGCACTTGCAATACACATTTGCATATCAACAGCTCCTCATGCTACATATTTATTATTAGGTATTAGATAACCAAAGCCCAGTGAAAACTATTATTTCACTGAGAGATTCGGATATTTTTAGTATCAGTAAATGAGATGGAAATCGTAAGTATCCATTTCTCCCACCTTCAGCTAGCTTGTAATCCCCAAACGCACATTAAAACCCTCTTCCTATTCAAGTTAATTGGCTTTGTTGGTGTACGGCACTGAACAGCGATCTTACGCTTCGGTGGTTTTACAATTTTCACTGCTGTGTTGCGCTCTTAAGTGGTAGCTGAAGTGCACGAAGACAGCAAAACTGAGGGAGAGCACAGAACTGCTTTTCCAGATGCAGGTAGCGAGGGCTTTTGTGGAAGTTTTCACAGCCACTGCAGTCTTGCACAGCCCCCAGGCGGGCAAGCAGACAACCTGCACCTGACGAGCACCATTCCTCTCTTTTTACTGTGATTTTTTTCCTCTGCTGACAAGGATGAACACTTACTCAAACCTTCGCAGCAACTTCGGATGCTATAATTTAAAATCGGTGCGGGAGGCAGTATCTGCAAAGATGGGTATCTGGAGAAAACAGACAGCATACCACAGGTGAGAAAAATTAAACGAGCATACCAGGCAGAGCTCCTGTCTTCGCGCTCAGGCTCCTCAGCATCACTAGCTTTGTGACCCAAGGAATATTCCCCTCATCTCCACCCGCAGGCCAGACTTCCCTGCAGCCCACCACGCCAGCAGCCAGGACCCCTTGTTAAAACTCTGCTTCCTGGCAAAGAGGAAACTGGGGATGATTTTCGCACCGTGGCAGTAGCCTCGAGCGTGTGTCAAGCTGCCCAGCTCGAGCCGCTGAAGTCCATTATGCTGCTGCCAGAGCTCCTGTTCTCCAACAAGAGACCTTCCCAGCACCGGTGCAGAGCTGCTGCAAATCTCCAGCTCCAGGTAACTTGGGGGTCACAGGACAGTGTTTCGGGGGGGAGCCCGGCAGGCTCTGTATACCCTGCCTTCCTGTGCGGTCTCTGCCTGCAGGGCAAAGCAGACACCCGTGGACCTCCGCAGGAACGTGGCTGCTTGCAGATGGGCCAGTTGGTAGAGATAAAAAAATAAAAAGAAGTCCTATAAACAAACTCTTATTAACCTCTCTGAGTCAAAGCATCCATACAAAAGTGTGACACAGCAAAACTACAGCTTGCTTCTAAACTCATTTCAGCCAGAAAGCATTATTCTGGAGCCTTGAGTAAAAATGATGGCACAGATCTGTCAGTATATTCTCATTGACTGTCATTAAAAAAAAATAATAAGGATAATCACTGAGGAAATGATAAAACAAGATTACTACCTACAAATAAAGGGCTCAGAGCGGGGAGACAGAGGCTTGGTGAAAGATTTCACAAGCGGCTTTTTCACAGTGTAGCACTGACTTTATAAACAAGCCATGGCACACCTATGTACGGGGATGGCTCTGCAGAGTCCTTCTGCTAACTTCTTCATCTCAAGACTAAATTAATAAAAACTGCAGAGATGCCTGTGCTTGGGATTTGGTCTGAGGTGTAGAAAAGGTATATTTAGAGAATCAAGAAAACATATTAAGCTTCTAACAGTGCTTAGAGACATGAAGCGTTGTCAGCATGCACTTCATTTCCACAAGATGCCTACTTTGGTTTTCTGCCCCCTAGACAGTAAAATTAACTTTTTAACACTACCTTCATCTGTCACTATCCTCTGTCCTCCGTCATTAAGTCAGTGACAACTAAAGATCTGGAGAAGTCTTTAGGGTGTTTCTCTTCAGGTTCTTGTGATGAGCAAAGTGAATACACAGCATTTAACACACCAAAAATCAATCTGCAATTTTCCATTTGTCTGTCTTCTATAAAAAAAAAATAATAAAAGCATTGATGACTTATTACGACGGCATGCACCCATCAAGGGCTAACCTTTGCTCTGCCCCTGCCTGGTGCATCACTGAAACAGCATACTATTCCACAAAGAAGCAGCTACCCGATGTAGAGAGCACATTTCCCCTGTAAACTGGCAATAACTTCAAAAAAGCAGCAAAGCTGATTAATGTAGAGTGGGTATGATCAAGGGAACTTCACCCTCTGTGGACTTGACTATGATTAGGAGTGAGAGTTAAATGTTGCTTTTATTGTGCTTCACACTGGTATTATTTCCCATAGATTTAAGGGAGAGGAAGAATATCCATTGATTATCAAAACCAAATCAATTTATTCTAAGAACATACACAGTATGTCCTTACAGGGAGGAAAAGCTTTTACAGTTAGATGTCTGTCTCTAATCTTTTTTTCTTGCATTTTAGTAGTTGTGCTATGCCAGTGTATTTCATACTAATAGTGTTATGTATAGACTTAATTTCATCTCTGTTTCTGGTCAGTTTATCAAAGCATATTCCATACAGCTCCTGTGTCTGGATGCCCCAGTCTTGGCACCTAGATAAAATTCTCAATAAATCATAAAATTTAGCTGTTGGATCCAAATATTTGCCCATTTAAGTCCAGAACTTGAGCTTTTCCCTCTGGCACTTACACAATTATTTTTGTCATCTGAGAATCTAAACCTTCTAGGTCTTCCATTAAGAACCTAATGTGTCCTCCTTGCAACTTCTGCCTAGTTTTCTACCGGCCCTTTAGCTGTGAGCTTTTGACTTGCAAGGAATGCTAAGCATGAAGCTTTCAGAGCGCGCAATTCCATCTGCAAGGCACTGCTGAGACTTGACCAAGCGCTGCCATCCTCACTGCCCCAAAGAGAATACAAATATTATCATAGAATATCCCGAGCTGGAAGGGACCCATAAGGATCATCCAGTCCAACTCCTGGCTCCACACAGGACCAGCCCAATCAGAGCAGATGACTGAGAGCATCATCCAGACGCTGCTTGAACTCAGCCAAGCTCGGTGCTGTGACCACTTCTCTGGGGAGCCTGTTCCCAGTGCCCAAACACCCTCTCGGTGAAGAGCCTTCTCCTGATCTCCAACCTAACCCTTCCCTGTCGCAGCTTCATGCCATTCCCTCGGGTTCTGTCGCTGGTCACCAGAGGGAGGAGATCAGCGCCTGCCCCTTCACTCCCCCTTGGGAGGAAGCTGTAGGCAGCCACAAGGTCTCTCCTCAGTCTCCTCTTCTCCAGACTGAAGAAGCCAAGGGACTTCAGCCTCTCCTCATACGTCTTCCCCTCCAGATCCTTCACCATCTTTGTTGCCCTCCTTTGGACACTCTCCAATAGCTTTACGCCCTTTTTGTGCTGTGGCACCCAAAACTGCACACAGTACTCAAGGTGAGGCTGCACCAGTGCAGTGTAGAGTGGGACAATCATCTCCATAGGGCGGCTGGCAATGTCCTGCTTGATGCCCCCCAGGACATGGTTGGCCTTCCTGGCAGCCTGGGCACACTGTTGGCTCATGTTCAACTTGCTGTTGACCAAGACCCCCACATCCCTTTCAGCATGGCTGGTCTGTATTTGCACACATCCTCTTTCTGTAATGAATGCATCTTTGTGCAATCATTTATAGTGATTTTTCTTGATCCAACTATTTAATATTAGCCACTGTGCATTGAAAATTTTAATTGTCTCTGTTAAAAAAGCACCACCCACCCCCCAAAGGACAAGGCTCCAAAACAAGAACCTCATTCAACTCTTACTCTTGAACTATGTTAAGGGTCTGAATTACTTAGAGCTTCTAGATATCTACGAAACAGCCCAAAGTAGAAATTACCTTAACACTTGACACAGGCAACCTAATTTACGCACGGGGCTGGTGCAGCCTGTTGGAATCCAAGACTGCGAGGAGACAGCGAGACAGTCACAGCCATAACATTGAGTGAGATCCAATGTGTCTCGCTCACCTTGTCTAAATCTGGCTCCATTCTGATGGAAAGACAAAGTCTGCATTTTGTAGAAACAGACAGAAGGCATTACATCTATTAAGTTAGTACTTGGAAGAATATTCTTCCAAGGGCAAGGGACAATATGCAGATGGACTGATGCAAAAATTAGGCTGAACATTTCTGCTTCCCTTGAAAAAGTTATGTGAACTTATGTTCTTAAGTAGTATTTAGGTGGATTTTCAGTACTTTAAAAAGTGTTAAAAAGATTGTCTGCCTTTTTACCACTGCAAGATAAATCTTTGTTTAATCTGCAGTTTCTCAGAGGATTATTCACTGAGTTCCTGCTATAAATTGTCTTATTTCTTCATACAAATTCAGAACACAAATCATATTCTATGCGGAACTCTTAAGCTGCAGAACAAATAAGATATTTTGCCAAGTCAACAGTTTTCTACACAAGACAGATGAGTGGATTGTGCATCCATGGGTTTTTCAAGCCTCAAAGAAGTTGTGTTTTTTCAGGGTAAGAATCTGGAGTATTTACAACGGAAGGATAAAACAGAAGTGAAAGCTACCTGTAGAAAGTAAGCTGTATGCTAAGTACTTAAATGATATGCAAAGACGAACACATACACTGAATCCAGGACTCTCGGCACACTTAGGCCAACAGAAAACAAACCCAATTAAAACATAGCGGTTCACTAAGCTTTCTGGTAAGTATTGCTTAGCACAGAGATCAGGTCCTGTATTCAGGATTTTCTGTCAAAGTTTATCTAAACTTTGGCTGTGATGTGCAGCAAAGCTACATAGGATGAGGGCACACTCCAGTCTGCACAGATACCTCCTACCCTCTTCGTGACCTTCATGGTCCAAAGAGAAAGGAATTGAGAGATGTATTTAAGTCAATAATGTGCAATTTTCACTGCCACAAGAAGACTGCCTCTGCCCCAGCTCAGGGGAAGTCCAGTGCCAGAGCGCGTGCGGCAGGTGCCAGGGAAGGACTACAGGGACTCAGCCGGCATTTCCCTTGGTACAATCATTTTACAGTTGTAGGACACACAGGCACTTGCACAGACACTCATGCTCTACAGGCATGGTGTCTTCTTTTGACTGTTACATGAATTCATTTCAGAGACCAGAGACACTGGCCTGAACCATTATTCTTTAAGAAAATAGAAATACTTAAAGAATGACATTTCTTGGACTATTTCTCTTGATCCTTCAATCTTCTAGAGAAGACTGACTTGATTCAGAAAGGAGTTCAACACTGGCATGTAAGTAACTGCCAGTCTTAGTGATTCAACATCAGCATCCAGACACTTTTAAAAACACTATACAAAATGAGCAGAAATTAAAAGTTTTAACAAAAAAATTATGGTTTCTATCTGTCCAGATTTCAAGTCTCTATTAAAAGGCTCATATGGGTCTTCCACCACAGTATAAGAAAAGCTTGCTTGGTTCAAAGGCAAAATTTGTTTATTGTTTTAGTCCTTATGCCTCTATATGCAACTCTGGGAATGCAACTCAAACGCTGCTAGCTCTTGCACCCTAATTTGTAGCACCTTTGCACAGCAAGTTTCTGTTCTCATTCATATGTAGAGGCAGAGCTAGAAATCTGGCCCACAGAATCTTATTTGTCAGGTAACTCCAATTCTTCAGTGATTTGTAAAAAACCTCTGTTGTGCACTAAACAGCCTCATTTCCTACAGGGCCATACCTACACATCAGATTTTTCTTGTGTCTATCAAGATGCAAGTTTCTACTGAAGTGTTCTTGGAGATCAAGGCATTCTCAATCAACTCCCACCTGAGTGTCGTGAATTTTATGGCATGTAATGTCGGTTGTACTCTTACGCATTCTGTGGCATCCCCTGTTTTTACCATCTTTGCAGGAATATAGCACCTTTTAGACTGCAACTTCTGTCAAATTTGGTTGAAGTTGGCTGATGGCTTCAACAGCTGATTACTGGTGAGAAGAAAGAAGGATGGTCAGACAGGTCGTGTGATCTTCTATGCTTCACTTGCCTTTGAATAAATAGACAACTGAATTCTTGAAACTGTAGCCAGACACTTAAAACCCATATCAAAGTCCTTATTCATTTGCATGCCTTGAGAAGCACAGCATATTCAGTATATGATGACCCTACATCATTAAGAATTTTCTATCTTCACGGCCCCAGCAACTTACAACAGGATGGCCTTGGGAAAAAAGAAAACTCACAACTTACTAAAATCCATTGAAAATTATGCACATTATTTCTGAAGAGGTCATATAGAATAAAGGCAACTAAAAGAAAAAAAAATAAAATGGGAGGACACAGATTAGTCAAAACCCATATAATAAACACAGTTTAAATATTTTAGGAAACAACCACATGGTTTTACCCTGTACTGATTTTCAGAGCATCTAGTTAATTGCCCAACATTTAAACTGACAGGCTTAAAGGCAGGCAGAGACAACATTTAAAATGAGCACTTTAAAAGGAGCTTAATCCAGTGTCCTGACATTAAACTGCCAAGATAAAATGACCACTGATAATAAAAGAATAATTTTCAGTGGTAATTTCTTTTGGGTTATTTATAAAAAGCAGAATGAGAAACTGAGTGTTTCCAGTTTATCAAATAGCTCTGTTCAGCTAAAAAGGGAATGATAACAGATGATCTTGAAGAAGTTATTTGCACAGAACATAACAAGCTCTAAAAGGAAACAAAGATAATTATTTGCACAAGTGAACAGTAGCATAAATGTACTAAGGTTGACCATGATTGCTGAATTCATACTCACAATCTTCTCCTGTGGGAGACACCACACTGAATACACCAACGCTAATCGTGCAGCTAGGCTTTTTTTTTTTTTTCCATACGGATTTATTTAATGCTATGACATCGTCTAGTAACACGTGGTGGGGATGTGTATGCTGGGATGAAAAGAAAACTCTTCAATAGAGATAAACGCATGGTGAATGCGAGAAACTGAAGGTCACATATGCTTGGCAGGCGACACTTTGTTCTAACTGGTTTTGAAAACATGGGAATGATGATTTCGCAATTAGATGATCTACTCACAATACAATGTAATTGCACATTTTGGTAGATGAAGGTCAGTTAGCTTAATTTGTTCTAATGTGTGTTTAGACTTTACTTTGTAAAACTACAATTAGACCATACATGTGTTAGGTGGTATTTTCTATTTGAAATATACTTTTACATTTTCTCTTGGTCATTGTTCCTTCCTCTCTCCCTTTTCTGATATGTCACAACTGTGGTTTTACCAAAACAATTTACTGGAAGGAAATGTAACCCAACGGAGACTGCAAATAAAACAGACACAGCTTTATTCAGCACCAGAATGTAGGTGCTTCCAGTCAAAAGCTTGTAACTTAGCATCCACTTCACACCAAAAAAGGTAACAAAATAATCCTGGTTTAATTCTTATAACAACTTGTGTGTCATTGCCTTTCCCACCTCAACGTCAACACTAAATCCCAAACTATGTTCTTTCCTACTTGATTTTCTTTTCAGGCCACGAAATCAGCAAGTCAGAAAAGTCTAGTTTTACAACAGTACTTCAATTACTGTGGCATTTGTACCAACAAAACTTGCTGTATAGTCACGCTATAGCTGAGAATCTATTTACAATTCATTCCTTATCTTTGCCCTTAATATCTCACTGTGGTCTCTCCTGAGACAACCAGACTGTTCACCTCACACAGGCTGCCAGAACTTACACTACAGCTGGAGAATAGAGATAGAGAGAAAACGTTCCTCATTCCAAGAATATTTTCAATTATTTCAAATAATTCCTATTCTGGATCCTACAAAACTAAAAAAGTTTTGATTTAAAAATATCTTCTCAGCTACACTGCAGGTGTAAACTGACACAATTGTGCAACACAGTTATAGAAATACCATAAAATTATCAATGTATTAGCTTTTTTTTCTTCTAGCAATCTATCGATATAATAAAAGTCTAATAATACCAATTTAATAAAATTGGTAGATTCAAGTTCAGCTGTCTTTTCATTACCTTTCTTTTGGTTTGCAATAGTTACTTAGAATCTACCATATATATAAACATATCCTATTGCTATGACTGGAAAAAGAGGAGCTATCTTCTACCTCAAAAGTGAATGGGCTGTAGCAAAAGATAAGTTTCATACAACTGAATAAAATCTCCTATGAATTACACAAAATAAACTAAATTACAAGCAATAAGTAATCGCTAAAGGTGTTTAACATTACTTGGAAAACTCCTTAATTACAAATTTATCCTTTTTACAAACTGCACAGACAGGGGACAACAGAAAAGTAAATCCAAATGAATTTGCAAGCAAAGCAAAAATAAAAACACACTACTCGAAGACCTCTAGTCCCTACAGAAGGCAATGTCCAAGCACCCCGTTCACCCACACAGTAACAGGTCTACTGGACAGCACACAAGAGCTTTGCATAAACACTGAAATTTCCTTGCACCCACTTGTCCTTTCCATTTCACCGGTCAACTTGTTTGAGAGACTTTACACAGGACACTGCCCTCTTGAAGACACCTCTGGCATCAAGAGACCAATGTCCTATAGACAGATACCAACCGAGGACTCCGGGCTACACCTCACATAGCTCCATCTCCAGCCCAACTTCTGCTCTCCCCAGTTGGGACCCCTGGACTCCACTGATCACCCTGCCAGAGCAGGGCCACCAATGGACCCCGCTACCAGCACCCTGCTGTGCCCCCTCTGCTCGAGCCCTGCAGGAGGCACTGGAGGGAGAAGACATGGCAATGTACCGCACTATTTCCAACACACAAAACTGAATTACTCCTTTGTTTCCCATGGGAGAACCATCCAAGTGCTCAACCCAACATTTCTGCTACCTGTAGCCGACGAGCTACTTCATATATGGAGGGCACAGGCTGCATTCTATAGCTGAACGGCCCTGTAAAGGCACAGAACCAGTAAGCACAACCTTTCTCCCAGGCTCCTTGTTACTTCTCATCCCTTTTACTGTAACAAAAACCTGCATGTTCTTTTCTGCTTCTGACTTCCAGGAATCACTGACATAAAATCAATTTTTCACCACATAAACCAAAATACAGAACAAAACCCAAACAGTAATAGGGTGTTATTCTACTAGTCCATTCACTAGATGACAACCAAATAAATCAATAGCTATGCCAATAGTAAGCAGCACACCAAGTTTCAGATATCTGATTTTTTAAACAGATGTCTCCTCAAGCCCAACTTTTAGGTGAATCAGATTACAACAAAAGACACTTCGTAGTGGTATTTACTTTTTTTTTTTAAATAGAGGCTTATCAAGTGTGAAGTATATTTGACAAAAATTAACGTGTTCAAAACTGGTATTATTACTTTCTTCTATTTCTATTCTAATGAGCCACACGTGCCCACTACCTAAGCCTGTGATCATGTTGGGCGTGTTCATAAACAAATTGCTTAACACACAGAAATAGCTGCTGGTGCACACGTAACCAGAAGGCAGCAAACCATCCATTTCCTCACTGTACAGGGGCCACCAGAAGGGAAGGAAAAGCTGTTCTGCTCCATAACACACACCCCAAGAAACCAGCAGCCACTCCCGCATAATGAGTGAGAAGTGATCAGATAAAGACAATTTCAGGGGAAAGGAAATGTTAGATACTACATAGCAATGCTTTGGGGTTTTGTTGTTTGGGTTTTTTCCCCACTTTGTCTTAATCTCTCTTCTTCCTAAGTTTTAGGACGTACCGCTCATGAACATTTCTCCACACTGGAGTGTCAATGAGAGTCACCAGGTTTTGAGTGCTGAAATAGAAGTATTTTCATTTTGCCACCTGAAAAATCAAGCCTTAGGAGGAGCGGTGTCTCAAACACACAATCGCTGAAGGGCAGACTCCTGCCCTACGTAATCCATCAGGGCAGTACAGCTAAAAGTTCAGGGCTCTTCCCTACTAAAACCTGCAATTCAAAGTCCAAGGTGAAGTGTCTATCAAAGCCCAAGTAACGAAGGTCTGCGTATTAAACAAAACAAACAAACAAAAAAACCTCACCCAAAAGAAGATGACCCCGTATATACACATAACACAACTACAGCAGGTTCTGAAATTGATAAATGTAGAGCCAGGAGGAAATTTCAAATTTTCAGTTTGAAAATAGGCATTATTTAAGATGAAAATGAAATCAGCCTGCTTTGCAAACAAGTCTAATTAATGCTAATGTAGATCCAGCCAGATGGGAGACAATATCCTGCATAGTGCAGCTGAGAAAAGCAACAGCAGGGAAAGAAAAATCATTCTTTTCAACTGAAATACCATAGCTAGTGCTAAAAGTTATTTTCAGAAGATAGTCTGCAGGGTTTTCTTGTTTTTGGTTTTTTTTTAAATAAAAAGTAAAGAACAGCTTCCTAAAAGTCTTGCTCATAACAGTCACTGCAGCAGACTGAAGCCACAAACCGATTCTCTTATCTGTGTTGAAGAGGAGCTCTCAAGAATGTTTTTGACAACTACTTAAAGCAGACATCATTACAATCAAGAGAACATTCCTAAATACTATTTGAAGAGATGTCTGTGCCCATCCTCCCCGCCCCCAAAATAGAAAAAGTCTATGTATATAGGGCACTCGGTTCCACTCTCACAATGACTTTTGATAAAGACACCTCCAGCTAGTAAATCACCAGCTGAGCTTCCTTCCTCTCACTGGAAGTGGATGCAGGCTTTTTTTAATTAATAGGTCAATTACCATGATTTATACAAAGCTAACTTCTACAGAAAAATCAGTGAGTAGCGCTCTGTAAATATTGTCTTCCTAGGCAAAAATGTATATACCTTACACAGTGAGCATATTATTTCAAGATTTCTTGCTGGCAAAGAGTTCAGTTGGAAGTGATGTCTATTACATGAACAGCAAGAGACTGGATTAGCTCTTGCACTTCTTTTTTTGTCTCAGCCATTTTAGAACGATTTACAGGGTTAAGAGTACAGTAAGATTTAAAGATTTTATTTACGTATACGTAGATAGATGCATTCCCCCTTGTACATATATATGGTAGAAGGGGAGAGGACAGACAACAAAAAAACCCAAAACATAGAAACATGTCCCAGTTTTGACAAGCAGAGTAATAAATAGTAGCACTGTGTGAACATTTATCTTTTAAAACACCTCTTGTGTTTGTTTATTCACTAGCGATCACATGGCAGGCTAATTTCTCTTTCCTACCCTTAACACTATTTCCAAACCAGGATGCTCACCAATCCACAAGGTTATCTGAAAGATCAACAGAAAAACCATTGCCACAACCTCCACATGCAAGGCAGACCAGGAATGACCAGCCCCAAACCTCTTTCCCCAGCACAGGAAAGCCCCAGCAGTTCTCCCCATGGCACCGGGATTTGCCCAAATAGGGAGCACTGTGCATGTAAAAGCCACGTTGAGAATTTTGTTGTGTGAAGAACACATATATTAAGCTTCAGTGATGGTGAGTGTTACCCAGTGTTTATGTCTAGATTTTATTTAGCAAAGAAAATAAGTTGTATTTACACACACCTGAGAAATATAGGTGTGTCTCTCTATATATAATGCTGCTGAGAACACTCCAGTGTGATTGAGGAGTGCCACTGGCCCCTCTCCTGCTGGCAGAGGTGGCTGGCACGCTCCAGCACACTAGCTGCAAGATAACCCATCCATCCTACGCATGCTCGCCGTTTTCAGGCACTTGAGAATCCCTCAGACAGTCTGAATGTTAGGTTTTTGCAAAGTACTTCTGATTAGTTCTTGAACTTAACACACACTCCCCCCAACACAGCAGAGAAGTTATCTGAGTAAGTATTTGGCATACGCAAATATCCTTGCAATGCCTGACCCAAGCTATAACAGCATTGGTACATTTTTATCTAAAAGGATTCAAGGATCCAAGTGCGTGATTAAGTCCTTCCCACAGTGGTAGGTCTGATATACGCAGATGATCCTTTTTGTTATGACTGAAGTTGGCTTAACTTGTGGCACTACACAGAATTCTAACTCCATCTGTTTTTGTTTTCCATGAGAGGCAGAAAGGTGCAGATGACAGATCTATTTTTTTAAAGGGCAAGAACTATAACCTCATCTTCAATCGGATCCCCCCAAGTTTGCTCATCGCCTCCACTGACAGAAAAATTCTCAGCGTGTTTCTACTTACACAATCAGCAATTCCAATATGGTGGGGGGGTTTTTCCCCCCCAAAGTGTTTGGTGTATTTCTTTTAATGGAAAAATCACTGATAACAGTTTCTAGTATAGCTGGAAAACATGGCATCATTCAGAAATACTCGAACAATAACAAACCAGTAAGTTTATAAACTAAGAAATACTGGAAAGTCAACTCATTTTCTGATTCTT
This sequence comes from Psophia crepitans, assembly GCA_013399095.1. Taxonomy (NCBI): domain Eukaryota; kingdom Metazoa; phylum Chordata; class Aves; order Gruiformes; family Psophiidae; genus Psophia; species Psophia crepitans. Next base: position 68,863 of record VWZZ01000090.1, read on the forward strand.
GGCTAAAGCTGTTTGGCTTGATAAGCTCTGAATCCCCTTTAAGGAACATCTCTACCCTTTTTCACCCCACACATACTTGTCTGCAGAAACATTCAGTCGTAAAGCTACGACTTCTGACTCCTCAGACAAATCTCTCTGCTTTAAAGCCTTATTTGCCACCTTTTAAACATCATCTTGTCACGCTACACAGACAAAACCACCACAATTTCTGTTTGATAAGTCTCTGGGTACCACCACCACTTCAATGCAATGCTCAGAAACAGGGTGATAGGCTTGCTTGAGTGCAAAAGCTTTGTAAAGATGCTAAAAAAACCCATCCCACTGATAAATGGGAGCGGGAGAAGGGAACGGCTCGGGGTCCTCACGGGCAGGCTGCGGGCACTGCAGGCTTTTCTTGTCAGTTATGAGAATTGAGCAAGCAGAACAATTTAGGAGGCTTACTACCGGTTCAGCGAGCAAAAGGAGTTAATACACGTATAGCAGAGTCCCAAGTTACAAGCCAATTAAAAGCTGCGCATTATTGCACTACCTCGCTGAAAGCAATAGGAAGGAACACAGTCAACTCCACAGATCTGCACCCTCTTTATAAGCAAGACCAGACCAAAACTAAAGGTAAAAAACCCAAAACCCAAACACCACAACAAGAGTCCATACAGTCACTAGTCTTGCAACCATCATTTTGACACAAAAGAACACCCCAAAGTATCTGTACACAAAATACACCGTTTTTACTTAGTAAATATTGTGAGTAGGTTAACACAGCTAATTTGGGGTGAGCCTGTACACAGTCCTTTAAAAAGAAAATTGCCTCTTTGCTAAGGAACGTTTTCAAAGCACTAAGTAGCCATTTTTTGAACAAATTCCTTTTTGCAGTGAGTAGTACTAGCCTATCATCTATTATACATAATTATAGCAGAGGAGATCATTTGGATGCTACTGCTTCTACACTACAGCAGCTCTCAATTCAGTAACAAAGATAACTACCATACTCGGGGCATTATTTCCCTATGGCGATAAGGCAAACCCATGCACATGTAAGTAGCAACAATCAGCACAGCTACGTATCTGGTTAGAACCACAGCGGGGCGAGAAGTAACTGTATTGCTTTCACTTCATGAGGATCCAAGCCGGGGGTGAGGAACTGGGCCAGCTTACAGCAGCTGAGCAAGATGGTATTTTTGATAACTGCCTTCTGGTGCTCAGAATCTAATTTCCGTACAAAAATACCCATTTTTTTTGCAAATGGAAGGGACCTTCATAAATTTCTATACATGCCTCAGTCAACAGGCTTGAGGAAGTGCGGATCACACCTATTCATTTCACAGGGTGTGGTATATTTATTTGGGTAACAGGATCTTGCCTCAGACTTCATAATTATTAAAATCTATTACAGGGTTGATCAAATTACGGAATTAAAAAAAACAACAAAACACTGTGAAGTGTCCTCCAATTCTTCCATTATTCATTAAATCAGAAATAAACAGCTTGACATAAGGCATTCAAGCTGTTATGAAATTCATTTATTTGTAAATGACAAGTGAAGCTCCTCAGTATAACAGCTTTTCCTGGGGAGCCAATTTATTTAAAAGAAATTAAGACATTATCATACCAAGACATAACCATGGGATTTTATATGTAGTTGCAACGTGAAGTATCGCAGCTGTGCTTTTAGACTTCTATAGCAAAAGACTTATTAATCATTACATCATAGATTTTATCTGATTTCCCTCTGAGAGTGAGGGGGGCGTCTATGTATCAGTTAGCTATATGCCTTGATCCTGCAAATGGGTAAGTACAGCTCAATTCCCCCGCCACAGTCGAAAGGCTCTGTGCTGGTGCAGAAATCCACTAATGGCCACGGGCAAGGCTGCGTTTCAAAGACAACAGGCTTGCTGCCTCTAACAGCCAGAAATACCTCTACGTTGCTGCAGCAACGCTCACATAAGACTGCCCCTGTGAAATGTATTCAGAAAAATTTACCTATTCAATATAGGTAGTATCAGCAGTGTGCACATACACTGCAGGGGTGCCTGGCAGCCCAGGAGAACAGAACATGACATCATAGTCCCAATGGACAAAGTCCATGAACCTAAAATCCCTATGATGGAGTATTTCAATACCAAAGGTGATGTGTGCTCTATAGGTATCTGATATAGATTACTCACCCAGCAAGTCTGACACACGCAGGCGTGGTATTTGAAAATATTAAGATTTTTTCTAAATACTTTTTAAGGCTTCTGAAGAAAATTTTCATCCTACTCACTGTACCAAAATAGCTTGAAGTAGAAATATTTGGTCTCTGTAAAAGGATTACTAAATTGTGTGTGTGCGTAGGTACATGCAGTCCATGAACGTCAGAGTATGCCTAACCAAAACAGCTCAAATCTACAAGCAGCAGATCCTACTTGGGGCTTTCTATTTCACATTTGCACATGGGCACAGCCGATCACTCGCCTTCTCTGCAAACGTGACCATACACTGGCTTGGCAAGGCAGAGGGGAACGGGAGGGCCACCCCGTGCAGTGGGAGCGGGAGGCAATGAAGAAATGCTCTGAAAGCAGGACACCCCAAGCAGCACACCCAGCCCCACAGCACTCCTGTGCCATGACCTGCAAATCTGATATAGAGGTTTGGCAGATTACAGCTGAAGCGGGCGGCTATGACACGTGGGAGGGAGGTGACGGCATAGCTCTTTAAAGCTAGGAGACGGGTGCTGACCTGCCTAAATGAGGGAATTTCACACCTAAACCACACAACCTGACAGGCTTGACTTAGGATTTTGTTTAATGCTTGAATTTATTGTAAATACAACACTACACCTGAGCATGACAACTAGCTTCTTTCAAAGTATTAAAACACACTGTGATATCTCGACTTGACCAATCTATATTTATATACCCTTGCTGAAAAACATCACTGGGTAAATAAAAATCAAGGGCTCAGATGGCTCTATAAGGCAAGGAGGAAGAGCTTTTATTTGGGACAACTGAGATCCATTTTATTTTACATCTTATTTGTAAAGATAATACTAGTGATGTCTGAGAACACTGAGGAGCATGACAATAAAAACATACAGCAGCATCCTCCATCATCTGCACACACAAAAAAATACCCCAGATCAAGCTAAATATTTTGGCATATGGAACCTAGAGAAGAAAGGGCATCACTTTGATAGTCTCCAGAGGCAAAAAAAGCTTTTAAAAAGAAAAACAGAAGCAAACAGTGTATGTGGGAAGACAAAGTTAAGGCATTATGAAGGTTTAACTACATGCTCTTAAAATTCTAGTTTTTATTCTTTGCAGTCGCTCAAAGATCAGAATACTTTACAAAGCCAGTCAATCCTTTAGATTAATACAGTGAAAATTCCCTTAACGTGCACATCCCAGAGCCCTGGAGGGGTTCAGAGCGCTGTGCCCCTTCTTAAGGGTCACAACTTCAGTTCTTTGACATTGCTGTGCTTTAAGTGCGTGCTGTTAACAGCAATTCTTTAGTAGATCAGAAAAGAAAAGTTCAAGACAGTCTACAGCATCACGAAATAAGCTGGACTTTAAACAGAGCAGACTGTACAGCTCTAGACTAACGTTAGTCAAAACATGGATAACAGCCAAGCTCAAGAAACCAGGGCTGGGCAGGCGGCTTTCTCAGGGCTGCGGAGTGAGACAATGGGATACAGCACAATGGGGTGCAAAGTGCTATTGCCTGGGACAAGGCTAAGCAGGGAAGGGATCCCCAGAAATGTAGTCAGGGATGTCAGCATTTTAGATTACATTTTCCAGTCCTGTCTGACAGAAGAATTAGAAGCTAACTTACATACGTCACAGGGATATTTGAAGGCAAACCAGGATGTCCATATAGTAGACATGTAAGAATGAGTTTTCACTGAGAAATTGCTTCATCAAACACTGTTCAAAATTTAAAGAGAGCAAATAGATTTGTACTACAGCATGCTCTTGATTTGAACATGAAACCAATAGAGCCAAGCACGGAAATCCAATGAATGCATTGCTCTCCTCTCCAGAGACCAGTTCTGGACAACTAGGACATACTACAACAGCACAGAGGAGACAGAGATGTGGATATTTTTAAGATTATGAAAAACAAGCAACTAGAATACTGTGATTGCATTCCTGAAGGGGAATGCAGGGGTACAAAAAGCATATTAGGCCATGTATGCAAATTCACGTGTAGGAAACAGATGTGGGGGAAAAAAAAAAAATCAGGAACAGAAGATGAAAATATGTGGTGGCGGTAAGTCTTCAATATACCAGCTTCACTTACCTTGGAACTTGGTAAGAACTGGCCCATTTACAGTAAAAACCATGGTATTTGGATCTCAACAGAAACACTGTTTGCTTTATTTGATTTATAAGGTCAACACAAAATAAATAGCCTTCTAAAGCAAGAACATGTGCCAAGAACTCCAACATAGGAGCAGAGTTTTGTTGTGTTCATACCACTACACAACTACATACAATAAGGTCAACTGATAACCTAGAAGACAAATTAGATGCTTCTCTGCTCAGGTGCATCAGGCAATGTATGTTCTAGAAACAGCATTGCTGTAGATGTTTTGAGATAAACTATTAATAAGAATATCATCATCAAAATCAAACAATTTCCTAACTTCCGTAAAAAAGGAAGTCCGTTTTATTTCTATCCTGATTAAAGCACTCTAGAATTTTAAAGGACAACTTAAGAAGTCCCTTTGAACATAAACCAATAAAAGAAATGATTTTGCTATGCAGGATTATTTTTATATCTGATTAAAACAGAAAAATACTGAATAAGGAAGAAAAGAACAGTCTCTATACAATTAAATTTTCATTCTCAAAACTACTAGTTTTAACAGAACTGAAAGTCTCTGCAACTCAACACTATGGTTATATATTTATGAAATGGGTTGATTAATCTGTACTAGGAAAAAACCACAAAATACACAGTAGACCTGTAGATTTTACAAGTGACAGCAGGCTTGACAAAGTTTTCCTCGCTGCATGTATTCTGCACAAAGTTATGTTTCAAATAGATTTGGGACTTCACAGTGCAAATAAAGGCTAAAGACATTTATAAACAGGTAAGTTTAATTTATTTGAAATTATCATCAATAATTCTAACACAACCGATTGAGTTTCTCTCTGAAAAGAAATTATACGTAATATTTAAGATACAATTCTATTACAAACCCTTAAATATTGACTTTAAAAAAAGGTTTCGCTCATTTGTGCATATTGCATAGAAACCCTCCACAGATAACCAGCCTTTGAACTATCATTAATACCAATCAGAACAAAAGACTCTTCACATCTACGGGCAAGAGCACTAACTCTGTGAAGACACAGGGGTGTAGCACATGCGGGGTTTCCAGCTGAGCACACCCTGACGAGCTGCTTAGGGACTTTTTGCAGGGAAAGATGTCAACCCCACATTTGATACACCTCATAGGTTCATCCTCCACAAACTGGCCTTCTTCTAAGACTGCCTTCTCCATTTTACCAGATAATTCAAAACACCTCATAGTTTATACTTACCTCCCACAAACGTTACTCCCCACATACATTTGTTCTGATGGATGCTGAATTTTACCTGCTATTTACTGCTCAATCAACTTCGTACTACTTTTTCTAATAAACTTTAGTAAGTGACTATTCTTTACATGACTATTCTTAACACCTTATCGACAGAAAACTCCATCTCAGTATTCACACATTTTTTCACATCAATTATGAATTCACCAGACAGTAAAGACCTTTCAAGATATTTAGGGTCTTTGATGAAGGTTCCTACAAATACCTTTTAGAAAACACAAACATACTTCTTCTGGATCACTCCACCCCGTATATTCGCTGACCTCTTGGGAGAAGTCCAATTGGTTTACATGATAAATTTCCTGCACATAGACGCTTTCCAGTATATCCTATTGTGTCTACTCAGTTTAATACTAAAAAAACCTTTGATTTGTCACTCTTCAGTTCTCTAGATCTTTTAAGCCTTTGTATTAAGGCTAATTTCATTTGGCATCAAATATAGATTAAGCAATAGATTAAACTATATCCCATTGTTGGAAAGACTTGGACAAGAAACACCCTGTAAACTCCTCCATGCAGAATAATCATGCAAGTAATTAAGCTCCAGTGATACAGCCTTATGTTTCCTGACTGTTCCTTTCACACGTGGAGCGTTTAGCAACCTGCCACAAAAGTCTGGCAGGGTCTGTGGGGTGTTCAGTCCTTTTTATGCCTTTACCAGTTTGCTCCTCAAAATATTTGTGTGGTAATGTTGTTATTTAACATTTAACTTTCCAGAGATTATGTTCTCATTTGGATACCTTTCCTCAATGTCCTTTTAATTCCGATATCCTCCTTTACTTTGCTGTTTAACCATATTTTAAGGGTTCGAAAAAAATACTAATTTTGATAGAATTTTCTTTTCCTCCTCCCAAAGGAAAAAAGTACGTGCTTTGTTATTGTAGAAAAAAACTGCACAAAGCCTCTAATATTGAGCTTGGAGTTGCACTGCGCATCAGAAGGAGGAAATAAAAGTCAGTCTCTGTCCAAAAGTGATTATAGTTGTAATAGTAACAAGGCATTCAAAATTACATAGGTGGCCACGGCAGGAAAACTGGTTAAAGATTAAATACTACCCGTATTTGGTAAATGATAAAGAAAAAGGAGGTTTCATTTATCCAAGCTGAGTTTTGGAGTGCCAGTAAGGCAAACTCCACAACCCTATACAAAAGCAGAATGCAGGAGAAAGGATGCAGAGGGATCTAAATCACTATCTGCACTGCTGTCCTTATGCAGAAGGCTTCCAAAGCTGAAACCTTTGTCTTAATTGAGCCAGGCATGGTTATTCCTGACAGAAGCCAAAGCAGGACTGGAGAAGTCTTACAGGCAGAGAGCTTCCTGCACAGCACTGAAGGGCCCTGGTTTTACAGACCTGACGTCAATTACAAAAAAAACCAATCAGGTATATGAAAGCCTTCATCCACTGCTCCTTCCTATCTGGGATCCTATCCAGTGTCCCACTTCATCTTCTTTCTTTTTCAAAAAGAGAAATCTGCACCTTATTCAGTTCTGGCTTCATCTCCAAAGCAGGGGGCTCCACAGACTCCTAAGAGTAACTAGCGGGCCACATAACTGGAAAATAAGCTTGCATTCATCAGTAAACACATAATAAGCAACGGAAATGTGCACCCAATATCCAAGTCCAGTAAGTAGAATTAATGTAATAGGTTAAGTTTTAACCTTCGTTAAGTAGACATATATTATCTACTAATCCAGCAACATATTCTTTTTTTCTCCAAACTCTTCTCATGACTACCTGCAATTTAGCAATAAAAATACCCTACACAGAGCAACAAGTTGTATAATCAAACCAAAATTTGAATTAAAAGTCTGAAGCTTGATGATTTTAGGCTGCTGTTTGCTGTTGTTGTTTCC
>VWZZ01000090.1:76340-94382 GCA_013399095.1 Psophia crepitans
ATCACTTTGCTGAATGACAGGCTTCACAAGAGTCCATGTGTACATGTTTACCTTACACAGACCTTTCCAAACCAGGGATGGGCAACACTCATTATAATGTCCATCCCACATTTACAATTACTGTACTGCCAAAAACTAAATGACCACATTTAATCTATTTGGTTAAGTAGCATGTGTTGTAACCACGGTGGTCAAAGGTTATAGTGATGTACAGTATATATGGAGCAGTAATAGTATTTATGATTAAAACAAGCTACCATTTCAGAGCCAGAGAAGTAACTATGCGCTGTAAATTTTTTCAGGACACATCAATATATCTATTAAGAGCGTCCTATGAAATTTGCCTGCCTTCTTAAATGGAGAAGTGATTTGAATGAAGAAATAAATTATTTGAATGAAGTAATGACCAGCAATCAACTCAGTGGTGCCAAACCAACAGCCTCCTGGCTGTATGCTGTCCATCATACAGGTCACACAGATCACAAGCAGCCTTCCCTTGCCTAGATAGGCATCTCGAGTCACACTCCAGGGAAAACCATCAGCATGGTGAGGAAGACAGCAGCCTAATGCAAACTGCTGCCACTTGAAAAGTCTCGTTGGCTTCATCTTTGTGAGTTAGTGAAAGGTTTCCAAGAAAGTCCACGGCTGAACAGAGGCTCCATGAACTGCTTGCCAGTAGCACCACACTTTTGCAGACTGGCCCTTAACCTTTACAACATGCGTGATAAACCCGACTTGTAAACAGCACCTGGCTTCCTGCCCACAGGCACACGGGCAGCAGGTTCAACCCAGTGTACAGGAGAGGCAGTAACCAGCCCTCCTGTACCTCTTGAGCATGCCTGAAAGCCTGACCAGCAAGGATTAAAACGCCTGCTAACAGCTGTCAGCATCTCATGCAGAGCGGATGGTGGCTCGCAAATTGTTTTCTCAGATACAGAGCACTCCATGAGGACATCTACAGCATGCTCAACGTACCAGGGAGGATGAGATTCATCCTAGCTTCAGCTGTGCAGGTAAAGAGACCTCTCCTCCAAGGTAGTAGCTCTCGGCTCCCCTCTCTCTCAATTTCTGGAGAGCAGGGAAGTACTTCTAAGACCCATCACCTCCTCCTGAGGGAAGAATTTAGAAGTGCCTATTCCCACTCTACGGGGGCCCAAGACAGCCAGTGCAGACAGATGCCAGACGAAATCCTGCAGAGCACCTGATTGTGCACAGTAATGCAGTTTGTGCACTCTCCTGCCAGGGAGGCATTAGGGCACACAGGGAATGGAAGGATTTTCTCCAGGTATTTTCAAAATGCCACCTATCTTCACTTGCCTACTTACTAAGAGCTGAAAAATGACATTGCAGAAGTAATAGCAATGCGGGCAGTTTTTATTTAAACATTTTTTGGGGAAAAAAAAAATCATCTCAAAACTCTACATTTTTTATTGATGACAAAGGAAGAACATTAGACAGGAGAAGATAGATCCCTTCAGGGAAGGGACCTTTAATGATGAATTTTCAGCTAAGGATCAAAGGCTTCTAAAACACCACACTAAAATCAGAGTTTCTGACTGATTAGACTATTTAAAGCTCTATTTTTCAGTTCCATTATACATAACTATATCCTGCACCATCAGCCTTTGGGTTCCTGAACGAAGGCAGCACTCCTTCACTGTCAGAGGAGCAGACCTTGAGGGAAAGGGAGGACAGAACAGCAAGGCTTTGAGAAGAACAGAAAACACACCAGCTAAAGCACTTTAGCAAAGGAACTAAAACATTAGGCACTTAATTTCATAATTATCCCCTTGGACTAAAATGATGAAACATAGCCTAAAAACCTACTTCAAAGCTGGAACATTTAAGAAGCAGAATGCCTAGAATAGATGAAGAGAACAGAGTTCTTGACGTAACACTGTCAAATCTGCACTTGACAACATTTTCTTCGCCTGTGACGAACATGTGTAAACGCTCATTAGCGGGTACCCCTTCCCAGAAAAAAAGTCTGTTTTCAGCAAATGAACACAGTAATAGTACCAGCTTTCCAACGTATACTTTCAGCTTCAGCACTTGCTGAAGCTGAAATGCTCAGAGCAGCATGAAATAGACGGTACTCGCGCTCTGTTAACCTCAGAGATAAGAGAGCTCGGAGTTTTCATAGCTTAATGAAAGCACAGCAAGAGCAATGCTTGGAAAAGGTCACTGGGAAACAACAGCGGTGCAGTAACACTAACATCAAATGTTCAACTTTTATTTAATCTTAATCCCATTAGCCTTCTTCCCATCACGACAATAAATCCCACTGAACCAAAGGGATGCATGCTATTTTCTTCCTGTGACTATATGTAAAAGAATTTTATGGAAAGTACAAGTAAATGTAGGACACTTCCAAAGAATTCTTACATATATTTCTATGTACAAAAACTGCAAAAGTTAAATCTGTTACCTGAGGATAAAAAAATAACAAACAATAAGAATAAAGAAATAACCTTAGAGAATTGCATTTTTCTTTCTGTTTAGATGCAGGATGAAAGATCTTTAAGTCAAGACATCTAGCGGATGTTCCATTATACAACCTCATACATTGATTTTTTTTCCAGGATCATCTAACAGGAGCAGGATGTTCCATTTAAAAGAAAAATTTCTTTCATAAAAGCAGAGATCCAACTAAAGATAAAAATCAATATAGAAAAGTATTATGTTTCTGCATTTATAAATAAATATGTAACAGGACCATGAGGAAAATCAATGAGTTGCTCTCTAATACAATGACATTTCTTCACAGAATATGAATATATATGGACCCTGTTTATTCTTTAACTAATGTATGTCATTCTTTATTAAGCATGGCTTTGCTCAATCTTAGCGAAGTGTCTACAATGCAAAATTGCCGTCTATAAAAGGGATATTAGTGATATCTTCTGGTAAGTAACTCATTAGGAATTGCAAAAACAGCTGGAGAATAAAACGCAACTTCATCAGAGGAAGAGAATTCCCATGCTGTGCACTATTCATCAGAGTTAAGTATGTCTGCGCTCAGGTGCTTCTGGGATGATTTTCTCTACGTGGACACTTGCACAGTGTCTTCAAACTGAACTAAACAGAAGAAAGCAAGATGTGTCAAAAGCAAGAAAAAACAAACCCCAAAACTTGCTAAAACTGTAGTTGAGAGTGGATTTTACACCAGGTCTTTTGTCACTCACAGATGTTAAAAACCAGGGAACAGGAATGCTCTCTTCTCACCATCTTCTTTGTACCCTTCATTTTATGCTTGACATAAGTAAATTAAGACCTATTGCTCAAAAATAGCACAAAAATAGCTTTCTCAAGTATTTTTCCCATGCAAACTGTAACTATTCCTAAAAGAAATTCAATCTTCGTGACCACAAGGGAGACAAATGTCTAAGGCAAAATTAAACTGTATTAATATCTCCAAATGAACAACCTATACCTGTCTTAGTCGATGCATTGTATCAGCCTTTTAAAAGCATTTAAAAATGTTAATACCCACAGAAAAAGCTGGTTTTGCAACAGTTGAGGAAAGAGAGGGTAGATGCAGAAACGGCACAGAGGGAAGAAAAATTTGAGAAATTCAGGTTATAGTTCCATGCTTCACCCATAATTATCACAGTATCTTTAAAAAGTAATAACACACATATTGTTAATCTTGTTGCAAGAAACATGCTAGATAAGACACTACAAAATGTTATCAGTCACTGCTTGTTTAATGCTTCATAATTTTTCAGAGCTTTGACACTAGCATGGTGAGCTTTATTCTCACTTTTAAGTCAACATCTCTAAAGTCAAAACAAAACACCACCACACCCACCTGCTTTCTAATGTGTGTGTGTCCCTTTTTTATTTTTTAGTTTTAAATTCAAGCTATTTGAAGAGCTCCATATCCTTCTAGGGGATCGAGTCATGGTCACTGATTAGCGAATGTAACTTCCTTGCAAAACTCAAACCTCACTAAGTAAGCTAAACGAAAAGGGAAACATCAGAGCAATTGTCACAATCAACTTCAACTCATAATGATTTTTTACAATGAGTACTCAAGCTAGGAAATAAATAATAAATGCATCATGAGAAGGCTTAAGGAAAACAGTACCAACTGCTCATTATTGCTAACATACATAACTACAGTCCTGTCTTTGTAGCATCAGCTACACAAAAGAACATGCTACAGGTAATAAGCATTCCCATTTTTGTAGTTCCTCCCCAACACAATGTCAGTGTGAGCTTCCTATCATTTTCCCCTCACTGGCATTGTTCTTCAGAGAACATGCAGCTGCACAGAAGATTCGCTGAATAATTTGCCAGAACTTGCCCATGTGTATCTGAAGCAGAGACTGGGTTTGTCTGTTTTCAGAAGAATCTAAAAGCTGCTACAGAAAAATGAAGAGCGAATGGATTCCCTCCTTACTACTGACATCAAAGCTGTCAATACAGTGCACGCTATGTCAACAGTGGCTCATGTTGGTCATCATTTAAGACTTCCAGTACAGTAGCGTTAACACAGACTAAAAAGGGCACTTTTTTTTGCACTAGTATTTTGCATTTAATATTTCAAATACAGAGAAGGTTTTTGAAACTGAAAGCTCTCCATGACTGCAACAAGTTGAGGTTAACCCCACACTGCCTCACAGCAGTTTATACCATCTCCCACACATAAGGTCCATCTGCAAGACATGTGGATCCTCAGTATCCCAGCCCTGAACTGCAGACACCCCACCTCCTCGCATCCCTGACATCAAGACCAAGATGTGCCTCTGTTGTGGTTAAAGTTTGTTCCCGTATCACCTTCCCTAAGCAACCAGGACCCTGAGGGAGGCAATCACCTCCAGCTCTACGTTCCTTCTAGAGCTTCTCAAAAAAAAAAAAAAAAAAGTACTGTTTCATATCCATCACTTCCAACTCTCCTAAAACAAAGTGGACCATTTGCACTATCCATGCCAACACATAACGTCTCTGTAGTCTACCTCCTGCCTCCACACACATGTATGAGGACACAGTTTAAAATGTTTTTGCAAACCTCTCCTCCTCACATGCATTTGTCTACTACTCTCACCCTGTCAAACAAAACCACTACGCACCTTTCACACGTATTTTAAAAGAGAGACATGAAAGTAGTAAGGGAAATCTCCCCCTTTTTCAATAGCTTACCATATTCACTTGGATTAGCTTCCCATCTCCTACAAGTGTCTGTGCTGTACACAAAAACCCCTCACTCCTCCTGTCTGCGATTTGCTGTTCTGCCAACCATTTCAAAAAGCACACACCCTCATGCTACAAGCAAAGTGTTAAACGAGCTGCTACTCCTCTATACTTAGCAGGCAATCTGTGTAGGAGATAAAAATATGTACTATTTTCAACTGCAAAAAAACTTTTAAGGGTATTTTACACAACACACAAAACCAGGACATTAATTTTCCTCCCCCCTTTATTTACACTGCCCTGAACTTTTCATCAAGAGGCATAAAACAAGGCTAAATATCAAGAAAAGTTTTATAATTATTTTGAAAGCTCTTAAATCTGAAACCAAGAAATTTTATATGGCCTCATATATTCCCTTCCTTTCAAAATGTGCTGAAAAAATTTGCCCTTGGGCATGCAAGGCTCTTGACAGTGAATTCCAGTTATGGCTCCCAAAGAGCAGCACAGCTCAGCTAAGAGAAAAGGTGTTTTTCCAGATACCTACTGCGTATCCCTACCTATCTTAGTAACTTAAATCCTGAAACACTGAAGGACAGCATGTATGTGCTAGGAATAGAACTGATATTTGGCAATGCTGTAGGTGGCAGCAGGATCTCTTCTACTCTCTCCTAACCCTAAAATCCTCCGTAAAAATCTTCCAGAAAAACAGCAAAGCCGCTACTGCTTTAGTGATACAATGCACTTGACATGATTAAATTCCTTTCTACTGAAGAAATGGTAGATGCCTACACCAGCAGAGTCCCCACGTGGAAAGCCCACGCAAAGAGAGCCACAGAAACATGCTTGCCTGCTGCAGTTTGGCTCCAGATGTGCCTGCAGTCCGGTGCCATAAGTCCCACGACATTCAGAACGAAAAATACAACACTTGCTAACAGCATTATGGCTGACATTTTTACTTCTTTCACAAAGCCAGCAAGTTTGCAGCTAACATTTTTCCTTGACAAAGAAAGCTCTCAAAGCAAGGAAAGTGGAGGTTGTATCATGTTTTTTCATGGAAGCTAACCAGTCACGGTGTCATTTATCTCTCCATTCACTATGCAGGGCCAACAGGTGAAAAGCCTAGGTAACAGATCAACTGTGGTATATAAAACAAGAGTCTTGCCTACTTAAATGTACTTACTGGATTTAGAAATTTAGTATATTCTTGAATGCACTGTTGCAATAACTACTAGCTATAACATTTACAAGAAGACATATGGAAACTGAACCTAACAATGCTACACATCAGTGATTTTCTCTTGGTTTAGTTACTTTTAAAAATCAGGATTCATCACTATGCATCCTGGATTAAAACATACTGAAGAGACAGAAAAAAACAAAAAGTTTTTAATTTTTTTAAATTTCTATTTTTACACCAGTTTTCCTTTCCTTTGCTAATCTGGAATTCCACCATTACAACTTCAGTTAATAAACCTGCTAATCAGAGTTGCTACATTAGGGGAAAGTGAACAAGAACTGCGGTAGTTTTGGACATAAGCACAAAAAAACCAAAACCTATCAATAGTAATACTAGAAGAGCAGCAGTTGCTTATTCTAGACTTTGTTCTGTATCTCAAGAAATTGGTCTTAATTTCATGTACCCAATACTTCTTGAAATATAGTAGCAACATTCACCCTGGAAGTCCAGGAACCATGCTGGAATACTTTTCAAAGTAATTTCAAAGTAAATTAGAAATGAACTTTTCTTTTCTCCCTTTCTACTAGTGGTTATCTAGAACCTGCATCGAGTTGAACAGAACCACCCAGAGCAGCAGCTGCCATACCGCAGTACACCCGTAGCGAATGGTGTTGTGTCCCAAAATAAAAGGTTGGGGTCACAACATCCCGTGCCTCTGTAAGAGCAGGAATATGCTGTTACCAAGGGAGCCTCAAGGCTCCTGAATCCACTTCTGTTCCTTTCTCCTCTCCACTTCCATGTGTTGTGAACCAACACGCTGTTGCTCCTTCTCCAGATGGAAGGGCAAGAAAGCTTGCTTGTTTGGACTGCAATTGGTTGGTCTAATAAAAAGAGGTTATCTGTCCATGGATCTTGCCTCACTGGCAAGTTTATACATTCATCAGACATAGCATTCTTAGCAGAAGGCAGCTGACTATGGAGCTCCTTGCCAGGACTGATTAGACACAGACTGCCTGTGGTCAGATCAAAGTCCAGGACACACCTGTACAAGGAAAGTGCGTCGACAGCGGCAACAGAAAGTAATTCCGCTGAACGGGGAACACCGTATCACCACACACCCAGGCTGAAAGTCGGCGCTCGCACAGGAACCCTGCACTCTTCCAGACATTTGTTTCACACGTAGACACCAATGAAAAGGTAGAATCAGGGCTTGAAAAACCTGCCTACCCACAGCAAGTAAGAAGAGGAGAGGGATGAGGAGGTTGAGTTGGCTTAAGTAACAGATGTCAGTAAATATTTTGGAATGGAAGAGGAGGAGTAAGAGTTGCAGCAAAAGTCGGATCCCCTTCCTCCTGTGCATGTTAAGAGGAAAGCTCGGAACAGGGAAGAGCAGGTCTACGCACACACAAGAAGGATGGCCTTCCTCTGTGCCTGAACCAACAGCAGCAAGATGAATGGATTCACCTGGGATAGCAGGCAATGGGACTAAGAAAATTACAAGTACATTGTGACAAACTGCCAACTATACCCACCTTTTCTACCTCACTGAAAGGGATTAATGCTACCAAGAAAAAAATACCAGTAGAAAATTCAGCATTCAAGCTTCTTAAATGAGAACACAAATGGTTACTTCAAATGAAGTTCTTCCAAACAAGCAAGCAAAAATTTTGGTATTTTTTCAGTCTACAGGCAAGAGGACTATCTAGTTGTAAGACAGAAACACTTTATCTTTGGTTTTGGTACTTTTTTACTGCTGCACTGAACATTTCTGAACCAAAAGGAGAAACTCAGCTACCACCAGAAGATGAGGAGATCCTTGTGCCAGGCAGACTACTTCAGTATAATGCGCTTGGGTAAATGCAGAACCAGAAGCCAAATCCTGCAGCAGCTTATTAAAACAGTGCTAACTGATGAACACTGAAAGAGGTTTTCTCTCTACCAACCTGACACCATCAGCCCCTACAAGTTCATGTAAACTACATCAAATTCAATTCCCAAAGACCCCAAACCATATATTCAATGATTGTCACTCAAGCTCTACCTACAAATAAATATGTTTTTTTTATTTCACTGTTTCCTAAAAAGCATACTTAGCATCCGCCAGACAATGTTGAAACCTCCTTTTTACTGAATGAGACCTAAGAAGAAATTCAGTTTATTCTGTCAAGGCATGGAGTAACAGATCAGATTATATAGCTGGAAACAAAAAGGAGGGACTGAATGCATTCAAATCTAGCTGGAGTTAAAGGTAGCTTTTAGCTGCTGAACAGTTATTCTATATTCCTTTAACAGTTTGCATTCTTGGGACTTTTCAGCTGTCCAGTTTTATGAAGGACTGTACAATAAAACCAGGCTGAGATGTTGCTTCTCAGAACTGGCCCCAGCAGTTCTCGGCCATTGGGACTGAAGGTCAGAATACAGAAATTACATCTTCCAAGCGCTACCTTGTACCAAAGGAGTTTTGACCAGAGTTTCTCAAGATGTGCACATCAGCAGGAAACACCTGCATTAATGTCAGTGCAAAACAGCCATTAGAAAGCCATCTTGAGGACCTCTGCCACTCTACTTCTGCCAGTCTATAACTTAAGGAAATACATTATACTGCAACACTTGTTCACCAATAGGTGCTAGGAAGACTAGGAAAACATTCCTCAGCCTATTTGGTTTTGTTACCTCTGATTTTCAAAGAGCAGTTTGATATGGTGATTCTCCATTTCTGAACAATAATGCCTGAAGCAAAGGTTAAATAGCATGGAATGGATCTTTTCCTTCCCACCTTTCTCCTCTTACTGCTCTCCTCACCTTCTCTACAGCTGCCGCAAGAAAAATTTAAGAACTACTTCAAGTTAAGGCCTCCCACTGTAGGGGACGGGTGGGCTGATGAGAGGTTGAATCCTGCTAAAGCCCATCTGACAGACCCAGCTTCCTCTTTGGCCTCACACTTATCTCTCCCTGCACTCCCAAGGCTGGATGGAGCGGGGTGAGCTCTGCTGGAGCAGAAGAATGAATAACTGCCTTGAGTGCAATCATAAAGCTGGAGTGAGGAGCAGGTTAGGGAATATGCGCGCGCGTGTGTGTGTATACACACACAATGGAAGAGGTATCCAAGTCTTCCAGATACAACTCTAGCTCCTGGAATGGCAATTCGTGGAATGCTAGAAAGCATACTGTATGCTTGCTGTGATCTTACACCTTACCCCCTTAATACTGCTTTCCAGCCGCCAGGAAAGACAGAGCAGTGGCAGAGATACCATCGCTCTGACTAAAGCGGCCATCCCAATGACCTCGTTGGCAGGGGGGGAGTAGATAAGAATGGAAAAGGAAGAAATATAAAAAGCTATCTTATAAAAATTCAGAAGCTAACCTAGCAGGACGTTAGTTTATCAATAGCACAGGTGTACTACTATCAGCAAGTAGGCAACTGAAGATTTATGTATTGCATAGATCAACAGAGAATTCAGCGGTCTTCCAGGAGCATTACCGTGCTATTTTAAACACTTCTTGAGTTGCTACATGGCCTGTAAGCTTGTCACTGTGCTTTAGGGAGCACTCATCACAAGGAACCTTGGTTGCATGAAGACTTCCTTTACAGTGTTCAGCACTACAAACAGACTAGTCATGACAAAAATTGGATCTGAAAGTGGATGTGCTTGTACTGTGTAACATGACTTTCAGTTCTATTCACACATCATTTGGGCAACTTCGTCACACACTGAATTTATTAAGATTCGAACAGGCTACCTCTTCTTTTTAAGACACCCTTTGGCAGACTGAAAGGAAGACTGGATACAGGCAGTGATTATGGTATAAGAACAGAGATTACAAAACCTCAGAGGGGGAAAAAAACACCCCAAAACAACCCAAAACAAGGAAAACATACAGCAAGAGGGGAATATGCAAAACTACCTTTAGATTACAAGAAGTACTACGAAAAACAAACTCTTCCCATTATCTGTAAATGCCTCAATCTGTGCAGCTGTTTCAAATACTCTTTCAGTTCCGTAACTTGACAATGCCACAAAAATCCAACCTTTCTGCAGAATATGAAAACTACTAAATACTACTCTAAACAATCTCTCCCTTATCTATCACTCAAACATTTTCATCCAGTGCCATAACCCGGCCTCAAAGAGCCATGACACACATCCTGGACGACAACCCTGCAACCTGACATCCTCCTCATCCAGAACCTCATTAAAAACCCATTTATGCCAAAGGAAGGTCAACCATTTAGTTCACTGCACCAGTAAACCACTTCCTATGACTGTTGAAAATCGCCATGTTTACTTACAACCACAGCACTTAGTGCTACTAAACCCAGGAAACATAATGGAAATACTTACATCTATCAATAGACCATTAAGCATATGGGGAAAAGATGCCCTGTGGCTGAAGCACAGTACTAAAAGTTAAGAAACTAAGGATAAAAAAAAGTAAAGCCTTAGCCTGCCTTCCTTGTAGGGCAGAGAAAGGAGAATCAGCCCATCCCTCATTTATTTTGGAAGCTGTAATTGGCTTACTTTTTATAGCATTTTAAGACCCACAAGAGCATGTTTCTAGTTGTCTCCCTGAGACCCCTTTCCCCTGACACAGAGCAGGTCTGTACACACACACGTATGTCCCACTCAACACAAATGAGGGAATGAAAGCAACTGGTGAGAGCAGGTGAAGCGCCAATGACGGGAGAAAGAGCGAGCTTCCCAAAGCGGATCCAATGGCAAAAGTTTCTCTTTGGCTGACAACAAGCACACTCTATCAGGCTATCCCATCACAAGCATCTCCTCCCACCTCACTGCAGCCAGTCTGTCTGTCTGTCCAGCTGAACCAGATCATTAGTTGATACCACCCTCCTGAGGGAAGGGAAATTAGAAATTAGTTCCATATGACTGGAGTTTTTTTTCAAAATGAGGTTTAAATTAAGTATTTGAAGTTTATCCTAAGTAATCAAGGCTAGTTTATTCAGACTGCAGTATTCTTCAAGCTATCATCATTTACTGCTTAGGTGAAAAAGCAGCAGTGCTCTCCCTGGCTGGGCAGGGGAAGACCCCTTCAGCAGCCTTGCTGAAGTTAGCAAACCCAGGCATGCCACACTGCCTTAGGAAAACATGTATCTTTCTTTTCTGATGAAAGCCACATTAAGAATTTCAGTATTCCAACACACCTACAACCAAAATTAATTGCAAACTAGAAATATTTGCATGAATGTTTTGCTGAAATAAAGAAGAGCTCTGCTAGCTTCTGCTTGGCATAAGACAAGTAATTTGATAATTCATATGGATTGAACCAAGCAAGGCATACTTCCACATCTTACTTAATTGAAACAAAACCACAACATCTCCTCCAGCATCTGGCGTTAGAACAAACAAAACAATCAGATATACTAGTGTTACCAGTATTTTCTTGAAGATTTTTTGAGATGCTTTTACATTGGATGCTTTTACAGTAGCATCCACAAACTGATACACGGTATCATGTACTTTTATCTACTGCATCCTCTTCCATCCTATCAAAACTTCAGGTAGAAGTGACAATTTTAGAGCCTCATTTTATTTATTAAAAATAAAGAAATACTTAAGAAATTATTCAACAAAGGGAAGTAAATTTATGAAGCTTCACACACTGTCTTTCAAAACAGTTGTTTAATGTTGGATCCATGATGCCATTAAGGCTACAGGGCATAAAATCCATTTCTCTTGCTGTGCAAGTAGATGCATTAATGTGTATGTGGGGCCAACAGGCAGTTGGCTCTGGCATGAAGGACCAACTCAAGAGGCACCCCAGACTAAAACATTCATTATATCAAACTAAGTTAACACATATTAAGCGGATTGGACCTCTTGGAAGGCAAATGGAAGCACACAGGAATGACTTTACAAAACAATAGGTATAATTGTTAGTGAAGGGGTTGACTTTAAAAACTTAAAAGTTTGAACAATTTAATCTATTTCTGTACTCAAAGTACAGAAAAAGGAGAGTTTCCAGATTTTTAGCACACCAGAAAGGATTTGAATACCCAAGACTGTGCCAAACATGTATTTACTCTTGTAACAGAGGGGGGGAAAAAAAAAAAAGCTAAATAATCTCTTCTGTTAAATCACTACAAGAAATTCAGCTCAACAATGCGTTTTCCAAATTATCCCAATCGATAAAAGCACACATGTGCAACACTGGAACACAAAAAGTTGCACTTTCCATACTGTAAAGGAATTAATTTAACAAAAGTGAAACATTAATAAGAGGTTTGCTACTGGCACCTTTATTTATGCCAAGAAAAAGAATACAAAACCACAGTGAAAGAACAAACTTTGGCATACTGACAAACAAACAGTTTAAAGAAAATGACTTCTAAGCAAACAGGTACCACAACGCAACTGTGCAAACCCTGCACAACGTCGGGAATGCTTCTAGTCATCACTGCTTTGGACATTCTCACTCAAGAGTGGCTAAAAAGCAAAGAAGAGCCTACCTGCTACGTAACTGAAGTTTAGATCGCAGAAATGCTTTATCAGTCTTAGCAGAGCAGACATTTGTCTGCAGCACCTTAATACCACAAGGATGATCGGCTGCTTCTTGATCAAAGGAAAACAGACACAAACACATGAAAGCAGTAGCAAAAAACTCCAGATATTCAAGTGCAAGAGAGGAACTGATGTCCCAGAATTTAGGGCAAAACATTTCCACACAGATCTGACATTCGGTAAGCAAAAATTATATACACAAATAAAACAGTAAATGGAAGACAAGCACATACTTCACAAGACTTCATATTGCAGAGGAGATAGATATTAAATAGTTAAGGAAAAGTATAATGACTGCAGAAAATTCATTTAAGAGTTACAGGAAGAAAATGAAGAAGAAAACTAAGATGTGACCAACAGACATTTTTATATATTAGCTCATTACATCTGCAGAAAGTCTGAAGTATATACACATTATAGGACACAGAAGAATTCAAAGGCAGTTCTATATGAAACAATTTGATTACTATTTAAGTGCAACAAGAAGTACTTAACTAAGGTCCTTACAACATTCAGACCTGCAGAGAGCGTGATGGGTGGTAGGTTTTAGGATCTGGACAGTTTCATTATACAAACAGGAAAAAAAAATAAAATAGTGTATTATTTGAATGACAGACACAAAGTCTGGCAGATGTGTTACAGTCTTTTAACTAATATAGCAATAATATTCGGTTTCTTTCATTTTTTCCCCCCATTTTAATGGTTAGATAGATTTCCACTATGTGAAACCTGCTTACCTCTTATCTTTACACCCTTCACATCATCATCATTCGTCATTGTGGAGATAAAACACAGTGAAAGGTATTTCCAAATACTCTAAAGAAAGTCCAGGGTAATACTACACTATAAAATACCTCTGTGATTAGCCAAGATCAAGATTTCAAGTCAGCTTTTCTGTCAGTTTGGTAGACAGACTGCTATAGGACGTAAGTGGCACTAATTCACTGGGTGAACTGCTTCAACCAAGTTTAATGAGAAAACTAACACACACCATGTTCTTACATGCACTACTTCCAACCACAGAAAATACACAGGTAATATATCAAGTTGTGATGGAAATACCAAAAACAAGTCAATTATAGCAAAATAACAGAAATTATCTAAATGTCATAAACCATGCAGGTTAAAAAAACATAAATCTGTTGTAGTACTGAAAGAACTTTGCTTTTGATTACTGTAATAACCTTAGCTGAGTTCCATTATTTAAAAATATTACTCAGATTTTTCTCTCAGCCAGTAGGTGTGTAACACAAGTGTATTTAACGTACTTACTGACCCAAATGATTGTACCACAGAACAGAGACCTGAGTATAACTTGTCACACACAGACACATCGCCTGAAAGGTAACTGTACCAAACAGAACCCAGAGGATACACAGATCTCGTAAAACCCAAAGTTACCAGGCTGAGAACAACTGTGAGAGCCAAATAAAGAACGAAAATGGAAACAGGGAGGAAACAACTTGAGTTGGTTCTTACTCAATGCAGTTAGGATTCCTATAATATGCATTAGTTTCCTGATCAGTTTTTTCCCCCCCAACTTGTATGGTCCAGCTGTTTACAAAAATTCTATACAAACAATACTAAAAAACAAACCCAAAACAACACAGAAGTGGATATAGAGCTTAAGCTGAGAATAACTGCCCTGAGGATGTGCTCGGCAGCTCAAGCCAGTTGTAAGTGACTGGCTGGACACAACAATGCCCAGTCAGAGTGTTGGTACAAAAACCAGATTTCACAAGGAGTGGTCAAGATAACTGGAACAGAGAAACACCAAACAAGCTACTCAGCAACACTGACACCAGGACTTCTGGCAGAGGAGAAATACACACTAAGGAAATACAATTATTTTTTTTTAATCACCTGAACAGTCCAGAATTAAACAGAATGAGAAGCCTTACTCATACTTTTCTCTCTAGCCTTAAAATGCATTTTTAAGTGAATGACAGATATGAATAAGATTTTTAAAGCATTTCCCCTGTCGGTTTTGCTCCACACACATTAAAAGACTGATAAGTAAGAAAGTTATAATTGTATTTTATTTATTCATGAGACAAAAGAAGCCTTACTACATAAATCTTCATACAACATGCAGGATATATAGTTTCGTTTACATTAAATATGTACATGCTCCTTCAATTAGCATGTCTAGAAATAATTAGCCAATATAAAAAAGAGCATCCCTGGTGTCTTTCCACTGCTACGGATATGCCAGCCACCAAAGCAAAGGGAGATATGTGACATTGTACAACAGTTTTACAAACACTGAAGTTTACAGATGTTTTACCTCACTGACGTGTGCATTTTAAGCGATATGCCCTCCTTGAAATTCAAAGGCAAGATATTTTTCTCCACTGCAATTTAATGAAACTTAGTTGGAAAGGGATCAGACTTTTTTTTTTAAAGGACAGAAGCAAAGTCTGTCAGATGTTACAATATTTTAAATAATAAAACAATAACCTTGAGAGTTACTATATTAAACTAGTCTGCACTAAGAGCAATACTTGCAAATGGCAACATCACAAGAAAAGCAGCAGATGAATTAACCTTGGAGATAAACAACCTTGAATGTCCATATATGAGAGAAAATAAAAAAAGAGTATACAGTAGGAAAAGCACTGCTATGAAGAAGAAAAACCCTCACGGTATTTTTAAAGAAATACACACGTGAATTCCTTTCACACAAACTGTTTTTGTGATACACAATCTAAGCTGGCACAAAACTTAATTTTTCTCAAGTCCTTTTAGGGCTGACCAACTTTTTTAGCAGAAGGAAAAAAAATAATTTATTTTGCTTTGAAAACCAGTGTGTTCAGTATTTCAATCTCTCAGAACATACCCCAAGCAAAATTCACCAGGCAGCAAAAGGGAAGAGATTCAATACTGAGCAGCTTGTCCATCAAATGCTATTTACCCATTACCATTACTACAGATGGCAGCAGCAATAACACCTACACTTTGGTCACCTAATGCTCTCCCTGACAGAAAGATTCCTGTGATGTCTTCTCAGGCTGTAGCACCCCTATTGTTTGCCGCATGCCTTGGCTTTCTGGTAAACAGAAACACTTGAGCTCTGCAAATATTATTTGCTTGTGCTACAGAAGTTTGCTCCTTTTTGCAGAATTATAAACCATTCAACAACAGTCTGTTCCCTAGTAGTCAAGAGATGGATACACCTTCCCTTACCGTAGGCTTTTTGTTACAGCTTGATCTACACAGAGACTCTGAAGCGATGAGCGTTCTAGATCTGGTGCCTTGCTTTCACTGCCATCCTAGGAATACCTTCAGCATTGGAAGACCCTAGAGATCAAAACTCAGATGCCATCAGAGAACTACAAAGTTTGGGAAGGGGGACGGTAGCTGCAGCTACCGCCCATCGCTGGGGTGGTACTCCTTCTGGGGGTAACACACTGGGAAGGAGCATTTTACTGTGCGACACGAAGGTAAGATTCCTCCTATCCCTACATGCAAGATGAGGACTCCAGGACCAACACGTACACACAAACGTGAATTGAGAGCATCAGTTCCACACCCATGTTAACGATTTGTGTTCGCAGCTCTTGTGCTTGCTACAAAATGGTAATTTGGGTCCCAAAAAGTCTCATCCTCTGCTGCAGCAGATCCAAATCTCATCCACACTGCTGTCTGTAAAATACACCCCAAACATACAATTTACACCACATCGTATGTTACCTTCCAGAAGCCAGTTCAAATAAAATAACAGGTTTGGTTGAGACCACTCCATACTGCCATGCTTGGGCATTAGCCTTTAAATGTTGATGGTTGACTGCAAATGATTACATCTCTCCATACCTGTCCATGCTCTACAACACATGACCCACTTGATACCTTCTTCAATTACACATGTTGCCTTTTTTACAGGTTCTCAATCTCATACAGGGTGAAAAATAGATGATACCCTGGTCTACCTAAGGAGTGTAGCTTTTTTGCAACATTTGTCTCTGAAGTTAGTCAGCACAAAGTAGAAAAACAGGAGAAAAACATCTGGGAAGAGTGCAAATGAATATTGGGCGGATTTCCTTGTGCTTTAGAGAGGAAGTAAAAAAAAAAAGTCACAAATACAAATTCTGAGCATTGATTGTTTTTCTCCCTCCTCTTCCACGTGAAACATGAAAAACCAGAGACCCAACACCTTGAAGTGCTTGACTGCTCAACCGCAACAGCTTACCACTGGAGCTGTGACTGCTGAGCACAGGAGGAGGGTGAGGAACAGCAAACACAGGCGTTCCTCACTCCCTCCTTGGCTCCCCACACAGCTCACCTCTGAGAAGTCAAAGACGTATTCATCTTCCCACTCCGAACATTTGGGTAATAACACTTCCTTATCTCCCAAGGCAACTGTAAAGCTACTTTTAGAAACTACAGTGGCTTAGGACAAGAGGGAAATTAATTCCCTCTTACGCCCCAGGTTTATATGGTTTGCCATCCACAAAGCAAAGGCCTCGTATCAGGTAATTAAGGTAAAAGTATAATGAGCAGCTGCCTAACACCTTAATCACCACTCACCTCATACGTCGAGCTGGGGAGAGGTCGTGTGAAGAAAGACCTGCCAAACCCACCCCGACACCTACACACGACGCCAAGGTCACGACCACCAGCCTTGGCCCCAACACCTCCTGCTGCCGGCGGTCTCCATTCCCCGCCACACGCAACTCCTGCGCGCCAGCGGCCTCCACCGCATCTCGCACACACCCTCTTCGCCCTCGGAAATTAAAAGTTATGTTCACCGAGCAACAAGGAGGGACCTTAATAGGAACCGTGCCTAGGAAAGGGCTCGGAGCGAGGCGTTCACGCTCGATACCAGCTCAACCAGTTTGTTGCCCGGGTTGGCCAACCAGCACAGGCAGGCCCAGGCACCGCTGAAAATGAGGTTTATAAATCGCTCCCTCTCCGCTCTCCACTTTGGGGCAAAACCCAGCTGCCGCCCTCCCCGGCAGCACCGCCGCCGGTCGGGGAAATCGCGGCGCTACACGCGGTTGCCGGGCGAGCCCGACCCGCCGCACAAAAGCCACCTCATGGCAAACACCTCCCGCACCACAAAGGCGGCACCGGGCGGCGGGGAAGGGGCACGCCGGGGGCCCGGGGCAGGACCCGCTGTGCGTCCGCCCAGAAGCCACCAACCGGCGGCTGCCCCCGGCGCCGGCACACCGGCTGCTCCCGCCGAGGATAACCCGTCTCACCCCCCGAAGG
>VWZZ01000090.1:94953-130693 GCA_013399095.1 Psophia crepitans
CCTGCGCCGGGCAGCGCGGCACCTCGGCCGTCGGGACGGGGAGGGACAGGCCGGGCCGGGCCTGGCCGCGGGGCAGCGAGGTCCCACCGGCAGGGGAGGCCTGGCCCGCGGCAGTGCCGGCTTGGCAGCTTGCACCGGGGGTTTGCCCTGCGTTTGGCGAGGCAGCGCGGCCGTGGCCGAGCCAGTGCGTTGGCGAGTAGGCACGTTCAGTTTATCTCGGGAAGCCAAACAACTCGCTCTCCGGCTTTCCGGAAGGTCCTGCCATTTTTTCAATTTTTTTCCAGATTTTTCCACCCAGGAGGTTGCGCGCGCTGGTGGCAGCCACGCGCCGCCTGGGTTGGATCGATGGCGGAGGAGAAAGGCGCAAGCGTGGCCTCATCCCGCCGCTGCTGGCGCATCCCACCCCAGGGTCGTTCCCCGCGCAGGGCTGTGGGTGGATGGCCCTGCGGCCTGGGTGGCCCTGCTGCCTGGGTTGGCCCTGCCGCCACGTACTGCTCTGTACTCGGGAGAAATAAAGAAATAATCATTTTCTTTTTGTTTTTTCTTCTCAACGTTTCTATGCTGGCAGTCGAAAAACCATCAGAGGTTTAACGCACGGCTGGTGTGTTCGGTTTGCTCCCGCCTTCTCGTTTTGGCTGGTGCTTGACGAGGTGGGGCCACCGCAGCGCTGCGGGAAGGCGCGTGGCCTCGGCGCCGCTCCTGCCCCGCTGCCTCGAAACCTCGCCAGAGCTGGTGCTAGACACCGAAAAACCTCACTGCCTCACCTGCAATGCCGGCTTACCAAAAGTGAAGTTTGAGACATATTTAATCCTCTCAGTTTCCATTCTTGCTCCTTCTGTGCAGTTCTTTTTGCCTAGCAATGATATTCCCATCATATTATTCTTTAGCTGAAAATTACAGATCGTCATCAGTGTAAGAGGGTGAGGAGGAAAGTATTTTCCTTTCACTTTTTTGGAAAGACATTTGCTTTGGTATTCCAGATGTGTCTCCAGCAAATTGCTGTTTCTTACTAAGTGCAGATTATTCTGTTGGGACTTGTTGGTCGACCATTTGTGTTTCATCTACATGTTCAAGTGGTGCCCTCAGGTTTGGGTTCACACACCTCTAATAAACTTTTATTAAGTTTTAACTACACAGATTTAGGTTTTGTTGGTGCACATAGTAACAATTATTCCTAATGCTGCCTTATCAGTGAAAGACTTTATTTTTGGTTTTTATAACTCTGCCGAATGTAAAAATGTTTTACTTGATGTGTTCATGCCAGCTGTTTCTCAGGGAAAATTTCTGTCAAGGGGCTCCACTTAAAATGATGCTACCTGTCTGAAGATGAAATTGTACCACATTCTTCATGTTACAGAAAAATTCCTACGTGTCTTATTGTAGCTGTGCCTCCTGCTTTCCAGGGGCTCCTTTGGCAACAAAACCAAACAAAAGAAGACTCTCCTGTAAACTTAATTAATCTTCAGACTGTTGGTGCCTGATGAACACGCAGGAAGGAGCAGCTGGTCTCAGCACAAGCTACAGGGGCTTAGTGCTGAGGGACAGGAAACAGGGAGGATGAGTTCCCACGACTGGCACCTAGGAAAGCAGGGAGTGAGTGTGGAGGGTATGAAGGGACAAGAAAAGATGAAGGAGCAAGAAGCTGGAGAGGGGAATGTGAGGGCAGGAGCCGGTGGCTGGGTGGAGAGGGATGGACAGGACCACAGGAGACCGTGCCCTGGGAAATGTGAGCCGACTACTCTCGAGCAGTCACGAAGCACATGAGTGTAGCATGTCACATGGAGAAATAAGTAGCCTCCTAGGACTGTAACCTCCTCTGATAGCTGGCTCACAGGCTCACCAATATTCAGACTGGGAGTCATGCAGTGAAAAAAAGATTTTAAAGAAAACTTAAGCAAACTATACTGAAAATATTAAAGCTCCAAAGACAAAAAATTCCCTATAGTATTGTATGTAGTATGTGATATGAGTCAGTGTTTAAATTATCTTTGCAGAGTGGGTTTTTTTCCGCAAGACTCCTGCCTCATTCAATGCAAAGGATGTGTTTAATTAATGTATAGTTCTTCAATGTTTCTTTTCATTTTCATCATGTAAAGTGGAATCTTTCATGTCATATTCACTCCACATTCTTCAAACCCTGCCTTGAAGGCAGGTTAATTAATTTCCATGATGGCTTTCCTGTGGTACTCTCATAACTCCTTCAAGCATTAATAAATTTAACTTCATAACAGCCTTCTAAGTTAAAGTAGTACTATTATCATATTTTACACATGGGGAAGAAATAACTGAAGGTAGTGGGTCTGGAGTTGTTCGTAGTTGTTTGTTAGTTCTTTTATATTGCAGAGGTTGGCAGGTTGTTTTAAAGCGGGGAATAGTGGATTTCATACAACATACATCTACCAGCACCTAAGAAACAAGACCATAAACGTTCTTGCTCAGGTTTGACTTAGAATATTTTGTGGATCTTTAAGAACCAGATGTAGCGGGTTACTTACAATCTACAAAGCTTTGGCATGCCCTTACACCCGGGAGTCAGGAGCTAGCCTCAGACATATCTGTGTATCCTTTGTAGTCAGAGGAACTCTGGGCAAATTTTTAATCTTCAACTTTTAAAAAGAAAGTTATGAACGGTTTAATTTTGTCCATACTTCACATACAACACAGATTTTCTTGACCATAGCAGCTAAAGGGGCTGTTCCAGCTGTGATGTGACTTCAGCCAGTGTCTGCATGGCTGGGTTGGAGATGTCACCACGTCCCTCTCTGACTCTCCACCCCCCACCTTGCTCTGCTGTCCTTTCATATCACACTTAAAGGAAACCATCCTAGAAGTGGCACATCATCAGGAGCATTGTGAGGCTCCATTTTTCAGTGATGGGCGAAGGAGTACCTACCCCAAAAGCCCTACAGCCTTGGGGAGCTGAGGGATGACAGACATTGGGAGGAAATTCTTCCCTATGAGGGTGATGAGGCACTGGAACAGGTTGCCCAGAGAAGCTGTGGAGGCCCCATCGCTGGCAGTGTTCAAGGCCAGGTTGGATGGGGCTTTGGGCAACCTGGTCTAGTGGAGGGTGTCCCTGCCCATGGCAGGGCGGGTTGGAGCCAGACGATCTTTAATGTCCCTTCCAACCCAAACCATTCTATGATTCTGTGATTCTATGATGGATCTGAGAAGTTTCTCTTCATCCCCCAGGACCAGGAGTGTGAATTACCACAGCACTGGCTGTGAGGGCAGTGACTTGGGCAGGGGGAGACTGTGTGTGTGCTGCGCTGTGGCCTCTTACCATCAGCTCTCCATCATGGAGTATAAAGCAACGCTAGAACTCTCCCAAGCACAACTTCATCTCTGCAAGTCTCATTGTGTTGAGCCCTCTGGTTGGAAAAGTGTTTCATTGCAGACAGTTTGGTTATTCTGCTTTCTTCATCTGATGCCCAGTTTGACCTTCTGTGTCTGAAACTCTGGTAGAACATGTTCCAGATTATCATGTTTTAAAGCGTTTTTATTTTATGGTGTGTTGTGCGCTGTTAAAATCACCACCACTTTGGGTTACTTCTGTGGAAAACTTTTTTCCCCTTTTATCACAAAATTTCAGCCCGTGCTAGATTTAAACAGGTCTGTGCAAATATTCATACATGAGCTACAGAAGGTGTTGGCCAACCCAAGTCTGGGAAAATCTCAGAGGTAAATCTGCAGAGAGGTAAAGTCTTAAAGCCAGTTCAGGATGCAGGCAGAAAGAAGCTAAAGGGACTGCTAATTTTGCCACCTGAACAGACATTAAAATAAGAATTGTCAAAAATGTAAACTAATTTTGAAAAGCTTGGCGTCTTTTTTCAGTGTTTCTTATATCTTGTGTTTGTATCTATACAACCAAAGCCGCCTGTCCCTAGGAATGCTTCCGAGGGAAACAGAATGGTGAGCCCTCAGCAAACTGGACAAATCTATGATGTAACAAATCCATGACTGTCCACAGTTTCTGCTCTGTTTTACCATTTTGAATCAGTAGCCGACAAATGGAGAACCCAAAAAAAAGTGAGGCAAACAGAATGGCTGCCTGTGGTATTTCAGGTAGAGTGATTGGCCCAGTGTCATGCAAACACTGCATGACAAAGATGGGACATCCAGTTCTCCCAGGCAGTCTTTGCATGCTTTAACTTCAAAATCATCCTTTCTTTTCTAAAACTCCTGTAAGTCCAGTGCCTCACAGCGGTGTCAGTCTCGAAGCTAGACATCAACAGCCGCTTGTGCTTGGCTCTGTTGAGGCTGCACCTCAAAGACTGTGTTCAGTTTTGGGCCCCTCACTACAGGAAGGACACTGAGGTGCTGGAGCGTGTCCAGAGAAGGGCAACGAAACTGGTGAAGGGTCTGGAACACAAGTCTCATGAGAAGTGGCTGAGGGAACTGGGCTTGTTTAGTCTAGAGAAGAGGAGGCTCAAGGGAGACCTTATCGCTCTCTACAGCTACCTGAAAGGAGGTTGTGGTGAGGTGGGTATTTGTCTCTTCTCCCAAGTAACAAGTGATAGGGCAAGAGGAAATAGCCTCCAATTTCTCCAGGTGAGGTTTAGGTTGGATATTAGGAAAAATTTCTTGACTGAAAGAGTCATCAGGCATTGGAACAGGCTTTCCAGAGAGGTGGTGGAGTCACCATCCCTGGAGGTGTTCAGAAAGCATGTAGACATGGTATTTCGGGACATAGTTTAGCAGACATGGTGGTGTTGGGTTAACGGTTGGACTTGATGATCCTAGAGGTCTTTTCCAACCTTAAAGATTCTATGAAAATGGTGCTCTGTTTCGAAAAGCATAATTTTGAAATCAAAAGTCATGGTGGTATTTCTGAAGGACTTCTACCTTTTAGTCATGAATATTTTTATGAAATATAGCTGAATTTGCCCTGGTGAAATGTCTTTGATTTCTGTTTGTCTCTCACTGTCTAAGAAGCCACAGGCAGAATAGTTGCAGGAATGAAACTATCTTTTTAAGTTCCCTTGATTGAAAAGCAGGACAAATGTGCAGCTCAGTCTGGCAAAGCTTGAACTACATCTGTCTGCTTTATTTTTGTGTACTTACATAGCTAAGAAGTGTCATTCAGTGAATAATATCAGCCTCATGTTAAAATAATTTTTAGGATGAATCATGATGGATTGCTTTTGTATTTGTCACTTGGCATGCAAAAAGAATATTAGTTCTTCTAATGAAAATATATATTAAACCCCCTCTACATTGTTAAATCACATATCTTCTACCCCAATATCCTATACTTATATGATTTTTTTAATACTCCCAGACTGCTTTGAACTAAGGGCATATTCTCACTTGCCTCATGCATTTATGTTACCTTTTGAAGTTCAGCCGGAGCTATTTGACTTGGAACAGGTTGACACCAATGGGGTCAACCTTTTTTTTTTTAAGTGAAAACAGAGAAGGAGAGGATCTCTCTCATCACCTTGTCCTTCGTTATTTACTGACGGCACAGGCATTTTAAGTCATGTACAAACATAGCCCTGCCTACACACTCTGCTTTACTGAGCACGGTAATGGGATAGACGGCAGTGGAATGCAGCACAAACCTATTTAACACCTGATTTAAATTGGAGATTTTGTCATCAATGTTTCATTGAAAGGGTGATATGTATTATTTCTCCAGTTCTCCCGTAAATAAGGCCTTCCTTATTTATCACCAAATACCTGCTCTTCTCCTCTGGATTCAAAACCTTGTGAGCCATGAGTCTTAAGAGCCGAGTTATTAATTGCTTTGCGGATTTGTGGCCAGGTATCATTGTTAGACTTTGATACGTTTTGGATTGCTTTTGATTCTGGGATTAAACTAAAGGTTCTTCACTGCAGTATTAGGCAACGAAAAGGCAAAGGCTCTGTTAGCTTTTCATGCTTTAACAGGATGTGACACAGTCTCAGCATTTGCTGGGAGAGGCAGGAGAAGATAAGTCTTGCTTAGGAAGGGAAGAATGTCTGCCCTGCAGCCATAGAAACGTTTCTCTGTTTCTCTTCACCACCTGCTGAAGTGATTGATGTTTGCCTGAAGGATTTGCAATTATTTGTCGTATTTTTGTTTAACTGCACCAGCGCACTTTGCCAGGAAGAGGAACATTCCTTCCCCAGCAGTACGTCTATCCACACAGGGGAAGAGTCTGTAATGTTCATATATGATAGAAGCATGGACAGGAACATGTCTACATCAGATTGATAATGAGCTGTTCTCAAGGTTATAGAATATCAAATCCTAAGAGATTTCTATTCTGATTGAATGCCTAAAATAGCATTAAACTAATTAAGTTTAGTTATCATTGAATAATAATTATACTGCTTTAAACGGCAGACAGTCAGTAGAGGATTGGGGGTTTACTCTTCTGGTTAAACTAGCATCCTGCATACAATAAATTAAGTCACCTTGAAGGGAAGGGAAGTCATGACTATCCTGGGGATGCAAAACCTCTGGAACATACACACCAGGTAGGTCCAAGAAGCCAGACGATCTTGAAACTCCATAAATTTATGAGTGGTACTGCGTGTGTGCAGAGGACTCTGCCTCACACTCGCAGCGAGACCACTTGTATGCTCTGTGCTCACTCCTTCCCATATGCCTGGTAAGCCCAGTGCCCCAACTTTCTGACCACTATCCATAAGATAACTCTGGGAGAGGGATGATAATTCGAGGAGAGAAGTCAGTGTGCTTTAGGTCTACTTTCATAACTAATTTTTTAAAATTATTTTTTACAGCATAAACATTCATTCATGGATGTTTACGTTTTACAAATGTATGACAGACCTGCCTGTAACTGAAGAATGTACTTAATACCTGTCCAGCAGAGGAAAATAGAAGTTGAATTCTCATTGCTTTTATTGAAAGAGAGAGAAAGAACATTGTAAGAGATGAGGATTTTATTTGCTTTCATAATCAATTTTCATTCTTCCTCAGCTTCCACAGACCATGGCATTTATTCATGTGTGTGACTTGGCACACTCAAACATAGAGGATGCGATGCTAGTCACGGTGATTCTTGTGGTTGCTTCAAAGCAAGATAAGTCAGGCTATACTTGTAGATGCCTACGATCTAAAGGTCTCCTGGTTATTAAAATGAGATCAATAATTTTAAAGCAAGCAGTGTTTAGTTGAGCTGAGCTTCAAATCAATAGGTATAAAATATTACACTGAACATTTTAACATAAAAGGGGAGAGTCTATTGTCAAAAGTCGTTCATCAAAAATGAAATGGATCCTCAGGCTGAGCTCCACTGACTTCAACACAGCTACAATACATTGCACAATCTGCCTCTGAACAGAAAAATCAGTTATTTCAGCTTATTATGTATGAACATTCAACAAAGAAATCTGAAATACATAGGCTAAAAAGGTAAAATGACAGCTTTACAGAAGTCTCACAGAGATGTAGTTAGATAGTTATCATACATTGCAAAACTTGAGTAAACAGCTGATATTAATCAAACATTAACTTACCTTAATTTCACAGGTTAAAGATCACTTCCACATAGAATTAAGGATCAATTTTCTGCCTCCCTGCCAATCCAGCAATTCATGGAACATGCTGCTTCCTGTGCATTTCAATTTTATAGGAGTTATAACTAAGCAAACATAGTGACTGCGTTTCGTGAACTTTTACAAACCTCGGTGGCCAACATAAGCGAGACCAAAATATAAAATAGAAAGATCTGGTAATTGCTGGTGAGTTAATAAAAACAGGCATGACAGATTCTGTGGAAATAATGTAAAGGATGGTACCAAATGCATAATGCTGGTTTTGCAGTCATTTAGTGTATTTTCTGAATTCTAGCTCTTTGACAACTTAGTGTTCCCCTCCCTCCCCCACCTTCAAATCAGGTCTAATTACATCTAGTATGTATCTTGTAATTTCCTTTTTTTTTTTTTTTACTGTATATCAGAATGTTCAAAGGTGTTTTTAAAGTAATTTGTGATAATTATTAGAAAAGTTATCATCCGCCTTCAAGTTCAATTTGAAGATACAACCTGATGCAGCTAACCCAACTAGTTGGAAAAAAAATAAACCCAGTGTTTGTATTCAATGAGAATTCTGCCATTTCAGAATTTCTTTTCATTTAAAATCAGTTAAAAGTAACGGAAATTAATTACTTGTAGTTAAAAAATGTTTAAGGATTCTACATATTTCTTCCCAGCCATATGATGGAAAGTTTTCGTAGCACCCTTGCATATCTTGTTACGCAGCGTAGTGATCTGTTACCGCTTCTAGGAATAGGTAGGTCTTCCATTCTGGGGACTTAAACTTTTCCATATTTATAGAGTTACTAAGGGTACTTCTTTCCTTTTCCGAGTGGCATGACAGAGATCTACATCCGTGCCTAAATCCAGACCCCGGGCTCTCTTGGATACTGCAGGCTCTCTGATACTTCAGTACAGCATTTTTTTCTATCTTTCTCTAAACTATTTTAACTCAAACATGATCCGTGTTATACATACCTTTTCGTTCTCTGAAGTCATTAATGCATAATGCTATTTCACCAACTTTATTTTTCTCTTCTATCTTTCCTAAATGAAGCATATACTTCCATCCTGATATTCCAGCCACAACTGCTAATCCCCCTCAGGTCTCTGTACTAGCTCGTTTCATGTTCTGATTCAGTTGTTCTGGATCCTCCATTTTGTTGTACCAGTGTAATCGCTTCATCCTTGCTACCTTGACAGGCTAATTTTAGCCAGTACTTTCCCACTCTGTATTAGCCAGCAAGTGCTCTGATCAGTATTGGTATTTTTATTCCTCTGACTGTCTGATATTTCTTTCTCACTACATTATCGTCATGCAGATTAAATTAGCTTTTCCCAGCTTTGTTCTCTACTTTTAAATTTAAGCTTTTATCAACAAAATCAGCCTTGATCCCGGTCCACAATTCAAACTAGTTGGTGCATGACCCTCTTCCAAAAATGTTTCCCTGTGGCAGACCCCCAAACCTTCCTGTAGAGTGATCTATTGGTCTTCATTAGTTGCATCTTTCCTTTAAATCTTTAAAGACCAGAAAAATTCCATTCCATTTTTATTGATATTTGTAGTAATCACATTTAACTGAGTTGTAATTTCATTATTTCAGACATCTTTTCCACGTCTTCTTACTAGCAAAGAATTGCTTCTGCAGTTGGAGCAATTTTTCCATTTTCATTTATGAGCCTTAACCTACTGGAGCAAAAGTGTGCAAGAGTCAGAAGGACCATGTCCTGTGTGGCTTAGATTAGCCAGACTAAATAAAATTATTCTAACTTCTTAAGGAAACCACGAACACTTGACAGATACCAAAAAACTCCCTTCAAAACCAGTGTTAGGTTCTTAGTGCCAAGATCAGAAAGGCCAAAACCCAGCTGGAGCTGAGACTGCCGACGTGCACTGAGATTCTGTGAGAATGCTAACTGGAAAAGTGAGTTCAAGGAAAATGGACTTCTGCTGATGGAGACCCCTAGTGACAACAGGCATCAGTGAAAAAGCTGATGAACTCTGCCATTCTTCTTAGGTTGGATATTAGGAAAAACTTCTTCACGGAAAGAGTAGTGAGGCATTGGAAGGAACTGCCCAGAGAGGTGGTTGAATCGCCGTCCCTGGAGACATTCAAAAAACACATAGACATGGCACTCCAGGACATGGTCTAGCAGGCATGGTGGTGTTAGGTTGACGGTTGGACTTGATGATCTCGGAGGTCCTTTCCAACCTTAGTGATTCTATGATTCTATTCTATGATTCTGCCTCTGTCTTCACAGCCAAAGCCAACTCCAAGACCCCTGCCTGTACGGGCACAGCTGGGGAAGGAACTGGGCCGCCAGCAGTGGAGGAGAACAGGTTAGAGAAACTGGCTGTATTAAGATCCATTGGACTAGATGGGAATCACCCCAAGCTATTGAAAGACCTGGTAGGCCACTATCAAACTTCGTCTTTTAAAAAGGCGAGAAGGACAACTTGGGAAACTATATGCCAGTCACCTTCACCTCAGTCAATGGGGAGATCAGGGAAGCACATAATCAGCAGTAGCCAGCCCAGGAAGCCTGCCTGATTGCCTGCTATGATAAATTGGCTCTGTGGGCAACAGCAGAGTCATGGGTGTAATGTACCTTGATTTGAATATGGCTTTTGACACCACCTTTCCCAGCCTTCCCCTCTGGAAACAGTGGAAGCATGGACTGGACAGACTGTTTGGATGAAGTGAAAACTGGCTGTAAGGGCAGCAGTCAATAACTCAGTATTTGGCTGGTAGTCAGCAAAGCACCCTGCAGTCAACACTGGCACCCATATCCAATGTCTTCATTGACAACCTGGCTGCAACATAGAGTTTGTGCGGAGCAGATCTGCAGGTAACGTTGAGCCAGGGGAAGTGACTGCTGGTTCAACCCAGAAGGATCCTGAAAAACAGAAGGATTGGACAGAGACCTCGTGATCCTGATAAGAACTATGAAAATCTGCATCTGGGACAGCTGGAAGAACCCCACGTACGGGTGCAGGCAGGGAAGTGGCTGGCTAAGTCATAGTCCTGTGGTTACAGCACACACTGGGTTAAACGTGAACCTGCAGCATGCTCTTCCAAAGGAAGGTACATCCTGGGTTATGTTAGAAGTGTGGTCAGCAAATCAAGGGAAATTTGCTGATAATCTCTGCGTGGTACTGGTGTAGTCATACCTGCAATAATGTTTAGTTTTGGATACCTCTGGTCAAGAGAGGCATGATGAAATTGGAGATAGTTTGGCGGAGGGCTAATAAGCAAGCTGTTGAGGAGAGGCTGAAGGAGCTGGACTTCCTTTGTCTGGTAAAAAGGAATCCAAGAAGTGACATAACATCAGCCTACAACTGTTTGAAGGATTACTACAAAAGTGACACAGCCACACTCTCCTTACACCTGGTCTACCAGAGCAATTGGCACAGTGTACAACCTGGGAGGTTCAGCCTGGGCGTCAGAAAATAAAATCAGCAAGAGAGTAGCTGGGCACTAGAACACTTTGCCCAGAGAGGTGGAGGAATCTCTGCCACTGGGGCTTTTCAAGACTCTAGCAAAGCCAAGACTGACATAACTCAGCACTGAGCTGTTCCAACTAAGAGACAACCTCCATAGGTGCCTTCCAACCAACATTTTTTATGGTGTTGCAGCACATTTCAGGTCTTCACAACATCTTTTAATACAGCCCTATTATTAAAAGAATCTATTAACTTGTTTGGTTTAGCGAGCAGTGGTAGAAGATTGTCACCTAGCCTGTTCGAAGAGAGAAGATACAAGAAATGGGAAACACCTTGGTGAGTTGCATAACTGAGAACACCTCTCATCAACCCACTTTGTGGAGTTAGAACTACAGCAAGAGGCTTCAGCTAAGGAAGGCATGCAAGTCACACTTCTGCTCCACATCCCTCTTTCCCTTGTCCTGGCACCCATTCACCTTTCACACTTAGTAGACTTAGTCCTATACCACATTAAAATCTGAATCTAGACTCAGTAGCTCATTCTGCCATGTTTGAAATGGAAAGGACCGAAATTAGTAATTAGCCTTTCTCTGGCCTTCTGTTATCAAAACATTATCCAAGTCCTTTGATCTGTGGGAAACGCTTTGATATATATAGACATATTCTGCTGTGAACTATATTGGTTCCATAACATCTCAGCCCAGTAGTTTCCCACATTGTATGATACAGGGGGGAAAAAAAGTGTCTTTCTCAATTGCATTAACTTTTTTCCTCCATCAGGAAATATTAAAGATCATAATTTTCCTCTAAGTCTGTGGACTGCCATTGCCTTTATCAGTTAGGAATTAGCTGCACGTCGAAGACAATTTCTGAACAAAGTATAAATTTGCCAGTTCTTTTTTCATATAGCTTGACATGATGGAGCAGATCCAATTGTAAAAGTCTATTTGATGCTTAAAACTCAATGGAAAGATAAATTTAAAATTAGGATTCTGTCCTCAGTACCACAGAGTTACAGAGCATCCTCTGGAGGAGAGGAAATTGAGGCACCTAGATCTATGAACAAATTCTGCTCCTACCTCTCTGAGCCTCTGTGCTGGCCACAAACTTAGATTTTACGAATGCTGGATGGTACAGGGAAAAATGCTTTCAAAAGGGGCTGAATTGGTTGGACTTGCATACTTTGGATCTAAAAAGTGGACTTTTGTGATACTTGCAAGAGGCAAGTTGACGTGCGTAGGAGAGTCCACGTTATTTCTATAATCTTAGACAAAACGATACTAATCTGCTTGTCTCCTATTTAGAAGAGAAAAAAACCCAAAACACCCACCCTCAGAGAGTAGTATATATGGATATATTCTACACGTCTGAATTCTTTCTTGTATTGTGGATTTGACCTTGGGTCCGCTATTCTAGGCTTCAATGGAGAAATAATAGGACATAACGTATCTAAAAGAGAGGAGCAGCCATACTTGGAGAAACTAGAACTAGAAGATATGGGATGGGACGCACCTAATGGACCTACAAGTGCTGAAAAATCAGGTGTTTTGGTTTATAATGTATAAACCTTCAACAAAGAAATCTGAAATACATAGGCTAAAAAAGATAAAATAACATAACTTCACAGAAGTTTCAGAGAGACGTATTTAGATAGTTGTTGTACATTTCAAAACTTGAGTAAACGTCTGATGTTAATCAAACATTAACTTGCCTTAATTGCAAAGGTTAAAGATTACTGCAGTGTACAATTAAGGATCAATTTTCTTCCTCCCTGCAAATCCTGCAACTCATAGAACATGCTGCTTCCTCTAAATTCTAGTTACGTAACTTATCATGGAGCTGGCTGATGTCATTGTGAGGCCACTTTTGCTAATCTCTGAAACGTAACAGTGATCAGGGGAGGTTCCTGGGACTAGAAAAAAGCAACTGTCACTGCTCAGTTCAAGAAGGGCAAAAAGGAGGATCCAAGAATCTACAAGGCAGATGGCATCACCTCAGTCCCCGAGAAGGCGGTGTTGCAAACTGTTTCCAAACACGCTAAGAAATAAGGTGTTGGGGAGTAGTCAGCACTGATTTACAAAGCGGAGATCGTACCTGCCCTATGATGAGATCATATGAGTGGCTTGGTGGAGGAAGGAAGAGCAGTGAATGTTGTTTATGTTGACTTGAGCAAGGCTTTAAACATTGCCTCCCATAACGTCCTCATAGACCGACTGATGAAATATGGACTAGATAAATGGACAGTGGGGTGGACTGAAAACTAATCCAACTGCCAGGCTCAAAGGGTTGTCATCAGTGGCATGAGGTCAAGCTGGAGGCCAGTCACTAGTGGTGTACCCCAGGAGTTAATAGTCCTCAACATCTTCATTAGTGACCTAGATGATGGGGCAGAGTGCACCCTCAGCAAGTTTGCAGATGACAGAAAACTGGGAGGAGTAGGTGATATATCAGTGGGTGTGGTGCCATTCAAAGGGACCTTGACAGGCTGGAGAAATGGGTCAACAGAATCCTTATGAAGCTCAGGAAAGAGAAATGAGCAGCCTTGCAGCTGGAGAGAAAGAGTACCTAAAGATGTACTGAAACATTATGTCTGACCTCCTTTTTCTGTTGTGGAGGTCCAAGCAACAGAAGCCTCCTTTTACCTGCCTTTTGCCCCTGTCTCATGCAGATACAGTACCTAATCCAGTAGTACAGTAAAAGCTGATGCTGATTGAACCACCAGTGACTGTTGTTTCCATTCATGTGCCTGTGACAGTTGCCACTCAGCCATGGAAGAGGTCTTGAACTTCTGACAGAAGACTGATATGAAGACTCTTTTGTCTCAAATACTGCAGATAGAAAACTGTGACTTTAGGTTGCTGATACCAAGAAGTGACAAATAAGTAAGGCTTTTGAGTAGATCATAGGATAGTTTGGGGTGGAAGGGACCTTTAAAGGTAATTTAGTCCAACACCCCTGCAATGAGCAGGGACATCTTCAACTAGACCAGGTTGCTCAGAGCCCTCTCCAACCTGACCTTGAAAGTTTCCAGGGATGGGACATCTACCACCTCTCTGGGCAACCTGTTCCAGTGTTTCACCACCCTCATTATAAAAAATTTCTTCCATATGTCTAGTCTAAATCTCCCCTCTTTCAGTTTAGAGCCATTACCCCTTGTCTTATTGCAACAGGCACTACTAAAAAGTTTGTCCCCATCTTTCTTATAAGTACTGAAAGGCCATAATAAGGTCTCTCATGAGACTTTTCTTCTCCAGACTGAACAAGCCCAACTCTCTCAGCCATTTCTCATATGAGAGGTGCTTCAGCCCTCTCATCATTTTGGTGGCCCTCCTCTGGATCCTGCTCCAATAGATACACATCTGTCTTGTACTGAGGACTCCAGAGCTAGATGCAGTACTCCAGGTGGGGTCTCATGAGAGTGGAGTAGAGGGACAGAATCACCTCCCTTGACCTGCTGGTCACGCTTCTTTTGATGCAGCCCAGGAAATGGTTGGCTTTCTGGGCTGTGAGTGCACATTGCTGGGTCATGTCCATCTTTTCATTCACTGCTACCAGAAAGTCCTTCTCCTCAGGGCTGCTCTTAATCCCTTCACCCCCCAGCCTGTGTTGATACCAGGAATTGCCCCAAACCATGTGAAGGACCTTGCACTTGGCCTTGTTGAACCTCATGAA
The DNA here is from genome assembly GCA_013399095.1 of Psophia crepitans. Taxonomy (NCBI): domain Eukaryota; kingdom Metazoa; phylum Chordata; class Aves; order Gruiformes; family Psophiidae; genus Psophia; species Psophia crepitans. The sequence goes on from VWZZ01000090.1 coordinate 109,559, forward strand.
CTTCATGTGGGCCCACTTCTTGAGCTTGTCCAGGTCTCTCTGGATGGCATCCCATCCCTCAGGCATGTCAACTGCACCATTCAGGTTGGTGTTGTCTACAAATTTGCTGAGGGTGCACTTGATCCCACTATGTAATTGATGAAGATACTAAACAGTACTGGTCCAAGTACAGACCCCTGAGGGATACCACTCATCACTGATCTCCATCTGGACATTGAGCTGGTCACCACTACCCTTTGGATGCGACCATCCAGCCAATTCCTTATCCACTGAACAGTCCATCCATCAAATCCAGGTAGATACAGGAAGGGATTTTAAAAACGGGGCTTGAATAGATAGGCTGTCATAACGATGAAATTATTCCAGCAGTTGCACTTATTTCCTCAGAAGGCACCTCCCTAGAAGAAAGGCTGCAAGCTAATTAGATAAAAAGATGACAAAATGATCCTGCAGAATGAATGCTCAGACTGATTGTAGTCTTATGAAAAATACTTAATTTAAACATGAACTTAAAAATAAATCCAGAACCTCACAGCTCAAACAGGTGTACCCTTGAAGGTCCTCTTGGCATGAGAAGTTTGTGCTACCCTCTACACTAGCATTTACTTCACTCAGCTGGGATTCAGTAGATATAAATCAGACCTTTGAGTCTTAGCTCTAAGTTAATAACCCGAAATCACTGAAATAATAGATAAAAACCTTTCCACGACAATCCTATGCCGCCAATTCCTTTTGGCAACCATGTAGTTCTGACAGAAAACAAACCAAAACATTAACAGATTGAGCTTTGGCAACTGAACGTTGAAGAAATCTTAGGAGGATAGCCTTAAGCTTTAACCTGAATTTAACAAAAGTCCCAATCTAAGCTTGTGACATAAGCGCATCTAAAATCTGTCATCTTGTGGAAGATTCTTTATCTGGTTCAGAAATCCGCAGTGACAGTCGAATCTCACTTATTCTCTCAATTAAGTTCAATGGCTATTAACAAAACTAGCTTCAAAAACCACACAGTTTTTTTTACCTTAAAAAGTAATTCGCAGGGCATCCATAAAACATGAGAATAAATCAAGATTTTCAGATCTGTGTATCTGTGGTTATGACTGTAACTGGTGCCATAGTTTGTGACACAGTTTTCACTAGAGATACAGGCACATCTGATTGCACTGAAGATAAAAGTTTGTCTAAAAAAAACCAAAGGGAACCTCTAATTTTTTGTTGTGCAACACTTCCCTACTGTATTTTTCCACTTTATGCTACTCCTCCACCGAGACAGAGTCACTCAGTTCCCTTCTCTAACTGGGAAGCGAGTCAGGTGTTCTCCAATTCTTGGAGTCAAGTTCAAGTCTTGTGATTCACATCAAGTGCTCCAATTGCTCAGTAGTGGGCACATAAAAAAAAAAATAATGAAAAAAAAATCATACACCAGATGCTTGTTTCAGACTGCAGTGAATGAGGAACACCGTTCTGTTGGGACTGCATCCAGAGTACTGTGTCCATTTTGGGGCTCCCCAGCATGAGAAAAATGAGCGAGTCCAGCAGATGACTAACAAGACTGCTGAAGGGATTGCCGTGCGTGATGCTGAGGAGAGGCTCAGGGATCGGAGATCCCTTCCAACGTATGCCATTCTGTGAGTCTAACAACTAATTAAAGCCATGATTTTCCCAAAGTCTTCAGAGGCTATACCAGCTTACCGCAGTCTTCATGCCTCCAGAGCTCCTCTTACCTCCCAGTGCGTTTTCCCTCCAGCTTGACTGGCACTAATGCAAACTGAACAGGGGAAGTGACCCAACTTAAAAATAGGATTGGGGAAATAAAAAAAAAAATTTTCTTAAGTAACTTAACTGCCCTGAGATGGTTCAGAATGTGCTGCACTAATTGTTGTATTTGTACACTACGGCAGAGGTTGAAAACAAGCATTGATTAGGGAAGTACCTAAAGGTCATTTATCCAAATTCTATTCTATTCTATTCTATTCTATTCTATTCTATTCTATTCTATTCTATTCTATTCTATTCTATTCTATTCTAAAAATGTTGTCTTGCCAATGACTAGTCTTAGAATTTTTACTCTCATGTTTTAATAACTGTTAGTTTCTGGTCCTTTTCCGTGCCAATCATACCATCACAATGTTGTCCTGCCAACACAACCAAACAGAAATAAAGTAACACAAATACCAACCTCATGAAGTGGTGAATACTCAACTCTATACTCACAAACAGAAAACTACCCTCAAGGGGTGAATTTCACAGAATTACAGTGGGGGAATTTTAGCTGAAAAGACTCCACGGCTGCTGCTAATTCAGCTCAGCCCAAGAGAGAACAAGGTTTCTCTGGCTTCTGATTCCTTGTTATTTTATAATAGTACAACATCATAATATCTGCTGAAGAAATCATACTACTTTATATGTAGAAATATAGTACTTAAGCAATGTAAACAAGATGAATTAATTAATTACCATGAAAAATATTAAGAACTATGTAAATAGGCAGGAGCCCCTAACCTGAATGTGTGTTTGATATCCAAAATGTAATAGTCCTTTTGTTCTCCCCTGGATCACATTTTCTCCTCATGTACCATGTTCTTCAGTGTGTTCTGAGGCTCACTGTTAACTCACCAAATATTGGGAAAGTTTGTTTCTCAGAGGTCTGGCTTGGGGAGTGCTCGGTGGTTTACAACTTGTCTCTTTAGGCACACATGCGTTATCTACGCAAGAAGCTCAGAACAGGGACTACGGTACCCTTAGCCTTTACTTCACAGCACAAAAAAGAAATTTCTTCAAAACCTGCTGTCCAAGGGCACATTCTCACTGTGCTGTGCATAGATGTGATTATTTGAGCTGGAAACATTTTTAGATCTGGCAGTACTTTCCTCTGGCAAACTGCATGAGCAACCTACAAAAAGGGAAGAACATGCCCCATCTTCTGCACACATCTCGTTCCCAAGTTTTGTTGAGGGATTCAAAGGTAAATGCAAAGGAAGAACATACATTTTAAATAGCTTCCAGTTTTTGGTAGATGAGTTAACTTTTTGCTCCAAGTTATTGTCAGGGGGTGGATACCTCTAAACAATATATTCCCTACACCTTTACCTAGCCTCATGCAGCTGAACGAAGCAAACCTCTAAAAATGGGGGTTGGAGGAGCACACAGCCAACTACACCATCAAATTTAAATTCTTTTGTGGTGCCACACTGAGCAAAAGTTTGACCAGAGCTTGGAACAGTGTCACCGAGACTGCACTGCTCAGTGACAGAAACAGTTCTTGAGAACACAAAGGGTTCAGAGAATCCTTGTGCAGCCCCACCACCACAGGAGATGGTTCCGCTCCGTGGCAAATCTCATCAGGCTGCCAGCAAGCAAGGCAGACACCATCACACCTCTATGGAGCAAATAAAGGTTTGAAGTCTTTTCAGATGGAGTGAGGAGTGTCCAACAGGAGCCTAGAGAGAGACTTGACTTGGAGCTGAAGGTTCAGCATTTTCTTAGTACGCAACGAAAGGAATTGATCTCAAGGTTTTCTCAGTCCTGAAAGAGGAATGTATTTTCCCCTTTGAAGCTACTCTTCTAAAATGACTCAAATACTCTGCTGGCATACATAGTGCGCTCAGTGATGTACCGCTGAGCTTTCTGACAGAAGAACAGACTCCAAGGGGAAACTGCTTTTTGATCAAAAAGAACAAGCCTTGTGCTGCTGCCTTTAAGCAATGCCACAAAAATACGTATTTCTGATTGGAGTTGAGCACTCAATCGAGATTCCTGATACAGCCCCAGAGCAGACCTGTGCAACCTGGTCACTTGTAGAATCACAAATCTCTCTCCTGACTTCTCCTGAATGACTCTCATCCCCACTCCCCATCTACGTAACTGAAGATGAGGTTTATCACAACAGAATGAGCTGCAGCTGGGGAACCCCCAAGCTGGTGAGCTCTGGAAGTAGGAGATGATGCAAGAAGAGAGATTTCATTGTACATGACCTATTTCCTGCATTCTTCTCTAGCTGCTTTTGGCTATTTCAAAGCAGGGTGAGAGAGTCCAGATGGTCCTTTCAATCTAACAGAGATTGAATATTTTCACATGTTTATGTTCACAGTCACTGTACCAGCCCCGAAATATTCCAAGATATTGCAGGACATGAAGTGCACTTAGTTAAAGCCCTATTACTTAAGATAAAAAGGGACTAATCAGGGAAGTGCAGAAGAGCGTGGTGGAGACAGGACATGGAACACGAAACAGAACTTACTTTGCCACCTCTGGATTTCTTAATCCAGAGGTTAGAACTTACTGGAAAAAAAGATAAGTAGTGCATTGGGCATGGATCTTCCACCCCCATCATTTCAAATCTACTTATGTGCCAGTAACTTCCCTTAGGCACTCCAGCTCCTATCACAAGCCATAGACTGTTACTGGGAGAAAGAATTTAGTCTAACAGAACAGTAAGTGTAGGCTTTAGTAAGTTAAGTGTCAAGATAAGATACCTCTTTAAGTGAATTAAGGTGAGTTATGTATGCCCTTTGAAGTGGTTGCCATACAAAGCAATTTTAAAAATATTTCTGAAAAATAGTAATATATGGCTTGATAAAGCATTTTCTAACTATAATGTCCACATCAAGTTGTCGTGAAACAGAGACGTTCAGCGATGGCATGCGGTTACCAAAGATTCCTTGATCCTTTGAGGTTTTAGGAAAAAGCCAGGAGCTCAGCTAAACAGCTTTACTTCTGTATGTTAACTTCTAATTACACATATACGTGCTTTGGGAGAGAGAAAAAATAAAATATGCTTAAATTAGCCGTTGGACGGAACACGGAGTGCCATGTACTGTAACCTTGCCCTTCAGAACAAAGAGTAGCCGATGCTCCTACCTAGTTCATCCACTTGGTACATCGAGGTAAAATAAAAAGATGATTTCTTTTTTACATGAAGGACACTGATAAGATAATTAAGGCATATTGAGCTGTTAGGAACAATGCTGTGTTTCCATAGCAGCGATATTTCTCATGATAGAGAAAACAGATGCAAAGGTCCTTTGAGAAATCTCAACAACGAGCAGTGCAAGAGAGCCAGTGTACGGTATAGACGGCAAAAAATGGAGTTAAAGAACTGTATGTGACCACCCGACATTAGCCAGGAAATCATGAGGTCAATGAATTTGTTCCAGAAGATTCAGGTTTTCATAGGAAGATGAAAAGGGGTTTACTTATCCTTCCTGTGCAATATGAATAAAGAATGTAAGAATATAAACTAACGTTTTCTACAGTCATACGTGCAAATGATGATTATGTGAACACAGAAAAAAAAAGAATGAAAACCCCATTCAATCAAGAACAAATATTATTTTGAAAACCAGTAACATGGAAATTACCTATTTTAAGGAGTGCTTGGGTATTAAAGGAGGAAACTATTTGGTGATTCAAGAAGGAAACTATTAGGTGTCATACTCTCCTCCCATCTCCCCTTTGTTATTTTAATAGATTTCGAAGATGTCCGTCTATACAAGTCATCAGAAACAGTCAATGCTGTCTTCTCGATACAAAGTTGTTTGCTACTTGGAACTCCAACTGTTTGTTCTAAACGCTTCCCCATGCCCTGAGTCAGATGCACATCTTCAGTGGGTTTTCATTCTCTAACACCTGCCGACATAACTACTGCTAGGTTAACCTCAGCTGCCCGCAACAACACGTACTCAGCTACTGGCTATATTCTTTTCTCTTTCTTAAGTTACCATACACTATGGAGATGAGAAGAAATTTCTTCTGGGAAAGGGTGGTCGGGCATTGGAACAGGTTGCCCAGGGAGGTGGTGGAGTCACCGTCCCTAGATGTGTTTAAAGAAAGGTTGGATGTGGTACTTAGGGACGTGGTTTAGTGGGTAATAGGTGGTGGGGGGATGGTTGGACTGGATGATCCTTGAGGTCTCTTCCAACCTTAATGATTCTATGATTATTTTCTGTATCATCCTATATTAAATACTACAGTTATCCCTGACTTTTGTGGTCCTAAACAGTAACTTTACAACAGTTTAGTTTCAAACATTTCACAAAGCCCGAGATCACTCTTCCTACCTTTGTAGGCAAAACGTACGCCTAGAGATACAACAGCATCGATTCAAATTGGGGAGAGGAGGGGAAGAGGAAGAGGCTGTTGAGGTTTACAGCGTAATTAAATACAGAGGAGCACTAGCTAATTTCAGCTTTTTTCACTTACTTTTCAACAATTGTTTCCTGAGTTGGTGGCAGTATGATGATACTGCAGTGACAGTATTCATTCCGTGTACGGGTGGCACGCTCACATTTTCAGTGAGACAATCCCTACGCTGTTGCACATTTCCAACGCTTTTGTGACACTGGTGCTCTATTTTGGGAAGAGGATTCCGCTCACTCACCAGTACCCTGGTTAACAGCACTGGTCCAGACGCGGTACTGGGATGCAAGTGGTACGGGCTGCTCATAAGGGGATGGAGCTGACAGCCGCAGTGGGATACAGGGTGCCCGTGACTTCCCACCCAGTCACTCAAGTGGAATACAGTAAGACTGGACAACCACACCAATGGGTCTTAGGGCGTCTTTTAAGGTGTTCTCAGCTAACGGAGCTGGCAGAATCATCCAACATCTTTATGGATACTAAAAACTATAGATGCACCTACACTTTTTCTTTTCCCAAGTGGCGAGTCCCATTTAGGTGCAAAGAAATAAGCATTGCATTAAAAATTTCATAAGCCACATGCTCATGGAGTATAAGATATTGCAGGTCCTTCTGGTTAGGCTAACAGCTCCAAAAGTCTAAACACTACCTCTCCAGAGCTTAAGAAACTTACCCCGAGGGGAAACTTCCCCCTGCACACACTAACTGATCCATGGTTTCTTCCTTTTCATTTCTACTGAGGCTCCTACGCTGCACTCAATTAGCAGCCAAGAATTGTGAGGTTGTATCACCGAGCTGAAGATCCAGATTCTGTTGCACCCTACAGTTCCGTAGCGCTGGCCACTTCTGCTATTTTCAGCAAAACTTCGAATCTAGTTGTGTATTATCATTTGCTTAAGACACAAGGATGCCTACAACTCTGCTGTTGCAGGCCTCCCTCTGGTCAGCCACCAAGTTAACGATAATTAACATCCCAGACCTACTCCAGAGCAATCTGACAAAGCAAGTTGGGACAGTCGCTGCCCATAGGTTCAGAAGGTGGCAAGGTCTTCCACACCTTCTCAGGGTCTTTGGCTTCTTGGTGAGTCTCCCAGACTACAGCCTTAAGCACTGTAGTTTCTGTGCACATCTCCAGTTTCAGCCACGAGCAGGGGAGATCTTTTCCCTGGGTCAGGCAGCAAATGCGTAAAAATTCTTCTCAGAAACCTCGTCAACGCATCTTTCCTCACCCCCCCACTGTCTACTACAATTAGTTTTAAAGCCTTCTAAGTCAGAAGCTGTTTCCTCTGCAGCACTTGGCTTTCCTCTCTAAGCACAGAGACCGAATGCGGTAACCGCAGAGAGTCCTGTCACCCTCTTGAAGACTGTCACAAAGCTGAATCCTCCCTGACAGCAGGTACCGCTGACGGTGGAACGTATGTAACCCATACAGGTCTGGGTGTCCCGCAGGGATCCTCCAGTGTATCTGCTGCTCTGTGCTCTATTTTCTACAGACAGGAACACCAGTATCCATCCCGCACTGCTGCCAGCGACAGGCTTGCATCTTAGCCCGTACTTAATGTGCTTGAATCAGCTTGTTCTTTAGGAAGAAGGTGACCTACTTCAAAAACCTTAACAAAAATAATCTTGAGCGTTTCCATTGCTGAGACATCGGGCTCCTCAGAGTCCCTGAAACCCAGCGATAGAAGTTGAGGCAATCTGCTTGCTCTAACCTGCCAGCGTCGGCTTGGTTTTTTTTGCTTGTCTGCTCCCTCCAGAGGCCAAACAGGCAAGGGCATTTTCCTGATGATTCTCCTCATTTGGGAATAAAATTCATTAGCTTGACCACAAAGAAGAGTAGGGCTGATCAAGGAATATAGATGCTAGTGACCGCAGAAGAGTTTCCTACACCATGACAGCCTAGAGACACAAACAGAAGCTACCCACTTTTACCACAGGGAAGAATGAGTGCCTGCAAAATACGGTACAGCACGGCAAAAGAGAGTTTACTGTTGGGCAGGTGATGCAGTAACAGGCCCCTCAACTCTTACAAGGTCTCTTCAGCTTCTGATTACACTTCCCCTTCTTGAGCTCACAGCCTGAGCACAAAGAAAACTGCTGTGTCCATCTACACATCGGGAAACACACGAAGAAAAGGTAACTCGGAGGACAGACAACACAGGCTCATCTGTATATTTTTAATGCATTTTTGTCCCACTAAGCGTCTAAAGGCAAGCCTGAAAACGTAATTGCTAGTATTAAAACATCTGGATCCCAAGCGTGCAAACAAGCACTTGAAAGGAGAAACAAGTGCTGCTAGCGGTACCCTGCTGCTAGTACCAACTTCCTGGCTGGAGTTACTACATGAAGGTACTCATTCTGCTCAGCTTGCCTCTCTGGTCAAGATTGTAACTTATAATCCCAAAGTTGATCTTTGGCATTAAATTTGATGAGAAAGATACAGCACAAAGAGGAACTCCCACTCACGCTTGCTGTGACGAAAAAAGAACCCCAAACCACAACACACACAAAAAAGGCATCCTTCCTGCTCAGCTCCTCTCCCTCCTTCTGCAACAGGAAGGGCATAATCGGCCCCTCAGAAGTCAGTTCTGAGGATTCGTTGTTTTGTATCTGTGCTGGGTTTGGCTGGGACAGTTATTTTCCTTCATAGTAGCTGGTACAGGGCTGTGTTTTGGGTCTGTGCTGAACACAGCGTTGCTGACACAGGGACGGTTTCATTCTTGCTGAGCAGCGCTCACACAGAGCCAAGGCCTTTGCTGCTGCTCACCCCACCCCACCAGCGAGGAGGCTGGGGGTGCACAGGGAGCTGGGAGGGGACAGACAGGGCAGCTGACCCCAACTGACCAGAGGGATATTCCGTACCGTATGGCGTCACGCTCAGCATATGGAGCTGGGGAAGAGGAAGGCATGGGGAAAACAGGACATGACACATGTTCAGAGTGATGGCGTTTGTCTTCCCAAGTCACCATTACGCGTGACGGAGCCCTGCTGCCCTGGGGATGGCTGAACCCCTACCTGCCGTGGGCAGTGGGGAATGAATTCCTTGTTCTGCTTTGCTTGTGCACGCGGCTTTTGCTTCACTGATTAAACTGTCTGTACCTCAACCCACTTTTGTTTTACTCTTCTGATTCCCTGATTCCCTACTGGTGGGGAGTGAGTGAGCAGCTGCTTGGGGCTCAGTTGCTGGCAGGGGTTAAACCATGACAGTGCCAAATGAGACAGCAACACCACCGGCTACCTCCACAATAGCCAGACACGGACCTCAAGTTTAAAAGGCCAAGTAAAGCTTCACTCAGACTACTCCCAGATTATTTCTGATAATACTTCCCTCCTCGCACACATCTTCCAAAAGGCTGCACTTACTTTAACTCTCAAGTCCTCACTTGAATGAAGTGGTCAAAGTGCTACCTATAGGATAGCATAGCGCCCGCAGACAAAAAGCTGGGCTTGAGTCCCCTAGTGAACCCCGTGAGACAGGTGCTCAAGTCCCACAACATTCATGTTCAAATAATTATGGCTTACAGGAGCTTGCTCAGCAGCAGGAACAGCCGACATCCCGACTCACCTGAGAACAGGCCTTACCTCATGACCAGAGACCCCCAGAGGGCTGCAGCCCCAGCGCGGGTTCAGGACCTGGACATGCCACTGGCCCTATCCGTTCAGCCCGAAGAACCTGGTCAGAGGTGCAGCCAGGTACCACACTGAGCCAATCGTCACCCTCAGCCATCACCTCATCTTCACTCAGGGACATCGCCTGCCATCACTGTGCCAGCCTACCCTCTACCAGGTTGTACGCTGCACACTGATTTAGGCCTGGTACCATATATACGTACAGTACATATCACACACAGGTATGGCACTAGCACGTAGTACCAGGACAGATACACGTACTAGCACGGAGTGCAGTCGCACGATATAACCCATCAGTAGTGCCTATCAGAAGGTGAAGAGACAAAGAACGTTTGGAATGATGAACAAAAATCATGTTTCAAAGTTTTAATCAGAGATGACCTCAAAGTGGGAAACACCTTAAAGAACATTTACACTTTAGCTGCAGGAAATTAATTTTTTAATCCCTACTTTCAATTTTACACTACAGGTAAAAAGCCAGCAACAGTTCCCAAAGTTAAACAAGAATTCTTAATAAAATTATCGAGAAACTCCCCTTACAGATGGAGCACCCTTCAAGGCTTTACAGCCAGCAGTCTCGCAGCCCTCTACCTGGCAGCTGCTGTCCTACCACTGTTCTTCGCACAGGGACACTGAACACAGAGCTCCTCCCGCAGCAGTTTCCCCCCCAGAGAAAAGAGAAGCAAGGGACAACATACGGCTGCCGAGATCGGGTTGTGGAAGGACCTTTAGCAGTGGGCAGAGACAACAGATGAGGAAATGCATTCAAGGAAGGCAGCGTTGCCCATGCCCATGCACGTAAGCAGAAACCAGATGGAGCATTAATAAGAAATTAACAGTTAAACTGGGAATTTCCTTAAGGACTCTGCAGAGTTTAGGCTGAGCCAGACACGAGCTGGGAACAATGAGGACTGGGAGGAACCTTAGGGCAAACTGTAACCGATTCTGCCAGGAGCAGAGTTTCATCCTTGTCCCACAGCTGAAGTCTCCGTTATACTGTAGAACTCTGGTAGGGTGAAGCAAGTTCCTTTACGACATTCATTTGTGTTTCTCCTCACCACTGACCAAGCACCTCACTTTTTTCCCACGTGTATAAGCTTGGTTTTGACAATTAGAACTTCCACAATATCTGTATCTTCAGTAAACACTCACGGCAGTTTAACCATTTGCGAGCACAACTGAAAGAACAGACGTCATCCGCACTCCGAGCCCAAGAGCAGTTTTGAGAGTTTTTAACCATTTTCAGAGCTGCTTAATATGTTAAGGAACCTGCTGAGCTAGGGAGTGGTTTACAAACCTCCTCCTGAAACATTACAGCGTTTATGGTGCTTCACAACTGAACCTTACAGGCGCGCAAAGACATTAAATTTCGGATCTGTGGAGTAAGAATGTTGGATTGGTAGTATCTCATCCCCATATTTAGCAAGTTTTTACAACAAATACTTATAACCCATGAAACATTTGGCAAAATTACTTACTACTAAGAAAACATTCTCCCTGGAACAAGATACCAGATCCATGTAAGGAAAACAGACATTATAATGAAAGAAAAAAAGAGAGAAGACATTTTTGCCAAAGCTCTGGAAGTTCAAATCTAGCACAGAACTCCTCCTTAAATTCATGTAAATCAATGAGGCCACTCCATATTTAAAGCCATTTTGTTTTTATCTATTGGGGTAGTCACTTTACATCATACCAAAAAGACTGTATAACGAATACAAGTGTCAAGAATCAGATTTTTATGGCACAAAAGGAATTTTTCCATTAACCTGCTTTCAGAGTTGTTAAATACATCACTGAAGACAAAAAAACCTAAGGCTACCACAAAATAATATTTGCATGATGATGTTAGTCTTTATTCAGCTTCTTAACTGACTCCTCCAGTCTGAAGGCGGAGAAGAATCTTTCCATTAGTTTGGGTGAGTTATTCTGGATGAAAATATTCTTTTCCTACGTTCGACACAAATTTATTTTCTCATTCATATTGTTATTCAGAGTTCACATAAGCTTTAATGTTGTACCTTACAATGTATGGAATTTAAGATTAAAATAAAACTCTACTCTTAACATAACCTTTTCTATAATGTAAAAATATTCTACATGTTTCACATACCAAGAATGTTAAGCATTCACTTTGGGGAAAAACTATTTTACGTATTTTTCAGTACAAACCCACCAGTTAATGTTCTGTGTTAACGTATCCTTGTTAAGTTGGGTGCCACCCAGCGTTCCTCTTCTGCAACTACAGCTTGGCTACTGTACTTACACCACAGAAGAGCTATGCGTTACAAGACAGTTTTCAACAACTGCAAATTTGAGATGCTGCTTTACTTTTTATCTTTACTTCTCCCCTACCCCTACACTGTGGCGAATTTACATCTTTGAAATAATGCCTGTTTTTAATTATCAAAATCAGTATAAAAATAGCAGCATGCTACTAGACACGAAAAGCAGATTCATCATGCATTATGAATTTAAATGCAGATTTCTGCCTTCCTTTTATATTATCAAAATCTTTTCAAAGTTAACATCAAGGCAAGGGGTATAAGGACAGACACTGCATAGTATGATTTGACACTAGTCTGAACTGGGTATTTGTATTTAATCAAAATCCATGATAATTACAGGGTAAACAATTTTTATTTCAAAATACAAGTTTAACTGGAATTGTAGTGATGAAAGCAGAAGAGGGAAAAATGCAGTCTTTTACAGCCCATGTCACTGTATCCCACTCACATCCAGAGGTAAAAGCTCTAATTGGTGAAGAGAAAATATTTGTGGCGTTTCATTGAACCTTTGTGATAATCCAGCATTATCCATTTCTAAAGAAATATAAATACTTTAAAACAAACATTGAAAATAAATCCTTTTGATGTAACAAACTACACTCTTTACCGAGATTTTTCAGTCTTCTTAAAAGAAAGGGACTTCACCCAAAAAATAATCGAAATCTCAATGTAGAACAATCCTCGGAGGAAAAAAGTCGGAATGTAAACCTCTGTTCCAAGTTAGATCTGAAAAGCAAAAACACCACACCATGGATTTAATTCACAGGCACTTTTCATCAAGCAACTCTGTCTTTAAGCTATTTGTGCGGTTCAACAGGAGACGCCCTGAACTCAGTACGGCACTCTTTCTCCCTCAGCTCCCGTCCTGTTTTCTTAACGTATGAACAATTACTCTCCTCATGGCCCCACCACCACTGTCACCATACGGTAGCTATGCAGGTGAGCGATTCTGCCAATATAACTATACATAAATGGTACGGACATAAAGTAGCCCACGGTTCTCAAAATCAAAATCGAGTTTAAGGGTAACTTCCCTAAGTAGCGACTATCCAAATTAATTTTGTTGCAAAATTAACAGTGTTCTGACCATTCCTCTGACATAAACAACACAGGAAAGGTTCCACCAAGTCTTCTATGTCAAATATGACCTTGGAAGCTGCACTTCATTCTACATAGAGTAGGAGAATCCTCAGAGAGGTTATTCACATTTTATCTCCTTAAGTCTTTTCCTTTCTTAAAGCGTGATATTAATGTTATATCACATAGCTGACATTAAGCTTAAAAACATTCGTAGCTGCTTACTTAAATACATTATCCCACACAAAGATCCATTAGTTTGCAAATTTTACTCTTTCAATATTCCTGCAGCTACTTATCACTTTGATGTCTTAAAATAGCTTCAGCATTAAAAGCATGCAGAACTAGAAAGTGTTTCTAGCTTCAGTAAGCTCAACCACTGACAGGTTCGAAGTGCAGTTTTCAAAAGTCTGAAGAAAAAAATCATTGAGTTTTTGGTATTTCTAAAATATTTGATCTAATGCATCATATATCAAGAAAGTAAAAATAACGTAAGCATTTATAGAGAATTAAGTCATATTGTCAACTCTGAGAGAGAGAGAGAGAGACAGGACTAGTACGATAAATAATTAAAATACAATAATATACTTAGAACAGTCTATCCAATTAAGTTAACTCACTGGCTCAGTAAATCACTACTTATCCTCTCAGCCAGCTGACCCTGCACACATTCATATCTCAACTGCAAAATAAAGCGCATCATCTTAGAAAACATTTCACAGCAGATTCTAACTCTGGATTTTACTATAGAATTTGAATTATAACAACTTTACTACTACAATTTAAGAGTGTGCATGGTCAGTTACTGCAGCTTGGTGATGGGCAGTAACACAACTGATTGTACAAGCTGTAAATTCAGGATTACAGTTAAGTGGAGACTTAAAGTCTCTGTTTTTTTTAAAACCACAAATCCCTCAATTATTTCTGTAGTCATTATTAGATCGTGAGGCAGTTAAAAGTAGAGAGGAATCAGAAGGGTGAAACCCACACATGTTGGTGCAATTTCCCAAAACACCTACATAACGTGTGACCCGTTCCAGCAGCTGGTGCCCAATGTAGTTTACATCAGCAGTTTATGGCTCTCCCTGCCTCAGGGAGACCAAAGTGGCCACAGCTGCCCCACCTGGCACAGGACCTGACCCACCAGCCTGCTCCTTGAGACGCCTTTCTACCCTCCTGAGCAGGGGACGTAAGGAAATCCTGATAGTCTGCTAAACCTTCCTATATCATCTACTTTGCTTTCTGTCATGAGCTTTCTGTAAGGAGCTTATGCTTCAGGGAGCAGTACTGCAGGCTACGTTCAGTTCGTTCCACACGAACATACCCACCTACATCCATGTATATACTCATTGACTCGCGTAACTGTAACTGCTCGTGCACGCACACATACGTACACACACACAAAATCATTTGAAGGGGATGTGGCTACACAACTCTAGGTCTCTGAGGTCAAATGACTTATTTTCTTTTAGGCATCTTAAGAGTAATGAGAAGACTGCTCTCCATGTATGTTTTAATAGTATGACACAGCAGGCATACTGTTTGCTTAGAGGTCAACTACAGGATGACTGCAGGCCAGGGGAGAGAACAGAATCAGTATGCAGCCATGCATACATCCACACCACCCCCTGAAACAGTCTTTGAGCTATTCTGAGCATCAATGTGTTATTTTACTTGCTCTAAAACAATGAAAAACAGCTTATTGCCAATCATGACAATTTCAAGCATAGGATACAAAATATACATTTACTACTTACATCATCAATATCTTCATCATCATCTCCAATATCATCAAACTGGATTTCATCATCATCTCCAGGACCAAATGTGTCTGTTTCATTGATTTTAGCTAAAAAAGGAATTTAGAGGAGTTAAGGAGGGCACTCATACCAAGTCAAGATAGATTGAATATTCTTGTCCAAAATGAAGTTCCATGAACTTGAAAATGAAAAGATTCTTACCATGTTCTGGAAGCTCCCCATACGCTTTCAGACTTCTGGCTTCATCTGCATTGTACTTTAGAATAACATCAGCCTTGTTATCCTAAATAAGAATTTATTAGAATTTATTAGTCATCTATGAAGAAAAAACCTATTAACCTCAGCAGACTAGTAACACCTATATTATTTATAGAAGAGTATCTTGTTCCTCCTTCCCCCTCAGTTCCTTTAAATCTGGAGTAAAAAAAGCTCATTTGTAGAATACCTTCATTTCTCCTGGGCGATAATTTAATTTTGCTCCTATTATAAGTAATTTGAGAAGTTCAGTTTCATGCCTTTGAAATTAACCTTTCCTCAGAGAACACACATAGTGAGGTGAGGTGTTTGGTGGTCAGAGGGTAGGTGTCAAAACTTCCTAGTTTTAAGTAGTTTAACATATACAGTGAATGACTCTCTTAGATGTTTCGCAACTCTAAAGTACATATCAGAAGCAGAATCTATCTTCAAACTGACAACACAAAACTAACATCTCTAATAAAGCATTTACCTGATGAACACTTGACAAGGTTTTCCATTATCTTTATATTAGGTAAAATTACGCTACTCCATTTTTTGAAATTTAAGAAGAAACTAATCACTGATCAACTGGCCCCTTAAGGTAAAAGGCTCCAAAATTCTGATTATGACAATAAAAATGTTTGGTGCTTGGCTCAATCTCACTTATGTCACAGGACCCAAGCATTAAACAGGTATGCCTGGGGAAAAAAAAAAAGTACGGTGTGATGGATGTCAATAAGCACCTTCACTCAAAGTCTCAGGGTGCAATTTAGAAAAACAAGTTGAACCAGGATTTGTCATCTACTCACGACAATAAGGAAACTAAAAGTCATGATTTAGCACAACTAACTACAAATTCAAAGACAGTTACATGGGAATTTCCTCACGATAGCTGCTGCAATTTAACATTAAAGCTGTTTGTAAGATATTCTTCACTGGCAAATTACAGTGATTTTTTACCTGGTAGTCTCTTAAGCCAACCAATATAATATCAGATGTATTTATCCAAACCTGAAAGAGAAAACTTGTGTCATATTGCAGGAACTGAACTTCCACTGCATAACACGAGTCAAACATCACATTTAGAGTTATTGAGAGACATGAAAGATTTCACTACAGCCACCATTACCAACAAGTAAACTGGAAATACCCAGTTTCATAATTTAACAGCAAAACCAAGACCACAAATACTCCTAGATATATCTATTTCATAGACATTACTATTAAAGAGCTATTACTGAGGTAAATTCTATTCTATTCTATATCAAAGTTCTTTGAAGAGCTTCTAGCCAACAAGATGGCTATTAAGTCATAACTTCTGAGAAAACATAAGTAACGCATCAAGCTACCACTCTGGGAACTGAGCTCCACAAGGGCAAAAACGAGAGAAAAATCTGATGACGGGGTGGTGGATGAGCACAGTGAAGAGCACAAGAAAATGAGTGGAGTTGTTTTTAGTAACTGACTATGCTAATCAGCCAAACCAAAGCCAGAAGCCTGCAAAACAGGACATGCTAATTTAAATGCACCAGATAGTTCTATCCCACATCAGCTTGATACTTTTTTTGGAGATGGAATATATTTCAGTTGAGATTTCCT
Organism: Psophia crepitans; assembly: GCA_013399095.1. Taxonomy (NCBI): domain Eukaryota; kingdom Metazoa; phylum Chordata; class Aves; order Gruiformes; family Psophiidae; genus Psophia; species Psophia crepitans. The sequence continues at coordinate 126,288 of VWZZ01000090.1, forward strand.
TTGACGCAAGGAATAGCCAAGTGATGCTTGCTGTAGCAAGGAATGCATTCTGCAGCATCTAGCATTTATCTATGCACATTCTCCATTACCTTCAACAGTTTATCGCAGTGTATTGCAGGCAGCTAGCTGCCCGGGCTCACACCGATACCAAGATACAAGTATTCACTGGTCTCCAAAAACAGACAGGTGAAACAATCCAAAATGAACACAGCGAACGTCTGTTTTTATCGAGAACAGACTATTTACCAGAGAGGACATGCTCTGTATCATATGCCAGCAGAGGACAGAAAGCTGTAGCATCTGACAAGGGCAAGATGGGACACCACACAAAGATGGCAAAGTTAAGACTGTGAACATGCACACTTGACTTCCCTGAAGGCACAAACTTTTGTACATCATCTTTGCACAAAAATATTTTGGGAACTGATGAAGTGGACAATGAAATGATGGCACCTGAGGTGCCTGTGGGAAGCTATAAATGAACTTCCCAGACCACCCTTATTGAACTATTCTCAGGTAAGTCACCCAGTGAGATGATGATAATTATCCAGTTCCTTCACAGATCAAACTAAGCAGAGCATCAAACCCCGATTCTTAGTGGTTTCAGGAAAAAGCATACAAAAAAGGTGGCTTTGGACAACCTTTTTACACCTTTGTTTTCCTATGCTGCGTGTCAATCTTCAAGTTCCCCTGCTAAGCTGAGCACGGATCTAGTCTCAGATATAACATGCTGATTCTCCAAATAGTCAAGTTCCCTGTCTACAGTTAGGGAGCTGTATAATATTTCATATACACATCAGTTCCTAGTATATGAAAAATCCGTATTTCATAAGCAACCAAAAAATTTCCCCTGAAACATACACATCCAAAGGCAGCCCTTCAACTACGACCTTTGCTCAAAAGTCAAAGACTGCCTATTTTTGTGCTGGCAATACAAACAGAAGAACAAACTAGTTTTATAAAAAAAAGAAGTTTAAGATATTAAGTCTGGTAGCGGGTTTTATAACGAGCTACATATATAATTTTATTCAATTACATATGATGCATAATACCACTGTTTTCTATTGCAATGCTTCAGAATTACCTTTTTTCTTAGTTTCCCTCTAATATGACATAACCTCTTCACACCATCAAAACATAATGCCTCCAGTCTTCCATTGCCTAACATCTTGATCACCTGGGCATATTCTGAAAGAGAGGGCAACATAGAGCAAAACTTCCAAACACGCACAGCCTCATGAAACAATCAATAACTTTTGTCACTGTAACCAAAACGTGTTGTAACATTTTATCAGACGGGAGCAGTTGAGAGGAGCTTTGATCAGCCACACAGCCTGCTGAATGCATCAGAGTTTTCGTATCATTGTTGATGTCAACGTTTTCAAACACTGCTCATTCTTGGTTCTATCCATGCTTTTGTTCCCTCTGAAATGGTTACTACAGATAATTTTTAGAGCTAATCTGGTCTCACTCAGAATTCGAAGGTTTACGACAGCATCGCAGCACCTGTCCTAACTCACAAGATCTTGTGCTATCATCGAGGGAAGAGGAGAAAGCGGCACATTCGGTGCATCCCACTGGTACTCTGAATCCCTTCTGCAGAGGCTCTGTGGAAAAAAAGATTCTGCTCTCCAAAGGACACATTTTGGTGCTCTCAAACTGTGTGAAAATCAAGTAACAGGCTTCAGCTGAAAACTAGGAAGCTTCTCTCCAACATCCACCCTCAATCTCTCACCTTGTATTTAACCTCCTTCCCTCACAGAGTTCCAGAAATCACTACTGAAGTACTTCACGCACACTATTAAAGGTTTGCAGCATAATGTATTACCATTTAACTAAAAACAATAAAGCTTGTAAGAATCATAACGTTATTATTGTGAAGCCTGTAAGAATCATAACATTATCTGACTGCCTATACTTGCCAGGAAAAATATTTTATCATTTAGCCAAAGCTATATATTTCAAAATTCTAAAGGTTTTCCATAGCGCACGCTAGATAGTCCAACAAACCATATAAAACTATTAATAATTGAGAATAATGTTTTGTTAAGTAGATTTTGTTTGGGACCTGAAAAGGATTTTAAGTTTTATAGCTGCCTCAAAATCAACTCCTTTTTTACCTACAACTCTCACAGAGTATCAGAGAGAGTGTAAAAATAAGTTCAGTGGTCAGTTCTTCTACAGCGATTTAAGTCCGTACTTTTCCTATATTTCTAACAAACCAACTGGTTAATTGGTCGCTAGGCAAGTACTCACACATATGTGAGCAACCACAAGAATGTGACACATAACACAAGGTAAGCCAAAAGGGAGGTGAGCTCACTGTCACCAAAAGGCAGGGCTGAGGGAAATCCTAGTCATCACAGAATCACAGACTGGTAGGGGTGGGAAGGGACCTCTGGAGATCATCTAGGCCAACCCCCCTGCTAGAGCAGGGTCACCCAGACCAGGTTGCACAGTATCGTGTCCAGGGAGGTTTTGAATATTTCCAGAGAAGGAGACTCCACAGCCTCTCTAGGCAGCCTGTGCCAGTGCTCCGTCACCCTCAGTGTGAAGAAGTTTTTCCTCATGTTCAGGTGGAACTTCCTGTGCCCAGTTCATGTCCTGTCGCTGGGCACCACTGAGAAGAGTCTGGTCCCTTCCTCTAGACACCCACCCTTTAGATATCTGTAAGTGCTGATGAGATCCCCTATCAGTCTTCTCTTCTCCAGGCTAAACAGCCCCAGCTCTCTCAGCCTTTCCTGATATGAAAGATGCTCCAGTCCCCTCATCATCCTGGTAGTCCTCTGCTGGACTCTCTCCAGTAGTTCCCTGTCTTTCTTGACCTGGAGAGCCCAGAACTGGACACAGTATTCCAGATGTGGCCTCACCAGGGCAGAGCAGAGGGATGCAGCCTCACCAGGGCAGAGGGGGAGGATAACCTCCACTCCCCCTCGCTCCCAGCTGAACACTCCTGTGACTAACTTTACCTGACAACATCCAGGCAAGGATCCTACCTATTGCACCTGTTTTAATAATTGTTAGACATCCCAAACCAAGAGCCAATTCAACCAAACCAAGGGGGGGCAGCGAAAGAATCCCCTAACAGTGAGATGTACTGTTCAGCCAGGTCAATGACTTCAGAGAGCTCACCGAAGGATCCAAGAAATGTTACAGTTGGTATAAAACAGAAAGCAGGACCATGCATCCAAGAGACAAGCAACAACCACTGGCAATGCTGACCTGCATCAGCTAAGCCAGCTGCATACAGACCCTCAGGCTGAGCTACTCAAGGGATTTCTAGGGAATGTTTACATACATACTGTACTGCACACAGCACCACAATAAGGTCAAGGAGAGGCAAGCATCATTCTTAGGTGGTGAAGTTACTTCAAATTTCCCTCTTCCTAGGGTCTTCTTCCTACACTCAACATGGCATTCAGAATTCAAATAAAACCCCAATAAGAATACCTCTCTTTATTCCACAATAACTCTGTATTTCTCAGACATCCGTAGGTTTTCTCTGTGTATCAACTTTCAATGTACATCACTTACAATATATGACTGAAAACAATGGTGTGGGCAAATTATTGTTAAAAACTCACCTTGCCCGTCTTCCTTGAACACCAGTTCTCTTTTTTCTGATTCATTCTCATTCTTACCTCGTCGCCTATTTTTACCTCCTTTGCCTAAATTAAAAGGGAGGGAGGGAAAGCATGTGTTACTCTGTGAATACAGTGAATGAAATTATCAGACTTATGGGGATTTCTGTGCCTGTTCTCTCTATAGCTGTTTTGCAAACCCTATCCGGATTTAGTTTTTTTTTGCTTGCTTTTAACATTTTTGGCCCTAAATTTTTAACTGACTAGTAACACAGTAATCAGAAAATCAGAGCTTCCACTATTTAAGATATCCTGGTTGCTCTGGAGCGACAGTAGCCTTCAACAGGGACTTGCACAAAATTGCCATTCTCAGTTTTTGTGACCGCTGCTACCAAATACCCCACAAATAACAGTGCATGTAACCGCCAAGGAGCTGAAGAGTAACTTGAGGGGTTACGGTCGTGCTGAAATCCCCAAAATACTCCGTGGAGTGCTAACACTCCAAGCGAAGATGCCCTTTTTAAAAGGCACACACGTGGCAACAGGATTAGATGCTCTCCACGAAGACGCAGAAGAGCAGCTCGTACTTCCCCCCAGCCATTAAAAAGCTGCCGCTCCCCATTTTCTTCCTTCCCTTTAAGCGCCGGGCTGGGGGCACAGGGGAGAAGCGGCAGCCCCCCGCGAGCGCACGGAGCGGCACGCACACCCGGCCGCTTCCTCAGCGGCCGCCCCCGACGAGCGGCGGGCAGGGCCACCCCCGACAGCCAGGCCCCGCTAGGGCCTCTCGCTCCCGGCCGGCCAGGCCCCAGAGGCCTCCGACACGCC
>VWZZ01000090.1:131745-217090 GCA_013399095.1 Psophia crepitans
ACGGAGTGCTGGGTGGGGCTTTTATTTACAACCCCGACGCCAAAGAACGGTGCGGGCGGGCGCCCAGCTGCCCCCGCGGCAGCCCGGCTTACATCGACCCCGTCCTTTTTTCTTTTCTCCTCCCAGAGCGCCTCGAGGCTCACAGGTTATCCAGGTGAGACGGAAAATCATTTTGACATTATTTGGGAGCGACAGGACGGAGCCCGGTGCGGGCACGGCGNTGTCACCGCCACTGTGACTTTATGTCGGCTATGCAAAGCCTTTAAAAACCTTCTATCTCTGCCAGGTCACAACGCTAAGAACTACCACTGTAGCTTCCAAGTGAGCTGCTGGAAGGCGTAAAATGTTGTGTATGGAGTACTTAAACATACGGAAAATGAGGATATATGTGTAAAGGGCATTAATTACTAAATATGCCTATATTTTCAATGTCCAGAGCAGTGCAGGCATTGCAAGTACTATTTAGCAGCCGGCCTTTAAGTTGTACTTCACAGTCACCTGGAGTCTCTACAGGGTATTAAAACACAGTGTTCTTCTTTGGTCTTGCCGTGTCATACATTGGGTCTTTGGCGTCTACCGAAGGCTCGCTGGCTGAAAACTCCGGTTGGGGAAGCACACTTAGTACGCAGCAGATGTGGTTCAGCGTTAGTGAGGAACAGGCACCAACTGTTATAACTAGGCAGAACAAACAATGAGCCAACAAAGCGCTTTAAGATGTTTGAAAGTTTATTCATAGTAGAAATTTCAATTTCTTTTGAAGACTACAAAACCTGCCGTTAGACAGGAGTACAAGCAATGATACCTTTCCAGAACTGTTCATAGTTACATCTGGAACAGTTCTAATTACACATTAATAGCATGATTGGAACATTTCCTAGATCAGACTCTGAATAAAACAATCATTTAAAGTATTCAGAACAACTTTATTTTTTTTACTAGCATTTCAGTTCTATGACAGCAGTGCCAAGCATCTAACAGATGCTATTGTAATGGTCTCGAATAAGGTACGATACCACTCATTCCCTGGAACAGTACCTTAGACTCACTCACATGCCATGCTGAGAAAACTAGTATAAAGTATGATTGTATAGAATTGTAGAAAAATATTTTATCTGTGATTTTGTCATTTTTTAAAAATGTTTTAAGTAGACCCCCCCCATGTAGGTTGCAAAATAATTACATCCCTCACAAGTACACCTTCCCTTTGATTAGGTCAAGAGTATCAAGATAAAGCTAATCATTTACATCATTTTCATCAGTGAAAATTCATCTATTAACCATTGCTGCTTACTAAGGACCAGCACACATTGAATCCTTTCCTTCCAACAATAGAAAAGCACAGCTTTAGTTGGTACACCACATTTACAAAAGCAAAACACGCACCAAAAAAAATCCCAGATGTGTAAATCTATTTTCTTATGCCCTTGTCTTGTTACAAAAAAGTTTTAAATATCATCTTGAAAAAACTCATTATAAGTTTCATTCAGTATTATAGTGATTATGAATAAAGAACTTTGCCCTTACTGGATGCAGATGGCATTTAATGAGTATTGCAACTTCCCTCTGTTCTCTCAAGCTCTGAAGCACAGGAAGTGGTAATTTCACACTAAAAAAAATAAACCATGGCCTCCATACAGAAAATTCATTTGTATCTGCAGTTCTCCTATTTTATCCTCCACGACTCTGTATCCTAAGAGTCGCCTGCTACGCTTTGCAGACCAAGAGGCAGCCCAGCAACGAACTCACAGTGTGTTGGATATACTCACATTCTAATGGAAAGGTGCTGGGATTCAAAGAAGTGTTACGTGGGTTTCTTTATAGCTTCTAACAACTGCAGCTACAAAAACATAAAAATAAACGTGGAAGTTGTGAACATGGATCCAAAACAGGAGGTAAGGTACATAAAAGCACCTAAGTCTAGTCTGTAAAGAATACCGGCTGCACAGACAGGGCCTTTACACCTTGGTTTAGAAAGTAACTTAGAAATATAGCGGATCTAGACTTTGACATACTTGAGTTAGCGTGTGCTAAACCGCCCTGTTTTATCAGCATTTAAAATGTTCATCTTATGCTGCTGTACACATAACGTAGCAACATCTGTAAAGTATAGACTAAATTAACGACTTGAGAACGTAGATGCATAAAATGTAGGAGTTAACTTTGCTTCGCTATTTGGCTAACGACCAGTGAGCTTGAGGGCCACAAAATATGGCTAAAATAAAATAACTGAAAGTACTTTTCTGTTATTTTAACATAGACGTTGCCAATAGCAAAGGAGCTTAACACTTCCTTCTCTTGGTCTGCTCTTCGCCAGGTACCATTATATACACACAGAGAACACAGGAGAAATTCCTCCCTGAACTGAAACGCTGCTATTGTCACACTAGCAAGTACTGCCATCCCCTTATTTCAACAGTATCAGTTTTAAATCTTGTTTGTTGACCAGACATCATGATCTTCAGATGAACACGTTTAAAAGCCACTCCAGAAGATATGGTTTCTAGATTTTGATAAGCCTGACTTACAACTGCTCACAGAGCTGAAAATATATTTTCTGAAAGGTAAGGTTTTACTAAATTTCTCTGGAACTGCAGATGCCATCAAAGAAAAATTAAAATGGCCTTTTTCTGCCTTTAGTTAAAAGATGTTTCTTGAAGGAAGGGTAGATGCATCTGTACAGCTAAAGGGAACTTCAAGCACCAAGCAAGGGAAAAATGCTAACTGCTTGGAGGACCTGTGTGTTGAAATTTCTGAGATCTACAGTAAGTTAAGAATCCTTGTTCGTAAAACCAATTCCTTAACACTTACACGATGGATTAAATATTTAACAGATTTTTTTTAAGGGCAACTGAAGTGGGATCCTTTGCAAATCTAACAAAGGAAGCTTCCCCAAGGACCTTGGAAAAACTTGTGGCAGAAGGAATGCTCACATTCATTTAGGGCAAATCTGTGGTGTCACAAAGATGATTCTCCCTTTCAAAAAACCTCTGATGATTTCAGGGAAACTAGCAAATTAATCACCATAAAAGAAATTTTATACCACTAAATCAAGGAAATGCCTTATGCAAAACACAAAATTGCACCTTTTAGTTTTTTAGATTGTACTGTTCACATAGAGCTGTTCACCCAGACCCGTAGTTATTAAAGCTGGAACTCCCAAACCCCATTTTCGTATCTGGACTGTGTTGATGTAACCTATCATTTTGGTGGAGTGGGATACTCAACGGACTTCAAACACGTTCCAGGACACCTTCGCATGTGGACAGTTTGATCTTTCAAGACTAGCCATCAAGATGCACTATCAAGATTAATTATGACACCGAGAGGCCAAGAGTATTAGAAGTTTAGATTAGGATTTAAAATGGGTCTTTCACCCTCATTACAAACTTGCTTCTGTCTGGGGTAAAGTGAGAACCCTCACTCTGAACAGCTTTGTCTCACCTGACTGGGACAATACCGTTTTCACGGTCAAGGTAATTACCATGACCCTTTTCTAACCCCTGACAGATCTGCATGATTCCTCTTTCATTTTGCTCTAGAAGTCAATTAAAATTACTGAAAAACAACTGACAGAACATTAGATCCGTCAGTTTTGCAGTCGCAGTGAATGCAGTTTAAACCTACTTTTTGCAGGCTTCTGCTTATTAGCGGACAACATGTTTTGCTTTATCTTCAACGTTGCCTTTCTTCTATAATGCCAACACTCACTGAACAAATCCTTTGCAGCTTGAAATAAAAGTCACTGAATAGAGATAAAATATTAACAATGGATTATAAGAATAAACAATACAGAAATGTCCTCTATCAGAGAGTATTTAGCAACGATTCCTGAGTCCAGAGATTAGATGAGGGAGAATAAAGGGGAGGGGGAACAAAAGACAGAGTGAGATACGGAGCAAGTTATCTTTTCTCTGGGTTATATTACCTATTGTATATATAGTATGGTGAGAGATCCACTGATTAAATTTTGAATACTATAAACAGTATCCTGATTTTCGTAACACAACATGCAGCGTCAAAAACATGGAAATGTAAAAAAGACATAGGCAAGGAGAAATACGTATTCATAGTATTACATTCAATAGCTGTTTAACAGTCAGGCTTCTTTTAGAGCTGTCCAACAATACTGATTAATCCAGGTGAACTGTTTAATCAGACTTAATTGTCAAAATGATTAATAATATCTAAGTAAAACAAGGCATGTATACATAAAGAAAACAGCACAGAAACGTACTGCTTGTGAACTGTTTACAAAAACATACAAAATGTTGGATGGCACAAAGTATATAGTGCTAATATAAACAGATTGTTTAAGCTAAGTGCTTAACATAAACTGTCCATCTCTACCTGTAACAAAGAATATTTTAGGGGACAAAAAAATATTCCTTATAAAAATAATGCTATGTGGTGCAGAGTGCTTTATTCAGTGTATTTTTGACAGAGGTGGCATTCGTAATTCTTCTGGTTTATTCAATCGTGAACATGATAGTTTTCATTGTGTTTCCACTTGTCACTCCGTTTGAAGCTCCAGTAAGATCGGTAACTTGCCATCAACAGTTTAAAGCGAGAATAGATGAAAGCAGTAGCAGCAGCAGGAGCAGCAGCATTATAGGTACCAGCTGGGACAGAGTGTGCTTGCAGGTATCTGTCAGATATGTGCTACCTGTCGCCATGATTTGTGCTATCATCTTATGCCATGGTACCAAATACCTGGTTGAGGTCACTTCACAGGGCTGTTGAGGTAATTTTTTTTATACCTCTTCTCTGAGCAAGAGTAGAACGGCCGACTGGCTCCAAAACCGGTGACTGGTTACGATTCAAAGCAGAGTAAGTTGCTGCCATTGCACCCTGTGGGGCAGAGGGGGGAAAAAAACCTGAGAAGAGTACGTTGTGACTGACGCACACACTACAGATCACACAGCGCGAAGTGCCAGAGATTCTAAACGCGTTTTAACTTCCAGGCTACTTTCATCGACAAAACAGAAACATACCACCGCATTACTCAAATACCAGCAGTGGTAGGAGTGAGGGGTTTTTTTAGGGTAACAGTTTTCAGATCAATCTAAAGGAATTTCACCTTGCTTAAAAAGCCAAACCCAGAAGGTATAAGATAGATTGCTATAATTGCGAAAATCTCTCTCCATGCTTTGTGAGACGGCTGGGGAGTGAAATCTCATTGGTAGGCTTTCTTTCCTTATCACTTACATAACCATTTCAGTTTTCAAAGTATTTAAAAATCGCCCACATTTTTTTAAAATAAATCTTCACGTGCTGAATAAAGTTAGAAGTTGTGAGCCGTGGCATCAGAACTTCCCCCTCTTTCCACTTGTGTTTTTGGATGCTAGAAATTTCTAATAGCTGACTCAGCCAGGGTGTTAATTATATTCTTCAGATCCCTTTTATGTTGCATGACAGAGATTCTTGGATGTAGGACTGACGGCAGGGTGGAAGACAAGTAGAATTCAATTATTTTTTATTTCTCTTTACTTGTTGAAAGTGAAAAAGTTTACCAGGGTCAAACCCAGATTGTGTGTCAGAGAGTGCAGAACAGTACAATACCACATTAATTAACACTGCCTTTTTCACTTCTTTCTAGCTTACACTGTGATCATGAAGTATACTGTTTTGTTTTAGTCGCTGACAATTAATCTCCTCTGAAACTGTAAAGTTAGCCAAACTACTTTCAGCTCCCCAGCAACATTTTTCAGTATCAGAAGAATGGTTTCTTCCATGTGCTTTCTTAAGGCAGTTAAGACTCCCAATGTAAGTATGTCCAATAAACTTCAAACCTAAGAAAATTAAAGTCTCTTTCAAATGTATGAGATTTATTCTCCATGAGTGGGTTCTTATGAAATCCCTTTACATATTACAAGTTCACTTTATGGCATAGTGCAACTCCCAATCATAACTTTTAAATAGTATTTAGAGGAAAACACATGCTACAGTAGTATATATTTTTTTTTAAAATCATTTTGTTTACACTAATTTTGGCTATACGGCAAGCTGAACAAATATCTACTTACTTTCACTAAATGGGGAGCATCCTGCCTGTTCAGCTGGTATTGAGGCAACTGGTCGCAGTGAACTATCCAGGGGTGACTCAGAACTTGGGCTGCAGTCAATCTTTGATGTGGGTCAACATGAAGCATTTTTGAAACAAGGTCCTGTCAATAAGATATAAAGAGTCAAGGCAAAGAAGAGTGGAACTTCAGCTTTAAAACTGATCACAGCTCGAAATGCCAGATTTTAGTGGTGTAAAAGTATGTTCATAACGTCAGTTTGAAACAGTTGAAAACTGCCTAGCAATGCTGACACTGTATCTTTTAATTATGTGACTCAATGGATGTTTGGTAACACAATGGGAAAGTATCCAATTAAGCGAGGCAAAATTCACAAACAAAATACGCACGTTGGATTAGAGGCCCCACTGTATCAGTATTTTCTTTTTAACAGTGACAAACAGAAGCTGTGTAGGAAGTGCGTACGGAAAAAGGAACAACTGGGAAAATAGAGGTGATCTTTCCCTTTGCATGTTTCCCCAGTGTCCAACAATTTTTCAACAACTATGCAAGTTGAAGGCTGAATTTTAGTACTCCTGCTGGCCATACATGTACCCTTGGTCGTTTTTACCCCATCCCCTCTGAACTCGTTTTGCTCCTTATACTTTTGTTGTGTGTCATTGCTCCCCTCACCCAACATTTTTCACAGTTGTTTCATGATAAAGTTGTGAACCACACTATCAGATATTTAATTTGGTTCAGTTTTTAACTTCTGCAGAATATATTAATCGTATGATTCCTGATATCCCTAATAAAATCATCGTATGAGAAAAAAGGAATTAGTCTTTCCTTCTTTCTATCATCAGTGAAATGATCTCTTTTGTTTTTCAAGTCAGTCAACTCTGCTGAGATGAAACACCGTCGTCTACTTACTCTCTTTAGACGGACGTGGCTCAACATCTGATAAGATTTTTACCTTCGTTTTGATACATTCTTTTCAACCACTTTTTCAACTTCTATTTAAATCTTTTTCAAATTACGGTAACGAGAATTGCATACAACACTCAAGGTGTTGAAAACAAATTCATACAGCAGCGTAATATTTTATAGATGACTATAGATGTCAGTCAGTAAGGGTAAAGCATAAATAACATTTCTATTTAAGCAATTACCGGTGGAGAAACATTTAGTTGACTACAACTGGATTTAATACAATTTAAGTTACATTAGCAGTACTGGACATTTCCATATAAAACATTCTTTGTTTTATAATTCAAATTAAGAATTCAAACACAAAGATATTAAAAGGAACCCAGGACTTTTTCATAGGTTTTGGTTCATTCCAGACTCCCAAGTACAACTGAACAGAACGTCACTGAAGGAAGAAAAAGCTGATGCTACCAGATTAGTGTAAACACGTTACTCCAACAGGTTTATTTGTCGATCAAATGAATGAGATGATTTGCGGGAAAATGGTTATTAGAACAGTACATCAGAAAGCACATCACAAATCAATTAGCAAGAAAGAGCACAACATGTGTAAACCATTTTTTTTTTTGAAAACTGTAGCACTTTACTGTAGCTACACAGAAGGGGCATAAAGGATATTGTGCAATTAAGTTTTGAGTCTATCTGCTGTAAAAACCACTTCTAAAAATAATTAAGTTTGTACAAAGTAAAAGTTTTCTAAAACGCAGTAAAAAAAAATTGTAATACTTCAGTGGGTTTTTAATGTAGATATGGCATGCTTAAGGACCAAAAGTTCTCAAAGTACTTTAACGAATAAACAGCTCAAATCCTAATGAAAGAGTATGAGAGAAACTGTCTTAGGGAGCTTTGAAGAAATGACCCAAAATAGAAAAATAGGAAAACTATTTATTTTTCTAGCCTGGATCAGTGGAGCACAAGGTAATTATAATAATATTTTCATTATCCTGATTTAGACTATCTGTAGGGTTAAGTCAGCATGAATGTCACACTTCCACATGAAGTTTTATTACAGCATTTCTCATCATGGATGACTCTGCCTGTGGGTAAATACTGATAAAATACACTCCATTTCTAAGGACACCAGTTAACTACTAGAGTATGAGGCACACCTGCTTTTCTTCCTGCATGCAAGTGACAGTCGAAACATGAAAGGATCCTAACTAGGAAACAAATTTCTAGGCACATAAAAGATCAGATCAATGTTTTAAAATAACAGTAATAATGGGTGGAACTTACCCAATCATTTGTGATATATACATTATAAGCAACATGTTACATTGCATTCCATTTCTCACCCCCCAAAAGGACAAAAAGAGATACACTTGCCTTCGCTGTATCTGAAACAGTATTCCAATAACCACCGCTGAGAGAGAACTTTCCACTACCTATTCGGGCCAAAATCTCCTCTGGGGTGTCATCAGGACCATTTGCAAAAGGAGTGTAGCTATTTAACCAAACAATTGCAGTGTTAATGACTTCCATAACCTGGACCTCAGTAATTATAAATTATAAATCTGATCATAATATTTGTCGAGTTCAACATAATCACAGGCAACAGACAGTCAAATAGCTGTAAAAAGAAATTACTCCTAACACATGCAAATGCACAGCACTAACTACAGATCTGCTCTTTGGGTATGTATTCCCTCTATACTGGATCTGAAAACCAGATTTTTCCTATACTAATCTAAGTACTGGTGGTTCCTGAATTACAGAAAGTATTCCTTAAGCCTTCATATTTCAGTGAACTAACAAAGCTGTTATAAAATTAAATGTGAAGGCTTTATGATGCGTCTGAAAACGAATAAATGCTGTTTTGATACTAGAGGAAGGAAAAGTGCAGCAATTTTCCTTGCTTTACTATAAGCATTCTTGCTGCTACCAAAATATCCACAACCAAGAGAGATACATTTAAAATAAAATATGTTTTTTAATTATTTTAAAATGCAAAAAATGTCTCTGATTACGTTAACTCTTAAAAAAAGTGGCAGGTGTAATAGCAACTATCTTTTGAACTTGCAGAACTACAGTTGAATTTATTATTTTTCATCTTTTATACAATTAATTTCTGTTGCATACATAAATGCATTTCTATTGCTTTTATTATATCCTAACTGCATCACTTCAAACTATCCGGTGGCTGAATTTTGCACGCAATCCTGCTTCAATCCATTGCAATTATATTTGCAACATATACTTCCTTCAACTTATATGTTACTTAATCAGCTAATTTGCACATGAAAGAATTAATTCTTACTCCTAAATCACCATAAAGCAAAAATTAAACACCTAAAATAATTGAGACATGAGAAATCAAAAACTTTTCAGATCAGTCCCTGCAAACTTGGATTCTACTAAAGGCAAAGCACATCCTTCCCCCACCCCACTGAAGCTGAATTTGAGATTAATCAGTGCCTTGATAGAAACATCTTCAACAGTGGGCCTACATTTATTATTCTTTTTTGTTTATATTGGTTTGCTATTCTACAGCAAAGCAAACTAGAATTACCCTTACCCAGTAAGCATGGTATAAAGTAGAACACCAAGGCTCCATATGTCACATGCAGCATCATAACCTTGCCTCTTTAAAACCTGAAGGAAAGAAGTATTTTTTTTTTCAGAGAAAAATGCTTAGAAATGCTTTTGCTTTGATTATGCCATAAAAATAGTGAGATTTCAAATTTTCAGTGTTTACAAAGTGATTTCACTTGTTACATTTGTTAGAAGCAAGTATCTAACTAGCAAAAAAATCCCATCAAAATAAATCAAGGCATATAAGCTATCCTGGTACTTACCTCTGGTGCAACAAAATTTGCTGTATAACATGGAGTCATCAGAAGACCGTTTTCTGCTCGTAGTTGTTTTGCAAAGCCAAAATCACAAATTCGAATTGACTCTGGATTACCAGATTCATCAACATAAAGAATATTGCTAGGTTTCAGGTCTCTATGAACCACCTAAAAAATAAAACAAACCACTAAATACAATAAGCTAAACATAGGAAAGGCTTTATATCATATTTATTGATTCTACTACTTAACTGCAAATCTCCCATCAGCAGTTTCCCAATTTCCAGTTCCTAAGATCAGCTGCAGTATTCTGATACTCGATGGTGTCTAGAGTACTACAATTCAAACTTGGAAACTCTAACTACACAGTCCCCTCCAGACTTACACAGACAGTTCCAGATGTCTTGTTCTAATGGGTAAATACATGTATTTCCTGTTTTAATATGTGTACCTACAAGGCTGTTTAAATTGGAGCCTTTTTCTAGTAATATCTGTTGGAGTCACGGAAGTCTGTAGCTGCCGATGCACCGCTGTGTTACATAACCACAGCTGGTTACTCTTGGAGTAACCCTCTATATTCCATTATCCTAATTCAAATAATCTGAATTAATCTTAGTGTAAACATTTAAGGCCTTATTAAAGTGGAATTTTAATACATTTCTGCCAAAAAAATAACAAAATATCAGTGTAGTAGTCTCCTAATGGACTGGAATGTCAAAAGCAGCTTGTACTGCTTCCCAGGTGGCTGTTTTGTAGGGGCCCGAGATGTAAAATGCTTGACATAAACTGTAGAAGCTGCCAAAGTTCTGGCAGAATGAATCTGATCTTATTTGAAGCTATATTATAACAAGCCTCAATAAAACCTGGAATGTGCAAGGACAGTATTTGAAATCAGATGACCTGTTACATTTTCTTCACAAGACAAATTAGCCTAGTCTCTAGAGGCTCTGCTCTCTCGAAGGAAAAGGGTTTATACTGCTGTGAGACAGTAGAGTGGGTCTACATGTCCTCCTTTAAATATTTAAATAGACCTGCTATGAAAGCTTTTATCTTCCTGATTGTCCTATGTATTTGATTAATATTAAACACAGCTTTTCATGGTTAAACTTGAATGTCAGACTCATGTCCTCTTGGAAAAAAATTGTGGTAAAACATTTCAAGAAAGTAGTCATGTTAGAACAAGAAAATACCCCAAAACTCCTGCAAGTGAGTGATGTACAGAATCAGAAGCTCTATGCATTCTTCCAGAAAGTTAGCAGTGTAAGTAATATAAGACCAAGAAGTAAAAGACTGCAGAGAGTCTGCAGATTGTAAAGCCATTTAACACAGTAAGTCTATTTAGTAGAGGCTTTTTCAGCACACAAATAGTTTGCAATTCTCAGATTTAACCAAACAAATACTTAAAATTATGGAAATAAGCACCTTGTAAGCTAAAAGACACAAAATGATATTAAAGAGTTTGAGTTGGAACAGTAGATGTTAAGAGGAATGTCCTGGCTTGAGATGTCAGTGTATGAGAGAACAGGCTCCTGATAGCCCTCATTTTTTGGTGTTCAGATAGATTAGAATTCTTTTTCTCTAACGAATGAAACATCTGTTACTGCTCCAAGAGGCAGAATAAAAAAAACCCCAGTTTTATTCTAATTGGTGCGGGTTTTTTTTGGACATAGATCCTGAAAGGGGTAGAAAGGAAGAGGTGGGCAACGGAAGCAGCACAGAGCTGGGGGCTTGGCAGACTGTTTCTAGGACAAATCTGCTTGAGTTATACTTCCTTACTTTTTTTTTTTTCTTTTTGGAAGAAGTGGAAGCAATTCTCAAGTGGGAAGAAGAGTGACAGTCTAGTTCAAATCCAAATGCTAATTCCTAGGCAGTCAAATGTTTATGATAAAGAATAAAATACCTTCCCATATTAAGCTGTTTTCCCAAAGGTGAACTTTAAAAATATGTCAGATTATTTAGAATATATTGATATTTTCCACAGAAAAAGCATTTTATTCTAGAGCAACAGTAGACAGCAAAACAATATGCAGAATGTTTCAGTTCTTTTTCTTTGTATCATGTTTTTGATTAGCATTCTCAATCATCTACCAGCATGCAGAAATATTCTGCTCAAGATGACATGATACTTCTTGATTATCCTTTTTATGATGTCGATTGTGCCAACCCTTAATTGTTGTATGCTGGCTGTAATACTTTCAGAGTGGTTCGGGGTGAGAGTTGGAAGTATTGCTTACTCTGAGGAGGATTTCATTCCTTGCTTAGCTAATTTTTGAGTTCAAAAGTATCCTACGGATGTCCACGAGGAAACTCCTTCTGGGAAGGGTTGTGGAGGCTGCACACATATTCATAATCTGTCAAACCAGATATTACCTAATATCATATTCAAATGAGCTCCTCTGGTGTTCAAAGGAGCTACAAAAAGAAAATTCACTGAGGCCAGGGAGGACTCTTCCAGACAAAGATTAGACTAGTTAAGTACTCACTATTTACGTATCTTTCATGCAGAAGTGCACTTAACAGAAGATGACCTGAAAACTTCCAAAAGTAAAAGTTCCAAAGAGGTGTGATCTAAAGCAAGTTAAAATGCCAATATTTACAGAGATCTAGAGTAAAAGAAACAAACAAAAGCCCCTAAAGACCCTTACTTGATAGAAGGACACTGGGCCTTTTTTGGCCATGTGTGGTAGGAAGCATCCAAGTTATGACTTGTGTTCTTCCATAATTTGTATTTCCATACAGAAGGTACGGGAAAATTATGGAGAAAATTATGCTGGGAGTTATCGAAAAACACCTGAAAGACAACGCAGTCATTGGTCACAGCCAACATGGGTTTGTAAAAGGAAGGTCCTGTTTAAGAAACTTAGTTTCCTTTTATGACAAGGTAACCCATCTAGTTGACCAAGGGAAGCCAGCTGATGTAATTTTTTTGGATTTCAGTAAAGCTTACAATACTGTCTCTCACAGTATCCTCCTGGACAAAATGTCCAGCACACAGTTTGACAAAAACGTAATACGATGGGTGAGCAACTGGCTGACAGGTTGGGTCCAAAGAGTTATGGTAAACAGGGTTAACATCAGGCTGGCGGCCAGTCACTAGTGGGGTTCCCCAGGGCTCCATTTTAGGGCCAGTTCTTTTTAACGTTTTCATAAATGACTTGGATGCGGGACTAGAAGGTGTTCTGAGCAAGTCTGCAGATGATACTAAGTTCGGTTGATTCCACTGAGGGTGGAGAGGCCTTGCAGAGAGATCTGGACAGATGAGAGAACGGGGCAATCACCAGTCGCATGAAGTTTAACAAGAGCAAGTGCCGGATTCTGCAGCTGGGAAGGGGCAGCCCTGGCTGTACATACAGACTGGGGGATGAGACCCTGGAGACCAGCCATGCTGAGAGGGACTTGGAGGTCTTGGTCAACAGCAAGTTGAACATGAGCCAACAGTGTGCCCAGGCTGTCAGGAAGGCCAACCGTGTCCTGGGGTACATCAGGCATGGCATTGCCAGCCGCTCAAGGGACGTGATTGTCCCAGTCTACACTGTGCTGGTGTGGCGCAGCTTCACCTCGAGTACTGTGCAGTTTTGGGCGCCACAGTACCAAAAAGGCATAAAGCTATTGGAGAGTGTCCAAAGGCAGGCAACAAAGATGCCTGGGGCGGGGGGGAAGACGTATGAGGAGAGGCTGAAGTCCCTTGGCTTGTTCAACCTGGAGAAGAGGAGACTGAGGGGAGACCTCATGGTGGCCTCACAAGGGGGAGCGAAGGGGCAGGCGCTGATCTCCTCCCTCTGGTGACCAGCGATAGAACCCGAGGGAATGGCACGAAGCTGTGACAGGGGAGGATTAGGTTGGAGATCAGGAAAAGGCTCTTCACCGAGAGGGTGGTGGGGCCCTGGAACAGGCTCCCTAGGGAAGTGGTCATGGCACCGAGCTTGGCTGAGTTCAAGGAGTGTCTGGACAATGCTCTCAGTCATCTGCATTGATTGGGCTGGTCCTGTGTGGAGCCACGAGTTGGACTCTATGATCCTTATGGGTCTCTTCCAACTCGGGATATTCTATGATTCTATGAAGGTACTGAGGTTTATTTTTAATTCCAACGGATTCTGCTGGCCAAGGATTCTAGTCCTGTGCACACAGGCTCAAATAAAAACCCACAGACGAGCAGGTGATGAAGAAAGCCTTGAATCACAAAGTAAGATACATCAGATAACTTATGATAAGTTTTCTGAAATAATTAGCTCTGGAAATGACAGTCTGTGCTGAATTGTCATTTGTTTCTTAAAATAACTTGAGTATTATCCGTTCGAAGCATCTTTTCTTGGATGCTAACATTAGGTGTTAGCAGCTTCACTTTTTCCTTGCACCCTTATTTTCTGTGTTTTCTCTATCCCCCTTTTCTTGTTTACTTAAAAATGCAACCTGTCATTCTTGCCATGAAATCGTCACACTTACCTTCTCTATCTTTGAACTCTTTCCTCTGTCTCCAAATTAATTTCCTGAAGCATTAACTTTCTTTCTCTTAACAGTCCACTACAACTTCCTGATCCTATGGTGCAGGAGTTAGAAGTCATAAACCATGTTCTTCAAAACCAAGAAGTGGAAGAAATTTCAAGTGTGATAGGCAGAAAATAAATTTTCAGGGTCTATCACAGGATGGGATCAGAATTATATTAGGTCCCATGGCTAAGCAACTAAGTGTCCTAGCACCACTTCTTGGCTTGCTTCCTCTCATACCCTACCTATTTGTCATTATCTGCATATTGCATGGAACTGCCGACAGAGTGCACGCAGGATGAGAGAAACAGCTGCATCACCTCCTTTATCTGAACATCTACATAGATGAGAAATGTTTTGATTTCAACACAAATTCCTGCTGCAATGTCATTATTTACCAAAAATTACTTAATTACCACACAGAAGAACATAGCAAGACATGAGTTTTTGCTTCTGAAAGAGAACATCTATAAGCATTTTGTCTGAGATGAAAACTTACCCCTTGCGCATGGAGATATTCAACTGTTTTTGTTATTGTGAACAGGACAGCACTAGCTTCTCGTTCTGAGAAAAATTTTTGCCTAAGAATTTTATCAAGCAGTTCTCCTCCTTTCATAAGTTCTGTTACTACGTATACGTATTTTCCATCATCATACACCTGCAAGAAGTACATAAAGATGTAAACTTCAAAATATTTATTTTCTCTGCTGTCTTCCTGTGAAATGCACAGAGATCGTGCAGGTGCATCCACAAGCTGTTTTCTTCCATGATTTTTCCCATTTTTCTCACCCAACACTCTAACCAAATGTTGTTCATGTTCAGAAAAAGAACACCAAACCTTCTACAAAAACATATTTTAGTAATGAAATAACAAAAATACCGGCATGTAAATGTTTAAAGACAAGAAAGGATGAACAACAGTTTTCCCCACATTTTTACTGAAACAAACTAAACTAGACATGGGAGAAATTAAGTAGTAGTAATAAATGGAAACTAGTCTAGCTAAAGCAAAACCAGAGCTAATTCTAGAAGCAATTGTTGCACCAAATTACAACTACGAACAAAGATCATTCCAACTGAACAGTCAGACAAAGAGAAAAAAAGCAATCTAAGTTCACCTCAAATAGCCTCTGTGAACACTGAAGCTGCTATGACAAAAGCCAACAGCTCAGACATTACTCAACACATAAAGCCTAAACTAAAGTCTAAAATTAATACAATATATTTTAGCCCTCACTTCTCGCTATGGAAAAAGGCTTAAAAATTAGGCCTTTAAATGTCTTTTACCTTCTTGAGAAACAATAGTTGAGAATTATTTATATTATCACCAGGGGGCACTACAGACTAAACTATATCAAAACACATTTTAAGATAAACTTAAGCACTTAATTTCAGTTGCATTTTCTTGGGGTTTTGTAACTTAATCCAGAAAGTGGTTCCTCCTTTAGTGAAACCTTTTACAGACTCTGTTCCCTATTATTATTTCAAATAATTTTTTATGGTGATGGTGTAATTGTTTTCTTCAGTAATACATGTGAAATAAAAACTAGTTTACATTTAAGTAGAAAAATTATCCAAGATATAGTAAAATAAATTTAGGAATAGGTATCAGATAAATTAAAAATAGAGTTTTCATCCAAATTTCCTTGTCTTAAGCTACCTGGGAAATACAGGCTGCTAAATTCTACCTAGAATTTTTTTTGTGCTTTTAACTATACTAAAAGGATTTGTTTTCTCACCAAATAAAAAACACAGAGGAAGAGTATTAAAAAAATAATTCTGCAGGTTTTACAAGATTATGATCTTAAGGAGTGAAAGACATGATGAGTTTCTATGTTCTCACCTAACAGCAGTTTTTCCCCCATGAAATATAAGTAAGTGATAATTTGAATGTGTTTGTATTAAGACTTTAAATATTACACAGTATTAAAAATACTAGTCTAGATTCTAGATACAATAATTCTAGATACAAAACTGTCATTTTAGATTTTTTTTCATAGGCATGCTCTCCCTAATCCTGGTCTAACATGTGGTAACAAGTTTATTTCATTTGACACGATGAAGCACACACATCTCAGCACTGCAGGGGGCATTCACGCAAAATTTGCATTTAGTTACAATTTTATCAGCTACCCCTTGCTGGTCCTGTCTGTCTACTAAAAAAACCAAAACAAACTCAAAAAACAAAGCCACTCCAAACAAACCATTCTCCTCACCCCAATTTCTCTGACAGTCTTATCAATGTAGTTGTTTGCACTGCATAAATACTGGTGAAGTCTTCTTCACAGTTAGGTGCACAGTATTATGCTGAGATCATAAATGTGGTACTAGTTTTTTAAACGACCTCCTAGCACATGCCAAAGATCAGTCAGTATGTCTTCTCTACCAGGCAAATTGGAAGAAACTACAGTGGGAAACAGATGTAGGCACATGACCAAAATACAATGTAATGGAGAAAGAGAGCCTGTTTTTTTGCAAAGTGAAATAAGATCTCATACTTATAAGGAGTTTCTTTGAAGCATAAATAAGCACTTGGACAGGGAGACTGGATACACTGTATTCAGGTTTCTAAAATACTTCTGAAAACATTCTTCAGCCAATGCTTTAAATAACTCAAAACAGGACAAAAGTTCTGTTACGGAACAGTAACTAACAGGTAAAAAAAGGTAAAATACATATAATGGTCTGGTACAGGAAGTTTCTAGGTAATGGTTTGTTGGAAGCTGTGTGCTTCCTCTGGTCTTAGACTGTTTCCTAGGCATCCACTAATGGCCACTGTCAGAGGCAGGATATTGGAGAAGGACATCTGATTTAGCACAATATAGCTCCTTCTTTTGTTTATATTTTGTGTAACTGAAAAAGACCACTGATAAGAATCAGAAGGAAAAACCCCAGAGGACTGTTCGTTGCAGGAAGAATTTGGTCTTTTGAATATCCATTGTTTCAGTCCAAACACCTTCAGAATTAAATTACATAAAAAGGCTGAGTGAGAACAAAAATTTCCATCTTAATCTGAACCCAAGTATTACTGCATTTATTCTTGAAATACAAGAGAAGAAAAATTATTTCTTTCGGAATAGTAATTTCCAAAGACATGCACTTAAATGCTGAAACATTTTATTTTGGCACTTCAAAATATAAACATTTAAATTTTGATGTGGAACTGAATGAAATATTGAGTCAAATCAATATTGAGTTTTATTTGTATAATAATACACGGTGCTCTTGATGAGTTTGAGGCCTGAAGGCTAAGTACTCCTCTTCCTTTCCTCTGAAAGCTGTAATAGCACACCACTATATTGTGGGATATACAAACAATCTGCCCCATGCATCTACAGCAGGACAATGAAAAGTTAAAACAATGTTAATTTTTTTACACTAATGGGTACTATACAAGTTTCTAATACAAATGAATCCTGTACCTCTTTCCTTACACTGAACATACTTCCATAAATTGGGTTCGAGGAATTGATGTGAAGTAGAAATAAGCAAGCATTACTGCCTACTGTTTTCTCTTCCTCTGTGCACTTAAGGGTGGTTTTTATGGTAGTCTCCTTCTGCTATTTGGTATTTGTGTATTACTGTTGGTGTGAATGAAAGGTGGCTCCTACTGGAAAGATGACTGATGATGAAGAAGAATTAATGACAGGGTAGAATGATTCAGCATATGTGGCAACTTTTCAAGGCTGCCTGAGTTTCTCTGCTCTCAGTGAAAAATAATTCATAATGCTTAAGTTCAGGTAAGTACTCACATTCCTTATGTTTGTCTTCCGGCTTAAATAACATCCTTCTATAATGAACTAAAGTAACACATAAACCTAGCATGCAGCACTAAAAGCAACCTGAATGCTGATGCAGGTTCCATGTTAGCACAGTTGCTTTCAGGGTAGCTTTATTGCCCAGCCACATGAAGCAGAACAAACAGAAATTGGGACTGCAACTATGGTATCTAGCTTGTAATAAGGCAAGCTCCCTGGTGGGCTCCCTTGCATATCTGACTTCCTTTGTTCTCCCAAGAAAGGGCCAGATGACGTGACATTGATAAAGACAGATTATAGTACAAGACGACTTTTAGGCAGAGTTCTCTAGTACTCATCTCCACAGTATTTATGAGCGAGTGTTTTAATGCCTTCAAAATGTCTGAGAGTCTCCCTTCAGCTGAGCTCAGCTTCCTGGAAATGGTTAGCTGTTTTGCTTGAGGTTTGGTTTTGGAGACCAGAATATTTTCTTGCAGACTAAGAAAGTCATTAAGCATATGCCTTTTTAATTTTTAATCCTCTTTAATGCATAATCAAGGAAAGAAAGCCAATTTTATTTTTCTGTTAGATCATCAGAATTTACTGTTCACTATGAAAAACCTCTATCTCCCAACTTGTGTTATTCTTTGCTTTTTTTGGTCAAAGTGTTTCCACGGTCAGAGCAAACAATACAAGAAAAAAAAATAGCTAGATAATCTTCCATACAAAGACCAGATAAAGATACTAGATGAAGAAAAGTGATGACTATGGATATGAAAAGATTTTGTCCACTACTGAGGAACACTCATTTCTCTCCATGAAAATTACTTTGGGTCTTGTGCTATCTCAAATAGTGAGTCCTCAATTACGTAATAATGCACTTTAAAATTGCTTTTGACATCAACAAAAGTTGAAGTTCATCAAGCAACCAAAAAATTTGCTTATTCCTTTAAAAATACAGCCAATCAATGAATTATTCCTGTACTAGGATTTATGAAGGATGAATTATTTGACTTCTTAGGATTACGTTGTACCAAAATATAATCATTTTTTTGAAAAGATGCCAATGAGACAGCTCAGTAAAAAAATTTATGCTGTTCAATAAATTGCATTGGAATATTTTATTTTTAAATATTGAAAAACAGTAACATACATAAAAAAGGTTGTCATCTCTCAAATTAGAAATTGATATGCAATTATAATACAGTAAAGTATGTCTTTAACACACTACTTACATCTTTTAGGGTAATAATATTTGGATGCTGTCCATAGCGCAGTAGGATTTCAATCTCCTCGGTTGGATCTCTTTTACTTTTGTCAATGATCTATAAGAGCAAATAGATACATAGGCATAATTCTTTTTGTGAATATTACATAGCGTAACACTTCGGTGTGCTTATTAGCAT
This sequence comes from Psophia crepitans, assembly GCA_013399095.1. Taxonomy (NCBI): domain Eukaryota; kingdom Metazoa; phylum Chordata; class Aves; order Gruiformes; family Psophiidae; genus Psophia; species Psophia crepitans. The sequence goes on from VWZZ01000090.1 coordinate 151,152, forward strand.
AAAAAAGATATGCACTACTTATTGTTGTTGGTAAAGGGCATGGATTATAACCAAACAAAAGCTTTTAAAATTGGAACAGTGAAGTAAAAAACATTGGAAAAACATGGAAAAAAAACACTGTTGAAAACAGTTTTGGAGGATAAGTGATCTGATCCCTCAGGCTGTGATAAATAATGCAAGGCTGTTTAGTAGATAAGACTTCTGTCACCAACCATTTGATAAAATAGGAAGTTCTTAATTTGACATGAGATACTGGTTTGATGACGCTAATGAACTGATTTGCACAAAGCTAATCTTGAACAAATATTTAGTGCAGCAAAAGACATAGCAGAAGAGTAAGGAAATCAAAAATAAGAAAAAAGGAAAAAATTCTCAGAGTTAATTCAGACAAGCATTCCTTTATGAAAGTTCATTTCAATCTCTGGAGGCCTGCTGTCAGGCTCTGAAGTTCTCCCTGTGCAAACAAGCAAAACATTATTTTGCCCTACTTAAAATGTATTCTTATTCTTTTCCTTTTTTTCTCTCCTTCTGAACAATGGATTTCCTCTAATGTGTTCTCCATCTCTGTCTTACCACTTCTTCCTCTTGATATCCTAAAGTCCTTACTGCTACCAGCACCATCCTAACACACAGGACACCAATCCCCGTATTCTTTTTTCATGATTCCTTGAAGGGAAAAAAGCCACAACAGAGGCAGCAGAAAAGCAAGGCAATCCTCACAATAAATGTTATGGCTTAGAGAATTAACAGCTATGCCAGTACTTTCTTCCAGTTTCAAGAAATTACTTTAAAGTGCAAGCACAGAAGTCAAATCTGTTCCTGGCCAGAACCAGAATAACAAGAAGTATGTAACTACCAAATTGAAACTGGAGGGTTTTCAGTAGACAGTCTATGTACAATGATACACAAAACATGATTTATCTTCACATTTTACATATTTGAGTAGTGAACTGTTCAACAATTCAAACAGAGTACTGCTTCACAGTATAGCATTTATTGTTTTTTTCTTTTTTCTTTTAACGTCTGCTAATCTATACTCCTGCTTTCATAGTAACCATTCAGCTCCACAGTGTTACACAGAAAGACAAAAAGATAAAGTTATGATTCTACTCCTGGGAATTCTGCTGACTTCAACTAAGAATTTAATGCCTTCGAAGAAGTGCTAGAAAGCCGAATAGAATAACATAAAAACAACATTAGAAACCTTGTTAAAAACTAGCAAAGACAAAGAGCTGAAAGTTTATTCTGGAACGTATACCAGACTTAAGCACTGTTATCAACTCCTACATATCTAACAATTTATTGATCTACTTTGGAAGCAACCCCCCCATATATAGCTGTGTTTAAATCAAAGTAATCAATCACATTTTTAAAGTGATGGATGGTCATGTAAGCTTTTCATAGTACAGTTCCTTCTAGAAGCAGTCATGTAACTCCCACCAGTTTTACTGTAATTACATAAGTGTTTCAAAGACTGAAGATTGCTTTTCACCACCCAAACCAGCATATAGATAACAACTCTCATAGCAATTCCATATAAATATCTATCAGTACACATTCTATTTGGTTGATTAGTATAATTCACATTTGCATCTAAAAATCTTTTTTTATTACAAAAATTATCTTAATTTGCTGTGTTCTTTATGGCAAATGAATTAATGATGCCCAATGTCTGTGATGCTAAAACCTGAAAAGTTGGTGTGTTTCTTACAAAGTAGTTACCTTTACAGCATATTCCATGTTTGAAGCTTTATGAATACATCTCTTGCAGATAGAGTAAGACCCAACTCCAATATCTTCCTTTACTTCATATCCATCAGTAAACTGAATGCTGTTCCTGTGCAACTGCTACCAAAATAACATTATCAGTTAATGAATATTCTAAATATATACCTGACCTTTATATTAAGAAAAAGTTCTTGAATTCCTACTGATTTGCTTCAAATTTTAAACTGATGGCTGTACTAGATCAAAGTGGCCTAAACAGCCACTACCTTCTGTTTGGTATTAGTATGAGGTAAATTACATATTAGACACATTGTGGCTAATGCACACTGTATTTTAGAAACTGACAGGACGTTTCTGGTTACTGATTTATTAATTTAAACATAGAATCTCCAGAACAAAGAAGATCAGAAGGCTACATGATAAAATAATGGTAAAAAAGCACCACTGTTTCCTATCATCTGAATAGATGAATGCCAGCTGGAAAATTCAGGCATACTGAAGAGAATCAGATTAACTGGAAGTTGCATGTCAAAAATCCTTTCACAGAAATAAAAAGCTGAAAGAAGGACAAGTGCTCACTCTTGTAAGGGAAGGAAATGGTGTTCTAGTATAAAGAGGTTGTGCAAAGGATGCAAAGCATTTGCAGGAAACCATCTGGGTATCCTGCAGTACAGAAAAAGAGGAAATAAGAATGAGGAAGTGCTTGAGGAACACAAAGGAAAGGTGGCAGAGAAAGAGACTTTTACAAGAGAAGGAAACCATATACAAAGAGAAAGAATTTAATCCAGAAAACTATGTGGGAAAGAAGGAGCACCGAAAAAGCTTGTAAAAACTTTTACCAACATTTCAGGACCAGAAGTCATTCTGGCCCAAATACCAAATCAGACAGCTTCTTTAGACTAAAAAGGTATCTAAATCCCGTCTGAAATTTAATGGTTTATCACACAAGAAACAGGTAACGTGTACAAACAAGCGTATTATGACTATTCTAGACATAAGAGGATTAAAGAAATACAAACAGCTATTCATTTTCTAAGTAACTGGGTTTTAAATTTTCTCAGACATTTGCAAAATATCCTTGCAGTGAAAATATAAACAAACCCAACCATACAGCATACATTTTGATTCCTACCTATACATCGATAAGAAGTTTTCAACAGAATTTAGATCACCAGCTTGTTTTTCATGACGCAGTCTTCCTCAGTAATTTGAATTATTAAAAGCAGAAAAAGGAGGTAGAAATACAATTTCTGCTGATATTTTCCAGTTTTCTTTCCTGTACATACATTTGCTTTTTTCCCCACCAGCTGCAAACTCTCCTGTGCTGAAGCAGACTTTTAAGAATGACCTCACAAAGAGGGAAGGCATGCCTCTTTCCTGTACAGCAAGAGGTCCACTTTTCTTGTCTCACATACACAAAAAAGATTGCACACAAGCAAAGCTTTGCTGTCCAAAAATAAGCAGTACTGACAGTAATAGAATATATAAGAATAGCAAGCGCATTAGGCTATTAAATGTGACATCCTCACAATTATGAATATAGAAGACTGCATTGGCATCACTGCTGGGAAGCCAAAGCTTGTGTGCATACTGTAACATTGACTTGTTACTTGTCACTGATCTCCACTTGGACATTGAGCCAGTGACCGCTACTCTTTGAGTGCGACCACCTAGCCAATTCCTTACCGACTAAGTGGTCCATCCATCAAATCCATGTTTCTCCAATTTAGACACAAGGATGTCACACGGTACGCAACAGGAAGGCTGAGGTCAAGGTCCACTTGGAATTAAATCTAGCAAAGGATGTCTACAGAGAAGGCATCAATACTGAATGCCTTCTTTGCTTCAGTCTTTACTGCTAAGGCTGGCCCTCAGGACTCCCAGACCCTGGAGGTAAGACAGTCTGGAGAAAGGAAGACTTTCCTTTGGTTGAGGAGGACTGAGCTAGAGATCGTTTAGGAAAACTGGACACCCACAAATCCATGGGCCCCAATGGGATGCACCCATGAGTGCTGAGGGAACTGGCAGATGCTATTGCTAAGCCATCACTTATCATCTTTGAAACCTCATGGAAAACAGGAGAGGTGCCTGAAGACTGGAGAAAAGTCAACATCACAATGACTACAGGCCAGTTGGCCTCACCTCTATCCCTAGAAAGGTGATGGAACAGCTCATTCTGAAAGTTATCTCTAAGCATGTGGAGGAAAAGAAGGTTATTAGGAGTGGTTATTAGGGGAAATCGTGCCTGACCAAACTGATAGCCTTCTATGATGGAATGACTGGCTGCATGGATGAAGGGAGAGCACTGAATGTTGTCTACCTTGACTTCACCAAGGTTTTTGAGACTGTCTCCCATATCATCCTCATAGGTAAGCTTAGGAAGTGTGGGTTAGAAAACTGGACAGTGAGGTGGATTGAGAACTGGCTGAATGGCCAAGCTCAGAGGGTTGTGATAAGTGGCACAGAGTCTAGTTGGAGGCCTGTAGCTAGTGGTGTGCCCCAGGGGTCAGCGCTGGGTCCAGTCTTGTTCAACACATTAATCAGTGATCTGGATGAAGGGGCAGCGTGTACCCTCAGCAAGTTTGCTGACAATACTAAACTGGGAGGAGTGACTGACACACCAGAAGGCTGCGCTGCCATTCAGTGAGACCTGGACAGGCTAGAGAGTTGGGCAGAGAGGAACCAAATGAAATTCACAAAGGCAAGTGTAGGGTCCTTGCACCTAGGGAGGGTCCAAGCATCAGTACAGGTTAGGGGTTGACCTGCTAGGAAGCAGCTCTGCAGAGAAGGACCTGGGAGTCCTGGTGGACCACAAGCTCTTCATAAGCCAGCAGTGTGCCCTTGTAGCCAAGACGGCCAATGGTATCCTGGGGTGCATTAAGACGAGCGTGGCCAGCAGGCCAAGGGAGGTTATCCTCCCCCTCTAGCCTGCCCTGGTGAGGCCACATCTGGAATATTGTGTCCAGTTCTGGGCTCCCCAGGTCAAGAAAAACAAGGAACTACTGGAGAAAGTCCAGCAAAGGGCAACAAAGATGATGAGGGGACTGGAATATCTCTTGTATGAGGAAAGGTTGACAGTGCTGGGTTTGTCTAGGCTGGAGACTGAGAGGGGGCCTTATCAATGCTTATAAATATCTAAAGGGCAGGTGTCAAGAAGATGGGGCCAGACTTTTCCGTGGTGCCCAGTGACAGAACAAGGGGCAATGGGCACAAACTGGAACACAGGAAGTTCCATCTCAATATGAGAAAAAACTTGTTTATGCTGACGGTACTGAGAGCACTGGCACAGGCTGCCCAGAGAGGTTGCGGAGTCTCTTTCTCTGGAGATATTCAAAACCCACCTGGATGAGATCCTGTGCAATCTGCTCTAGGTGAACTTGCTTTAGCGGGGGGGTTGGACTAGATCTCCAGAGGTCCTTTCCAATCCCTACCATTCTTTGATTCTGTGATATTAAAGAGCTATTGAAGTACAGGTGGTAGAATGTTTTCATTTAACAGCTGAAGCCTATTCACACCTGTGGCTGCTCAGTAATTAAACAGGTCCTGCACCTTCAGAGGTTTTGTTTGGATAAAATAATCTGGTCTTCACTTTTCTTGTGTAAAGCTGATAATGACTTTGTCATGATACTTCATTCTGTGACAATGGAGGAAACAATCCCTCCACCTAGAGACAACCATACTGCTTTACTGACTTGTTCTTTTTAAGTAGATGTACTCACCTGGACAATTGAATGCACTCCAACTGTCTGCATTCCTTGGCTTTCATCATCTGATGCAATAGCTACAAAACTAAATCCCCGAAAAAGCTGATGTGCATTAGCACTAGGTGGGATACCAGGTGAATCTGAAAAACACATCATCTACTTACAAGCAGAGTTTTTAAAACAGATGAGATTATGTCTACTCTGAAGAGCAAATTACAGCTTTATCCTATGAAGTACACAGAAACTGGAATTTGCAGAGTGTTTCTGAGGACCAAAATAAAAATAAATACTGAATTGTTTGCATATACCAACTGATAATCAATGACTACAATGATTGTATTACTGTCAGACAATATTTTATTATACAAAAAGCAGTACTTTGCAGAAAATATTTACATACATCAGAATATCTATGTTACATTTCTGGAGGCAAAGCAGTCAAATTTTGGTAACACTCCAAATTTGTGAAGACAATAATTTCTATCCTATTTTGAATGGATGAGTGTAAAACTATGCAGAGACAGATTGCACTGAAACAGCAACTTTGCCATCCAAAGTCTGAAATGACTAGGTTTCTACACATACATAACATGTAGAGTCACCATCATGAATTACACAGACACACATAATCTTTTTGAATTAAAAAAAGAAGAGATTACTTAGATAAGTAAAATTGAACTTATGTATATGTTGTCGCTGGGGATTACTTTATTTTTAACACAGGACACCTCATTGTCCCTTGTGATATATTTACATCAAAGACCACAAAAACTTTTATGAACTGTTAAATACTTGTCTGTGAGCATTCATTTAGCCCAGCAACACCTCAAAGAACAAAACACTTTACATAAACTGAACAGGAACAATGTTTCTAATTTTTTAATATTCTTCTCTTTTTACCTTTCGGGGTTTTTGCTGTAAACTCAGGGTCAAAATAAAATGTATCTTCAGGTCTGCCAGTTGCAGGTTTAAAAGGGGGATGAATTTCTCTTCTGTACAATTTCTGAAGAGAAGGCATAGGCCAGAGTGAATTAAAAAGTTATACAACACCACCATTTAACTAAGAAGTTTACTGAATTAACTTTGAATTAGATACTCACATTCCAATCTATTTTGGAAAAGAATGCATGCCTCTTGATTTCTTCAACTCCATCTGGACCTGCTCCTTTTATAAGGAAGAAAAATGTCTGAATTATTTTCTTCTTGGTCAAAACAACAACTAGCAAAATTACATTTCTCATTTCTTCATTAATTTTAGACATATGAATAGCAGAAATGATAATATTTTGATCATTAGAAGAGCAAACAGGCAAACTATGTTCTTATTTCAAAACCTATTTTACACAAGAAAGTGCAAACTTGAGTCATTTTAATGATCTTTGCTGTTGTCAATATTGTGATAAAATTTAAAATTTCCCGCTAAACACTTTACCTAATCTGTTTGCTGGATTTCTTTTGAAGAGCATTCGCAGAAGACTCTGTGCTTCAGGACTCAAGAACTGGGGCATTCCAAGTTTGGCCCTACAGAACAAAAATAATTAATAGCATACAAACATATTTAGGCAAGAATTAACTCTGCATTCCTTTTGTCCTTTGTCATTCAACAAATTAATATCAAACAAAATAACATCACTGATAAATTGCCTTCAGACATCAGAAAGAGAGCAAAAATGCTGTCAGTCACGTAAAACTGTAATTTCCCCCCCTCCCTCCTATTTTGAGTATTCTAATATTTTCAGTAACAACTCAGGAACTTAAGTAGAGGAAGAAGTGGTAAAAATGTAGAACAGAATAATTACAGAATAACAATTTAGAAACTTGTAAATTTTTGGAATATGTTTTGATGCCCTTTTAAGTTCAGTTATTACCAAATTACATCAAATGAGCAAATCCATTCTGACAGTAAGTTAAAAAACATTTCAGAAGGGGTAAGAAATCTACCACAGTATCAGATACACCAAAAACACCCAAGCAAAACAACAGGAAGCCTAAGCTAGAAGATAGAAATTTAATTAAGGTAGGACAGATGTGGCAAGATTAGCAGGTAAAAGAAGAGAAAAAGATGACTCCTTCCTTTCTTTTTTACTCCCTCCAGTACATTTCAAACATTACTTTCTGACTTGCTAGTCTGGAATTTTTAGATCTAAGTTTCTGTAATTCTGTCATTTAGTTTTGTTCTGTAATCCTCACCATATTTTTCTCCTTCCCATTTAATGCTGAGACTCCATCCTCTTACTGTTACTAGGTCTTGCTTTCTTAGGACCATGATAATGGTAAGGATGGATATCATTCCTGCCTTTCCAATGCTTTTTCAAGCTGTAGCTTTTATTTTTCTGTAACAACCGATGAAGCAAGTTTCTCCTTGTTTCAAGCAGTTGATGTTATTTATAAAATCATAGTATTGTTTGGGTTGGAAGAGACCACAAGGATCATCTAGTTCAAACCCCCTGCCACAGGCAGGGACACCCTCCACTAGACCAGGTTGCCCAAAGCCCCATCCAACCTGGCCTTAGACACTAACAAGGATGGGGTCTCCACAGCTTCTCTGGGCAACCTGTGCCAGGGCCTCACCACCCTCACAGTAAAGAATTTCTTCTTAATACCTAATCTAAATCTACCCTCCTTCAGTTTAAACCCATTAGCCCTTGTCCTGTCACTGCGTGTCCTTGTAAAAAGTCCTGCTCCAGCTGTCTTGTCTTGTGTTCCAGCTACTCATAGAAGTCTCCTTCCTGTCACTGGAAGAAGTGCATACACATCACCATTGATTCACTATTCATTACTCTAGAATTTACTAATTTTTCCATTCCTTTCTGCATTAAAGCAGCATGGGGATGGGGGAAGTCTGAATAACTTTGCCTTCACTGGACTCTTCAATAGCATACAACAGGCAGATCAAGACCACCAGCTGAGGGGAGGAATGGGCAGTGGGCCCTCCAATGCTTCCCCAATTGCCATGCACCGCTAGCAGCTGAATTCTTACTCATGCATTTTATATGCAGTGATTTCATTGCACATTCACTTGATGTCATTTCTGCTCACAGTAAAGTATCAGAGTGCTACACTGTAAGAAGGAAGCAAGGAATACATTGTCTGCACAATAGTATAATTTACAGTGTTATTGAAGGACACACAGCTAAGTACGATAGGACTGTGCTGGAGTGGGTGGAAATCTTTGTCCTATTATAATGCAAAACAGCTCCAACAGTAGGATGCAGCCCTGGAGGTTCTGCATGAGAGGTCAACTGTTTAGAAAAATCTAAAACCAGGCCAAAACCATAACTGCAATTAATCTTACAGAGATGTGACTCAATGAACAGAAAATGTAAAGAAATTCTAGAGGACCAGTATGTACTACAGTCCACAGTGGAGTGGAGGCCCTTGTGCACACCACAGAGCTTAAGCCTATCATTGCTTCCTTTCCATCATGAAGGAGCACCTTTCATAAAACCCTTTACTGGCCACATGACACAACAGAAGAAAAAGTGATCACCAGGTCCTCAGAGTCCCTAGGTTATACAACTACATGAGTGACAGCAATTTTTTTCTGACATTCCTGATGGACAAAACTTAAATTTTATATGAAGGTATACCTCTTCAGTAAAGGAGAAAAATGCAGAGTTTCTCAGTTTTAGGCAAAACTTACGAGAATAAACAAAAACTTGTCTTGGTAACATTATGAGAAATAAAGAGTGCAGGAAAACGTGTTATAAAAAGAAAACATTTTCTGTGGACTTTCAGGAACAGAAGGTAAGAAAAGCAGTATCTCTTAAATGATACACCATGAAAATATGAATTTGCACGTCCACCTGTCCATTTTAAACAGTTGTATGAAAAAATTAAGGAGAAATATGGTACATTTAGTAGTATACAAAAAAAGAAAAAGAAAACATACTGCCATTCTTATGGGGCCAGACAAAAAATGTGAACTTGTCAGAAAAGACTTTAAAATATCTTCTGTTTTTCAGCTGTTCAGCTGTTTATATGTATGTAATAATCATAAGTGTACACAACATTAAAACAGAGGTAAAAATTCTTTACTTCATACCACATTTTTTGTGCAGTGCTCAAACTAATAACAGAGTAGGTGTGAAAAGAAAGAAGTTGGAAAGGGAGTTAGAGATACATGCTCAGCTGAAATCTGAAAGTTATTATGAACATCAATTAACTGGGGAGATGCAAGGAGGATATTCTACATGGCAGCTGAATACAGAAGATTTTTGTAGGAACAGTGGAAAGATTGTTGAGGAACAGAGCGGAGTCACATGCAGGCAGAGAAAAGAAGAGAAAGATGTGACTCATGAGACATGGATAGAAAAAAAATGCATGCTCCTGAAATAAGTGAGAGTGCAGCAGAACTATCTCAGACTAGCTTCTTGTAAATAGGACGTGCTCAGAAGGAGTTTACGCTTGCTGTGAATAGATAGAACCTTTTAGTTAAAGACATTCAGTAATCACAACATGAAGATTTTAATTGGTATGATGTTGAGGCAGAAGAAATTAGCACCACTAAATACATTTGCAAATCTAAGATGAGGAGGAAAAACAAGGCAAAGAATAACATAACATGTATGCATTATGAAAGCAAAAAAGAAAGAAAAGAATGAGTTTATCTTTTCTAGCAGTTTTCACATTCAAATAACTTAGGAAAAATATGAACTTCATACATTTACTTTTCAAAACAGACTGTCAGTGCAAAAGAAATGCTGGCATTATATATAGATATATAGGCAGACAAGTGGTAACAAGACTAAGAACAATAATAATGAAGCAGAAAAAATGAGAAAATTAAAAGTGTATTATGAGCTTCCATAAAAAAACCACCAGTGTTAGTAAAAAATGGCTGGCTAGAAACAGAAGTGAAACTATGACATGAAGAAACAGATTTGTTTGCACAGTATTAGGCTACAGTCCCAAAAGCGGGACAACTATGTCGCAGGTTGTATTATTTCAGAGATATGTATGTAGGGGATTAGCAAGGAAAAAAAGCAGGCCTTCATTAGCAAAACTAAGAATGTTAACTGCATGAAGGAAAGCAATTTCCACAATATAGCTAATGCAAAACCTACACTGGAAATAGCAAAGGGGAAAAAATGGAGCTTGGGCAGGTCATAGGAGAGTACATAAGGGAAGATGCACTTTAGCAAATAGGGGAAGCATCAGGGAAGCAAGTTGTTGGCAGCATCAGTAATATAAAGAAGTGTGGTAAGGAGCTGGTAGGATAGAGAAGGATAAGGAGAGAAAATACTTTCTCAAAAAAACACTAAAACAAAAAAGAACAAGGAAAAAATGCACAGGTTATCAAAAAGGATAAGAACGTTAAAAAATACTATGGAAATAAGATGGGAAAAATCATATGGTTGGAGAAGCTATTATTACAGATTAAAGAGCTGCTATGAAATTCTTTGTACCTGGTATGGGGGAGGAATAGAAAGGCAAATTAGATAGGTGGCAAAGGGAATTAATAGTATGGAATAGGGAGTGAGGATTTACCAGTACCTTTGGAAATGAGGGAAGAGTAGAAATTAGATATTGCAGCCCCGAGGGCATCCCTGCAGAATACCTGATGAGATATATAAATAAGAGTGTACTCACTTGAGAATCATAGTCATGGTTTCTTTTCTGTCTTTCCCTTGGAAAGGTAGAGTACCAGTGAGCATTTCAAACTGTATAGAGTAAAACTTTCATCAATTACATTACCTGGACAAAATCTAATTTTTGACAAAACTACTTAGCATCTTAACCTTCCAAAATTCATGCATGTTAACAACCAAGTCTGTGCAAAACAACTTCTTATTGTACAGTTTAAATTACTATGAAACATTGAGCAGCTTTTGCCATTTTTAAAGCTGCGAAATATTTTCCTATATTGGTACCTTGCTTTACATGCTTTTAGCCGAACAATTTAGACTATGATGTTCTGCGTTTCAATTCTGCCTAAAAAATTTATTCTTGGAAGACTCCGTCTATACAACTGTACTTTAGTTTTCAAGAGGATGGGGGTAGGGAAAAAGATTCATCTTTCAAAAGTTAGTGACAATTTGTCCTCATGCAGAGATAGTTAAAAAAGTCAATTTTTTTAAAAATTGGCATATACATAACCTTCATTGGAAAGTGGAAAAAGATTAGTTGATTGACAAGGACATGCATGATGAAAAGTGGTTACTGTGTGCATACAGTGGAAATAAAGCCTGAAGGAACACGTAAGAGCTACACAGTACGTGCATGCACATTCTACAGTGCCTGGTAGTAGGCAACAGACACTGTTAAAATACTGATTTGTTCTGAAAGCGACTGAGTAAAAATAGATAAATATAAAGGGACTTAAATATAAGTTTGGCTGCTGTATACTGCAGGGATATCAGATCCAAGTGAGGTAGTGAAAGCAGTCTGGCAGCAGTCACGGCAGCCACCACTCTGAGGCAGAAATCCTGATTTTTGGTTTAAGAATTGCAAAGTAATTTAGTTCAAGGAAATTTCATGGCATACATTTAAAGCCATCAAAATTAAAACAACCATAAAGAAACCCTCTGAATACCTTATGCAAGCTTAAGTCATCCTGAACACAAGGTAGCCTCTCTTTCCTGGTATGACCCAAACATTCAGCCTTCTAAACATTAAAAATGTACATGGATAACTCAAGTGACTGTAGTATTCTTAGATCTACAATAAGAGCATAAGATGCACTAACAGCATTCTTTTAAATCCCTTATTGAAATAAAGTTCTAAATTTCTTATTACACTATAAAGTATTTGGAGAATAAAATCTGTCAGCTCTTCACTGCTACTAAGATACGTTTTACTCTAAATATTTTTTACATACAAACTTATAATTACAATTTTAAATTTAATATAATGCCAACATGAAAAAAGCCTAATTTTACTTTAACACTCCTTAAGACAATTGTCAGGAAGATGTGAGAGGCGTAAGCCAAAACTATTAAAAAAATTCATCTTTTGTTTGTTCATAGTTTGGAATGATCTTCACTTGCAAAAACATTTTTGAAGGTAAATTTGTAGTGCTACATGTTTCACTTACACTTGCTTGAAATAAAAAGTTTCTTTAGCAAGCTCCTATTTTTCACAAGCATACACACTTGTATAAACAACTCAGCATCTAAGTTCTTTGTCCCCTGCCCCATCACCCCAAATACTCTATTTGATCATCAACAGGCCAATAGTACTTTAAGAATAAGGCAACATTGACCTTCCTTAGTTATTACCTTTTATTCAGCAGGACAGTACCTCAACAAATACCTAATGCTTCTGAAAACTTTAAATGAATGTTCTCAGATGCCTGGCATCCCTTAAAAGAGTCACTGTTTTAAAGGACAAATTTGAATATACTTCTCAAGGATGGTTTAAACATACTTAAAGTCTAGCAGCTGGACAGAAGAGGCCAAATGATTTATTGAGATATCTTTCTAGTCTTCCTTTCTATGCTTTAACTTCTGTTCCACCTAGATACTCTGTAGTCATACCACACCAACAACTACTTGAATTCTAAATCAACACAGACTCTAATTAAAAATGATTTAGGAGCAGATACATACAGATGGTCTCTGAAAATTACCATGCAAACTAGAAATATAGACAGGTCTTACATAAAACTGCACCATATTCCATACACTAATATAGAGAATTTGCTTTTTAAGGTCATATACTTGTATTAAAAGTAGAAGGCAAAGTGTTTAAAATGCAGTGCACTTAGACTGTGGAAGCTACACCAGTCACATCTAACAACTTTCAGCGATTTCTAAATTTAACATATGTGCTTTATAAGCACAAAATTATGTTTTCCAGCTTTATCAAGCAAGGCTCAGGATTCTGCAACTACACCGGAATTACTTTTTAATTGACTGTGTTCTTACAAATAAAATGTGCAATTGAGGGAGGTGTGTGCGTGCATGCTTGTCTGTGTGGAGAGAATTTAGTTCTCAGGTGCTACTTTTACATAGTCAGTTTTCAGATCACAACAGCATTCTAGATGATTAAAGGTGATAGGATGACTTATTTTCAGACACAAGAGTCTTCATACTACAAAGCACACACATTAGTTGTACTGTTACAGTCATATGCAGCAGAAGCAGTGAAACAAAAACATTTTCTTTAAGAAATACAATTATTTAATCTTTATGTCAAAAATGCACACAAAGATTATAAATATTCAAAGCCATTCAGCATTCCTAAAATACGAAACATGATTTCTTTTTCTTTTTCAAAGCCATATTTGATACTGGGATTATTTCCCCCGACTCTGCAACTTCACAGAAGTTAGCTCCTTGCAGAAACACTATAAGCAACTATATCCCATATCATCAAAATAATCTACATGATACAGAGCTGTGAGAGCAACAGCTGTCATTATTCCACTAAGTTGTAATTACACTGGAGACTAATTAGAAAGTTATCACTTATTTTTTTCCAAATGAGAATAAATTCAAATTTAAAATTTGGATCTAAATTTTTCCCCGCCTTGGAAGACACAGTATTTTTCCTGTACACTGTAGTATTCCTATTAGCCTCTGTAACATTCAAACTACAATAGATACATAATATTTCAATTAAATAACAAAAATCTAGCATATTGTTGGTGTTAATACGAGACCTAGTCCACGTTCTTTATCCAAACTCTGTGGTATTGTTATTAATCTAACGGAATTTAGACTTTTTTTTTTGGTAGTTACAATTCATTTAAAGCTCACCTTACAGTTTAATGTTTGATTTGTCTCACCAAACCTTGCAAAGCACCATTTTGCTATTATTTACATTTACCAGAAACCTACCATTAAAACACCAAAAGACCACCAGTCTGCACTCTGTGTATGGCCTCGTCTATTAACAACTTCTGGTGCCATATATTCCACTGTTCCACAGAAAGAGTAGGCTTTTTTTTCATGATCAATTGACTCCTTACTTAAGCCAAAATCTGGAAGAAAACAGAATAGTTCTAAATGCAGTATTTATTTTTTTTAATCACTCATGGTTATTACTTTTACCATACTGTGAAATGTGATGTTTATATCCTTCATATATACACCCAAATACATAAATGGGAATTATTCTCCTTTCCCTGCATTATCACGGGTCCATAACATCAGATATACTTATAATGCCAATATCTTATTTAAATATTAACATATTTCAATTATTTCAAACTAGTTACACTACTCGCTCCACAGCAAAATTACCTACCAGTTAAAATTACTTATTTTCCCACATTGCTTTACCTCCAAAAAGGAAAACGCTAAGATTTTATTATGAACAGAAAATAACTAGCTGTTGCAATTTCCCTTTATTCACCTGTCAGTTTGATATGTCCTTCCTCATCAAGCAGGATGCTAAAAAACAATAAAGAGAATAAAATAAATTAAAATATGATTTAACTGTTGTTTCAGGCAATGTACTCACAGCACTTAAGAATAAACAGAACAGTATACACAAGGAAAAGCAAAATTGAACACGTATGAAAATGAATCATTAGGAGAAGATACTTTGAAACTACACGTTTCCTTTTCCTTCTTTCTTTTTAAAGATTATGAAATGTAATCAGTACATCAGATTTTTATTTAACTGTTTGGTTTAATTCAGCACAGTATGTAATCACATTTATCTTGAACTTTCAGTTTTGGTCATCTGCAGCATGTGTCATCACAACTGTTAAAAACAGAGGTATAGTTCTATTTCCCTTAAACTGAGCAGGATACATTAACACAATATATGTTTGCATATGTATACAAAATGGGTATTCATCTGTAATTACCATTTCAATGGGTGTTGACCACTTCAAATAACATCAAATAATAAATATACTCATATCATCCCAAAGAACAAGACCCACAGGCCCTGCACTTAGAGCAGGCCTCTTTATTTCCATCACAAAAAGGGCCACACTTCCCTGAGATGCCACACCACTGCTGAACATAATCACAATTCAAAACACGCAAAGTCTTCAAGAACTGGGCTCCATAACACCTTTTTCTCCTGTGGGGAGCTGCGTTTCACCCCAGGGATGAGACACGGCCCAGGCACACACTACTTCTGCATTTACCCTGCCCTGCCCTTTTCCTCCTTGCACTTTCCATGGTGGGAAACAGCCCCACAGTATAGAAACAGCCTGCGAGAGTTACTGCTATCTCGTGCATAACTTGCAAATAATTTCAACCTTTGATAGGTTTTTTTAAATCAGATCCATCCAAGGCTTAAACCCAAGGCTTTTCAATAGTTATAGACACACTTTTGTTTGCTTTTTTTTTAATACTATGTTTGAAGCAGTAGCAATTTAGCGTTCTGACAATTACTATTTCATTGTTTTTCTCTTGGAAGTAAATGTTAGCAAAATAACGAAAGTTTTCTCACTTTGCTTTTTAAAGATCTTTTTCCACTTGATAAGTTGATTTTTCCTCACTTCAGAATTACTTAACAGAACACTCTCAAAGTTTAAACATAATTCATTCCCTGTTCATTTCTAAGTGCAACTCCACGCCAAAAATCTCTGAAATTCTTATTTGAGTACGAATCTTTCCCTTCTTGTCAGTCAGGACTAAACTTTTTTAAGTTTGTATCTTTTTTCCAGAAGATGCAGAAAAGAACAAGCTATGGAAGTTCCACACAACAGCCAGGTTCTACAATACTTGTTACTCATTTTTGCTCTTTTCCACTACTAATTCACATGAGAGAGCTCTCTCACACAGACTCTTCAGGTTGTCCACATAGCCATAACAGAGAAGTGGGATCACCAAGGACATCAGGACTTCAGAGTTACTACAGATTTCCTGGCAATGAGACGGAGTATGTGAACTATCTGATTAAGCACAAGAGAGGAGATGCACGCATTATATAGTCACTTAGATTCCCCTCCCAGTACAGGGGAACACTACAGCATACATTTGTATCTGAAAGCTTCAAGTGTTCCAGATGATAGCACTAACTGACATTTTCATATTTTCTTCTTGATATCTTCTAAAAATAAATAAAAAAAAATACGAGAGGAAAGACATAAACAGGAGACAGAATTCAGTCATTTGAATGAAGCATGAATGACTAATATATTGAGACATAACATCATACCGGAATTGTAGTTTCATGCTTATTTTAAGTTTTCTGTGTAATTATGTGATTGGCAATACATTAAATAAAGCCTGTGACTTAGTATTTTCATATTTTACTTTAAAATTTAAACTCCATTCTTACTGCAGTGTATTTTAAAAATCAGCTTTGAGGGGAAAAAAAAAAAGTTTGCTCTTCGGAGTTCAAATGCTAAGATACAACAGTCAGCTGTAGCTTTGTATCACGCATTTGTTCTAAGCTTATCTCTACTCCAGAAATTCTACTATAATGACAAAACCAAAAGACCAAGACAACCTCTTCTTCATTGTATACCCTAAAACACCTGAAAAATGAGAGGTAGGAATATTTCAGTATACTCTTTAAAGTAACATGGACCATAGTACTCAGCATATCACTCTGAAACTAGATGCACGTTCTGGTGGAAATGAAATCCAACCTTTAATTAGAATAGCCCACAAGCTTTCCCCAGCCCCCTTCCTGGTCAGTTTATACAGTAGATGACTGAAGTTTAATAGCTGGAAACAGAATTGCATAGGTAGAAGAGCTATACAAATCAAATTAATATACTGCATTTGCTGTAGAGGAGTCTTACTTTTCAGGTTTTAGGTCCCGGTATATTATTCCAAGACTATGTAGATGGTCTAAAGCAAGTGCTAATTCTGCCAGGTAAAATTTAACATCATCTTCTGTGAACATCACCTGAAAAAGCAGAACAATGTCTTTTACATGTAAAAATCTGTAAAATGCTAACAGTGGTTTTGCAGAATGGTTCTTCATAATACTTGAATTCATTTCTATACAAACCCTTAGAAATTCAAGTTTTTTGGTTTGACAAAAACTAGGATTTTATAACCAATACTAATTCACAGTACATACTTGAAAAAGAACCTCTGAAGCCAGTGTCATATTATTCTTTCTGCAAAACTGAAGTTATTTGTTTCTGATGGTTCAAGAGAACAGACACATTTTAGTGGGACTCAAAAATTTTGGGAAGCATTTGAAGAATGTGACTACCTCTTTACTGGACGTGACCATTTCATTTCCAGACAATAAATCGACTAAAGTCCAAATGCCTGAATTTCATCTACAAAGTCAAAGAGACAAGAAAAGCATATGCAGCTTGTTTTTGAGGAGACTGCCTCTAACTAGTGAGAAAGAAGTCATAGTGATGGTAAAACCCTCAAGGGGCAGCCTGAGATGTAACTGCAGAAAAAGTAGATCAAAGAGTAAACTAAGGAAATAGACTATGTAAGAGCACAGGTAAGATCTCACATAGCAATCTCACATTTTCTGTTAGGAAGATAAACTAACCCTCGTTTACATTCAATTAAATGGACATGTTGTCCCAATTACATCAACAACTGTTGTGATCCACTGACAGAAAACACTACAGTTAAATTTTTCTGAGAACTTAAAAAAAGATAAAAATATATAAAAAAATCCTGCATGATTTGATTCTACCACAGTTCCTACTCTGAGCCTTTTCTTTTTTTTTCTTTTAAATTTAGAATTTAAGACTAACATCTTTAGATACAGCACATGGACCTGGAAAAAACAAATGGCAACAGGGAGCACAAATGAAGATTATTTTAAGCAAGTATTAAGAATGGAGAATACCATATATTTCACCCTTAGTAGTTTAAAGAGAAAAAGTGATATCAAAGCTCATACAAAAGGTTGTTGCTGATGTTATTTCTACAAAAGAGCCAATATTTAGTACAGGCACATTCAAGAAGGGAAATCTTAAAAGTAAGAAACACTTAAAAGCTCAAATAATAAAAGACCTCATGAGGATGATAATACACCCACACTATATTCTTTAAAAACATTGCATGCAATTCATCTAACATTAAACATCTGCAGCGTAGACATCTAGCTCTGAATTAATCACTTTTCCCACTGCAGTCAATGGGGAAAAATCAGGAACTTTTAAGCTGCAGCTCATCTGATTTATTTTAAAATCACATGAATTGATATGAAGATGATATTAACGGCACCCAGCATGCCCATTTCACTCCATCACTTATGAACAATTAGCATAGATTCAGGTACCTACAATGAATACGTCTTATCTAATCATATTAAATCTTATGAAATTTGAGTGGCTCAAGATGAAAAAGCAGGAAAATGATATACATTCTTTCTTGGAAATCAAGAAAGCATTACGGTTTTTAAGAAAAAAAGTATCTCAATTTTAAAGTACTAATACCTTCTACTTATTTGTGGCCAAACAAACTAAAAGCAGCAACTCAAAACAGATGGCTTCACTGAACTAAATGTAATAATTTATGTGGTGAGCATAGAAATGATGGTATATCTATACACAAAATGCTTTGTATTCTACTCTCCTCTTAATAACCATATAGATTTGTAGCAGTGACCCCACTGTCCAGGATACTCTGTAGCAAGGCAAAATGGAAGGCAGCTACAATTACAAGTTCTGGATACCAGATATATATTTGATATGTTTATATCCGATCATGTATTTCTTGAAAGTTTTTGCAAGAGCGATGGTAAAAAACCAATAAATTCTGATATTCTGATATGTCAAGTGCCTAAATTTATTTTAGGAGTTATAATCAAATTAATTTGAAGCAATCAAACTTTTAAAAGTTGTTATTTCACATATCTACACAGAGATAGCACCAGCATGACAGAGGCGAAGTGTTCAAGTTTGGAAAATTACTAGTATAAGTGAAATACAATTCTTGCTTTTTGTATTTATAATTAATGTAATTTTGTGTTTATATGTAAATCATAAAAAACTTGAGTCTATCTAAAACCAAATTCTGGATATTAAGACCAGACATAAATTAGTAAATTTCAATACAACTACTTTATAAAAATTCATGCTTTTTCAGAGACTCATCTTTAAACATGGTAGCAATAGGAAAAGAAACTTTTGCAAGGTGTAAAAAGCAGCACAAAAAGGCTTGTCTAAGCCTTTTCTTCAGAAACAATGCAAATTATCAATAGCATTTTCACGATGTGACTGAGCAAAAACCCCAACCAAACAAAAACCCTAAGTGGTTAAAAAAAAAAAATTAAAAATTTTATCCAATGAAAACTGAATTTAAAATGTAAATTCTCATATAGTCAGTTTATAGTCAAATTTTATCAATACACATTTTTAAAATTAAAAAAAGTTTACCTCTTTGGATAAACGTGTAAACAAGTCTCCTCCCCTGAGAAAATCCAAAATAAGATATAGCTTCCCTTCTGTTTGAAAAGCTGGAAAGATTAATTAAAAAAAAATTAAACATTGCCTAATTTTACCCATGATCAGAAGAATAACATGCCAAATAATTCACTCTTACTATCAAAATAAATTCTTCTCTCTCCTTTGTGGAAAAAACTATTTAAATTTATTATGTAACTGTTCCTCTACCATGCACCATGTGAAATCAAAGTAAGTCACCAATGGAATTTCTAAAAAAATAAACTATACTTAGGTTAGTCAGCATTTCATTCCAGAGTTTGGAAGTAAAAAGCCTAGATTTAAAAGGGCAAATTAGTAACTAATGCGCATACTGTAAAACCTCTGGAAAGTCAGCTTAACAGGGACAAAGTTTGCAAAAGAGTGACAAGTAAAATAGTGAAAGCTACATTATCTAAGCTACATTAGAAAGCGATAGAGATCTGAGGTTTGAACTATATGAAACACAGGATCCCAAAAGAAAATCATAAACTGAAAAAAACGAACAGGAATTGTTCTCTATCTTTTTTCAGTTTACTTTCTGCATGAAATGTTAAGAGTATTGATTTCTTCCCCCCTCTATATGAATAATTTTTTATGCTTTTAATTTTAATAGTACGGACAGCCATATCCCCACCAATTTTGATGCAACTGGAGGTAACGTCAGTTACCACGTTACGCATATGCCAGTTACTCATATGTTTTCTATCGAGTAAATAAAGCAAGGATAAGAAATATTTAAGGAAAAAAGTGAAGGACATATACAAAAGATAAGAGGTTTTGAAAAGGATAAACATAAATAGATAACTTTATTAAAGTAAGGGGCTACAGATTCTCTGTCCTATAGATTTAACACTGTGCATGAAGTCAGCCATGTACTTATTTTGCATGAGAATTACTAGACAGTAAGTCTTTGCACAATCAAGATTTACATAGCACACTAATTTTCTATGATTCTCTGAACCATAAAGCAAATATTAGGTACTATCTCGACAAACACCCATTTTTGCGATACAAAAACGAATTTTTCTGCAACTCACCATAATGTAATTTGACAATAAAAGGATGGTTAACTTCTACGAGGATATCACGTTCCATTTTTGTCCGAACTCGGTCTCGAACTACAAGAGAACACAATGTAAATTCTTGTTTTTAATCTTATCTCCTCTGTTTCCTAATGTAGTATTCTGTAGTGCTACAAATTCTTTAATATTAACAAAAAACTAAATAATAAATACTAACTAAATAATTAAATGTCATATTCCGTAGTACTACAGCTATCTGCAGGTCACTAATCTTTACACAGAAGAGACTTGAGAAAATTTATTTCACAGTGCAGGATTTTCAGTTTGCTTCAGTTTCTGCAGATTGGCAAAATCTGACACTGGGTAAATAAATTTAACAAAAGCGTAAGAGGAAACATAACCACCCTTAATGGTAGACCAAAACTGCCACAACTATGTATAAAAACCAGCCATTTTCTCTACTGTTAAGGATCAGAGACAATTTAAGTTATAGCAAAACAAACTTATAAATACAATTGTACTATCATAAAGAGGCTTATATTGGTTTAACTCCTGCAAATAACTTCCACTATTAAGATATTAAGTACCTTCACAATTCGGAAGGGTTTTTTTTTTTTTTAAATTTCCTTTGTTATGAAAAAAAGAAGATTCATTCCATATAGTGTGTACATCAGGCAATCTTTTTGATTTTTAAAAAGGTTTACAGACAGTAAATGTGCGCATGGAGGAGCGTACCAGACAGCAGAAGGTGTTACTGCTCAGAACAGGACACCTATCTGCTTCTATGCCCTCTAGATTAACTAACTGCGGATCACGTGCAGATGCCCCGCACACGGGGCTGGCAATCCACAAAGACAGGCAGGGCAGTCAGCTGAGCACGGCACCTCCTTCAGCTGTCCTGGGCAAGTGCCCTGCCACTCCAGCCAGTGTCTGGTTCCCATCGGAAGCTCCAAATCCATCAGGACACAGACAAAATTCAGAACTCTTCCAGATGAGAGCTAGCAAAACGTGCTACAGTGGTTTAAGGTGTTGCATTTCGCTTTCCTTCCCTCATTCTACATTTTGTCACTGCCCCTTTCTCAAATGTTACAATTTCTTGAAGGAAGCACCCCAGAGCAGTGAAGTTCAGTCCAAAGTTTAAGTTGCTGGCATTCCTTGTACAGTTAACAAGCCAGAGTTCTCAGGTATTAAACATAACAAGGCAGGGAAAAAAGTCAAGAAGCAAAAGGGTCTTTTAGATGTTTGGCTCTTTTCCCAGAAACAGGCACTATAAAATTGAAATTCAGAATATTCTTTTTTTTTTTTTTGGCAGATTCAGTTGAGAAAAGAAATCAAAATACTTTTAAGTACCTATAGCTATGCAACAGTTACATGGATAACAAGCCTTATTTCTGAAAAGCTAGAGAAAGCCCAGATTTTACAAAATCTGAACCAAAAAGAAGTATAAGGAACTGAACCCATTTCAGACATTAGTATTAGCCACTAAAAATCTGACTTTTGTTGACTATAGTTTCCATACATGTACTGCTGGAAGTATTAATTTTTCTTAATACACTTGATGCCAGGCTCTCTGGCAATCATTTAGCCCTGTTTCTCTCTCTTCCCATCATAAAGGTGCACTGAAAGCTGATACCTTCTATCAGAGTGTATTAATAAACTAGTCTCTCCACTGAACAGTTTTATGTGTATATTCTTGGATTTGCTCTAAGTATTACAAGGTTGGACTGTGCAGTTACATCAACGTGCACTGGCTAATATAGTTGCATTCCTATGAAAACATTCTTTCTAAATTTGATTGGTGAATCATGCACACTTCTTTCGATTAAGAAGTGGTCTTAGAGGGAAATTTTTATCTTTACTTTTAGAACACAAATACCTTTATGAAATACATTTGAAAGAACTAACGAACTTTAGACAAATCAAGTAGTGCAGTGTATTATTCAAGATCACAATATTAGATCTCAAAAATTGTTCCAATTATGGAAAAGAGTTAATTTCAGTTAATTTCATATTAAGATTTCAACAGTAACCTTCACATGCTTGAAACTCCACTATTCCTAAAACATGAACCACAACCAAAAGACACTCAAACGCATCTGACAATTCAGATATAAAGTGTTGAAAAGTGTGGCATCCTCCTGCTAGGTCGCCTTCCTGCTCAAGCCTTTTGCATCCTTGTACTCTTCACGCCCACAAGTCTCCTTTCCCAACAGAAAGTCAAGCTTCCAATTTCAGTATTTATCAGTCTGTGCCATCTGTAGGCAAAACTAGATCCACAGCTTGGACTGTAATTTTGACACATAAGGTTAAACTACAGTCAAAAGGGGATGGAGAGAAGCCCTCAAACACCTTAAAAAAAGCAACTGCTGCATGACCTTTAACTGCAGTTCTGAGCTATTAACAGGCTGGAGAATGAAAGGCTACTGAGGATATCAAAGTACCTTAAATGAGGGGAAATCAAAACCAGAAAAATAGGAAGTAAGTAATGAGAATAACACGTGCCACAAAACACAGAGGAATCGTAATATAGGAAACTATTCAAAAACACTTGCACTCTCTGTAATAGTTTTAAGTGAAAGGGACACACAATGTGATCTGTGAGATAGATATTCAGCACTAGATCTTCAGAAGAAAAATTTCAGGTTCAACATTTTAGCAGAAGTTTACCATTCTATGTGACTTTTTGATCCCTTTGTCATTCTACAAACAATTCCAGATGAAACCATATGTTAAAATTGCAAACCAATATAATAATCAATAACACAGATGAAGTACTGCAAGTTGTGGGAATGATTCCAAAATTATCATTGCAATTGCAGTGCACTCATGAGTTAGAAGAACTATAAATAGGCAGAAGTATTAAACAATGGCATAAAGCAACAAATACACACACTGGTTAAGGCACTAGTGTGAAAGATCACTTTCATTTTAATCTGCAGTAAAAAAAGACATGATTTCTTTTTTTCTTACAGAATTCTCCAGGACAGAATTGGAATTGTTCAGGTTTGAACTTACTTTGTTACTAACATCATTCAAGACCAAAACCATGTAAGAAACAACACATTTTAAAACTCCTTGTTGCTCATGTACCTCTGATGATTAACTTAAGATTTTATCAAATATATCCTGCATCCAGAACACACACCAAAAGTTTTAGGAAAAGGTATGGTATGCTTCTGTCTTAAAGAAAGACTTAAAACTCCTGTGCTTAGAACTTTTGGAATAAAACAGCTGATATAATGCACTTTTAAATATCATGACCTAAATATAAACTCCAGCAAAAGGCATTAACTGTATCCTTGGTGATACACAGCAGATGAAAAAAGGAAGGATATTGAGTTTCATATAACAGCTCAGGAACAAGTCAGGTGGCAGATGTAACACAACTACTCTATTACCGCCATCGCCTAACTTAGCACAGAAAGGAACCTACTTTTCACAGCAACTATCATTGTAGTACCATTTACTTAATTCTTCTGGGTTTACAAGACACAGCAGTGTATTCTGTTATTTGTTATTTAATAAAAGAAAGTTCTTAAATACAATCTGTAGAACAGCATGTGTGTAAAGATTAACTTTTGGTATAATGTTCCTGATTTCTCTCCCCCCCCCCTTTCTCTCTAAACAACGCTTACCTTTCAAGGTGGCCTTTTTCAATACCTTCATTGCATAAAGCTGTCTAGCATCTGATCCTGAGATTTTTTTGACAAGAAAGACCTGCATTGAAAATTAAAAGGAATTCTTAAAATACAGGCAAGTCAGATCAATATACTTTTCTATGAAATTCAAGTATTTTTCAAGTATTATTCCTCCAAATACTATTACTAGCTTCTTCAACAGTTTTAGATTCTGCAAAGCCAAAAAGAAATTTCCTTGCAGTTTTTCCTACTACTCCTTCAATTCACAATTTAAAAGGTTCATTCAAGACAGTCTACCAAATTATTTTTGGTTTAACTTAGTTGATTTCAATGAATAAATGAAAGGATGAATTTGAATTCTCTGTTGAGACAAATATGAAACACAAAATTCAGTTTTTTAGTGTTAATGCCAATGCTTTGTCTTATTAAAATTCCCAAGATGGCATAGCACAAGTGCTAATAACATAATTGTCAAATATGAAAATGCATGTACAAAAGCTGATCCAGAAAACAATATGAATTGGTGCATGATCTTGTGTCACAAAACATTTTTGTTATTATAGGCTTCGGTTGAGGTTTTCATGTCCCAATAAAGTACAACCAGGCTCAATTAAAGTGTTTCCTCCTTTAGTGTAATGGGATTTCTTGAGTGAGACTGTTTTTAATATCCTTAATAAAAACTAATTCCAGTAGAACCAAATTTTAGATTTAGAAATGAAGAAAAAGATAGACCTGTCACAAGTTTTCTGGTTACTTATGAAAAAGCAGAGTGACACATGTTGTGGTACATGAGAATGTTAAACATGTTATGTGACATTAGTTTTATGTCTGTTTTTGTATCCAGTTCCCACTTATGGTAACATCCCTTTGCTTTATCCAGAGATTACCAGAACATCAAGAGACCTTGTAAAGTGTGCAAATTAGTCTTTTTAAACCAAATGGGAAATAGTGACATCTTCCCAAATTATTAGGAAAAATGGAATATGGGTTTTATAATATTAATCCTTTTTGCATAAAAGCTAAAACAATTGAGGACAAGGTTGGCATTTTTACAGTACTTGGAGTCGGCTGAACAATTATTTTTGTGTTTTCAAAACTTGCCTCCCAGCAGTTGTAGTAGTGAATTTAGTAATATTAATAAAATAGAAATTATTAAAATTATCATTCATTAACTTACATTTTCTTGCCCCTGAATTATTTAATTCTCCTGATTTGGAAATTTCCAAATAAAAATTTCGTTATGCTTCTGGATGAAATCAAGCAACACAGGAAACCACCTTCAGAATCAGGTTTCTCAGTTAATTCTTACTAGCTTGAGTACAAAATGTTAGAGATTCTAAGCATGCAGACTTCCAAGCTTAACTGAAACTGCTACTCCAATAATGTGACAAACAGTAATTTCGTACCATCAAGAGAGAATTGGACCAATTGGTTTCATTTTCCCCCCATATCCAAGATGGATTTGATATCATATGCTAGAGCTTAACATCACATTCAGAATTGCAGTTAAGGCTGAAAATGGATGTAAAAGCTCTGTTGTGTTACACTGCATATTCCATTCTGTTTCAATGATCTGTCTTGCCACATGAAGTTAATGTTTTGCTTTTGAGTTGGATTCGGACAACTAAAAGCATGAATCACATACACCTAGAGAGGTCCAGTGGAGGGCCACAAAGATGACCAGAGGGCTGGAGCATCTCTCCTATGAGGACAGGCTCAGAGAGTTGGGGTTGTTCAACTAGGAGAAGTGAAGGCTCCAGGGAGACCTTACAGCAGCCTTCCAGTACCTGAAGAATGCTGGAGAGGTACCGTTTACAAGGGCATGTAGAGATAGAACAAGGCGTAATGGCCTTAAGATGAAGGAGAGGAGATTTAGATTACATATAAGGAAGAAATTCTTTCCTGTGAGGGTGGTGAGGCACTGGAACAGGTTGCCCAGAGAAGCTGTGGCTGCCCCATCCCTGGTATTGTTCAAGGCCAGGTTGGATAGGGCTTTGGTCAGCCTGGTCTAGTAGAGGGTGTGCCTGTCTGTGGTGGGGGGGTTGGAACTAGATGGTCTTCGAGGTTCCTTCCATCCCAAACCATTCAATAATTCTATGATCTCAGTGTGGACAGTACTCACTGTCAGAAACACTGAGTCTTTAACAGAACTTCAAATAAATATCAAGGTATGTTGTGCCTTTACCAAATTATGACAGATAATACTGAGCATGAAGATGACTAGGACACATCACATTTACTTCAGTAGCCATTATTGCCTAAAATTTGTTCTTCACAATTACTATCTGCTACAAAAATAAATTCTACCTAACATCAGCAAGTTAGCAACTAGGAATACTTATCAAAAAAACCTTTCAACCCTCACCCCCTCAAAACATAGAAAAAGAGTGATTATAGAAAAATGACATTCCATTTTAACAGTGAATACCTGATTGTTTCACACCTTGTCATTTTTTCTATGGATGTTTGAGATCTACAAACTAGAAAAAAAAAATCTTTACAGAGACCTACCACATTTACAGTGGCTACTTAGGACTAGTTTAGAAAGCAGTTTTCTCTTGCAACATTGTCTTAATGCAAGATTGTGGCTTTTTTATATATTTCATTCCTAATGTTATTCAGTGCTATATTCCAGAATAAGTGGGTCCACAAGAGTTCAGTTACCAACCTTTCCAAAGGATCCTTGTCCTAGCACTTTCAGAAGTTCAAACTGTGAAGGGTCTGCTTTTTCATGTCCTTCCTTTACATGGTGCGTTATTGCAATTTCTTTAATATTTCCTTCTTCCTGACAGAAGAAAAGAGTGGAATAAGTTTACGTTAGTGGTGCATCTTCCTAAAATGTTTATAAATTCACAGTATGTTGAAAAATATCAGTGCCACTGAATGCTACAAGCTACATGCTCCCAAATACAGATAAAAACCACTAAGCAACACTATTTGCATAATTAAGACACAAAAAATAAATTAGATCTGTTACAAAAGTCAGTATTGTATTAGTTCTGTAACTACGTGGCTTAATTTTTTATCAATCCATTGTAATCCAGACAGTAACAGAGTTGACAGTAACAAGTCAGCGATTCCCAAGCTTTTGTGCTTAGGCACATACCATTTGGTTCATAATCTCCATTCCAGATTCACAAGCCATCAATGGAAACCAATCTTAAGAATTTAGTGCTCTTAAAGCACACCTAGAGTGCATCAAATGGACCAAAACTTTTAGGAAAGCCCTGCTTTTTAATACTTGAATGAGGACCACTACGCTGCAATGATGACTCAAGACATTTTTCGAAAAAAGCAGCACACCCTCCACCCCCATTTCAGCAGCAATAAACTCTCCACTTGCCACTGAGAAAATTGTGGTGAGGAAAAGAATCTCATTGCCTCTCTTCTCAAGGAGACTGTATTCTATAAAAGCTGCCAGTCTTCAGCATTCCCCCTTCTGTGAGAAACTAGCTACCAGAAAGCTATAAAGGGCAGTGGATCTTCTTGTCTTTTTGTGCTCTGCACTTAATTCAGTATTTTCTGCACAGAATTTGAAAATTCCCTGAAAAGCAACACTCCTTGCCACACAAGGAAAGAATTTCATAACTTTACAGCAACTGTTCAAAAGTAAGTAATAACCTGCATTCTTATCAAAGCAATCTTTGAATCTGAAGGACTATCTAGGTGTTAAACTCAATCCAACATAAGCAATTCAAAACCCGACTGGACACATTCCTGAGTGATGTGCTCTAGGTGGCCCTGCCTTGGCAGGGGGGTTGGACTAGATGATCTTTTGAGGTCCCTTCCAACTTCTATGATTCTGTGAATGCATGCTGACTGTAAGTTAATTTACATAACACAAATACACTAACTACAATTTCAACTTTTCATGCATTCTCTTCCTATTCCTTCTATGCTATAGTGAACAAAATAAATCAGAGAATACTTTTCCTCTATTTAATAAAGAGGTCTCAGATCTATTTCACAGAATCACAGACTGAGTGAGGTTGGAAGGGATGTCTGGAGGTCATCTGGTCCAAGCTCTCTGCTCAAGCAGGGCCACCTAAAGCTGGTTGCCCAGAACCATGTCCAGAGGGTCTATATTCTATCTCCAAGGATGGAGACTCCACAAACTCCCTGGGCAGCCTGTGCCAGGGTTTGGTCACCCTCACAGTGAAAAAGTGTTTCCTGATGTTCAGAGGGAACCTCCTGCGCCTCGGTTTATGTCCATTGCCTCTGGTCCTGGCACTGGGCACTGTTGAAAAAAAAGTCTGCTGAAAAAAAAGCGTCCAGTTTGCTTTAGTATTCTCTAACCTGACCCTTTTCCACCAAGGGTATGTCTTCTTTGCTCCAGGCTTGCCCTGTATCTATATGCACCAAAATGTGTACTAATTGGTTTGAGTGCTGTGGGAGTAGAGGCAGTGTTCTCAAGCTGTGCTTCTGCAGTACTAGTTTATGTATTTTTCAAGTATTCTGCAAAATTTATGTGCGTGAATTATTGATGAAAGTACTTGGTCATTTCAGTACTGTGTATTAGTGCACAACTGTCCATACATGTTTCTGTGCTCAAACACACCCTTCTAGATCGACATTTCTCTTCCAAGAGATTCTTTTTTCCAAAGGATTCCAACCAAAGTTGGAAACAAACTGCAGGTAACAAATCCTGAGCATGTATATGTCACAGAATGTGTACATATATAAAAAAATTCCAATGTACACTTCAGAATAATGCACAGAACATTCTGGCAACTTTTAAATCAGAAAGAAAAAAAGATATTTTCATGTAATGAATTTGGATTTGTCATGGGTATTGCAAAATTAATATGACCAATAAGGATAAGTACCAGTTTTCATTATAAGACAGCCAAAATTTTGCATGTGTGTACATATATGTGTGCTGTGTACTACTCTGAATACACCTAACTTTCTTTTCCCTTTCAAGAGAAAATGCCATTGTTGACTCAAGGCTGAATCTTTACAGAGTTTGAAAGAAATATTCATTCTTTCTACTTGTCAAAGAAATTATTTGCGGGTGGACATTTGTATTTTCATCTTTTAAATTAGTATATGAACACTTGGATTACATACTACTTAAACCACCCACTGCAATCTTAGAGAATCCCAGGGGAAAAATAGCACAGTAGAACAGATTGCCAAGTACACATTACTTCAGATACTTTGATCCATTTCTGCTTAACTGTTTTATCTATTAGGTTCCTGGCAGTCTTAAAGTAAAAAATGTGTGAAACAGAACTTCCTCACATCTTCTGTTATCTACTCAGATTCAGGGACACAAAGCAATGAACTAGACAGACACATTGCTTTGAAAGCATCACAAAATGTAACAAAAACAAGAAATGAAGACTATATTAACTCGTTCTCTATACACAAACAAAAAATATTTTTTAATGCAATGCAATTATTATGCAACCAACTTCCCAGTGGTTATTTCGGGCAACCTCTAAAAAAACCCCAAACCACCACTTCGCATTCCTGATACTAAGAGAATATTCCCAGTCTTCATAGTTTCTCAGGGTTCAGATACTCTTTAGTCCTTCTAAGGCAGACCTAATACAACTCTGTTTTGAACAAAATGAAACTCAGATCATATCCTACTTTAGTAGCTTGTCCATAACACATGTTTGGGAGCAACACTTATGACTCTCAAATTTGCAGTTTCCTTTTCTGACACAATTGCTGAATATTTGCTATTTTAACCTAAACAGTATTTTGCAAATGCAGTTAAAAATACAAAAGCTAAGCCTTTTACAAAAATGCAAATTATATAGTGGGACTGTACCCACTATCTACCTGAATTAAAATACAAGCCTTTCACACTGTAAAAACAGATCTCTTTCTCAGCCAACTGCGCTAATTACATTCACTGATAGATGCTGTGTTACAGTAAGCTGGAAAAGAAGCCGCACAGCGCTCTCAAGGCCTTCTTCACACTAGAAAGTAAAACGGTCACAGAAAGCCATATTTAAAAAACTCAACACAACTGTGTTATTCAGCTTAAAAGTGGTTGCTACTGGCTTCCGTTATCATGAAACTAAATATAGAATACAAGGAAACAAACAGAAGGTAACATTACTCTGAGTTTCCTGAACATTTCCTTAACAGTATAATAGTGTTAAATCAACACTGGCCTAAAAGGGAAGTGAGTGACAAACAAGTTTGGGTATGAATTTAAAACACCACTATTTCAGAATAACTTCCTGCATTGACACAGTTTGCAAGTCAGAACTATTACAGTTAGTAAGTATCTCACTACAAGTAAGCTCCTAGTAATGTACCCCACAATACATCTCTATGTACAGGAATGCACGCATACATACGCAGGAATGAACAATGAACGGACCACGGACTGTATTCCACAGGCAAATCAAATCCAAAAGAGAAAAGCATTAAAAAAAAAAAAAAAAAAAGAAAAAAGAAAAAAAAAGATTCGGCAGCATCAAGGGTGACTCATTTTTCTCTTTAAGAATCAAATTCGAATTGCAAACATGCTTGTCAAGGGGAAAAAAAAACCAAACCTTTTAGACAAGTAGTGAAAAACTATGTAACAATTATTAGGCTATAAAAATAATAGCCTAATCATGTTGCTGGAAAAATTCCATATTTAGGTACTTAATGAACACTAATATCCACTTTTGTTCTAGTAAATGAATTTATGTGAATTTCTTTTATGTTTAATTCAAGACTAAATTAACTCTTCTGTAACATGAAAGACTTGTATTTGTTTCTGAGATCTCGTTACAGGAACAACTATTAGATAATGCATTAAAAGGAAACTGGACTTCAAACCCTAAAGGAAGCAGAAGCCAAAGAGCCTTATCAGGTAAGTATTGCTCAGTAGTAACAAAAGAGCCCAGAAAAGCAAGAAAGAAAAAAAAAAAGTAAGTTTATCTACACACAGAATCTTCCGTAATTTATCCTTCAGAACTTCGAATTTTCAGTAGGACATCTGAAAATGGCTCTGTGTGTAAAGAAGTGACCCATCCAGAGCTGGATGGTATAACACACTGCCTGCTTTACACAGATGAGTTTGTCTGAGACCTTTTTCTGAGCACTATGTTCTAGGGACATCTGAAAAGGTGGTCCCGGGCTAGTAAACTGGGCTCTGAACTGCTAGGAAAGCTGCCAGTATCATCTACAATACCATTTCTGCTTGTCATGGTTTAACCCCAGCCAGCAGCTAAGCACCACACAGCTGCTCGCTCACTCCTCCCTGCCCCAGTGGGATGGGGAAGAGAATTGGAAGGGGAGACGTGAGAAAACCCATGGGTTGAGATAAGAACAGTTTAATAACTGAAACAAAACAACAACAAAACAGTTCTAATGAAAAGGAAAGTAACAAAAATAGAGAGAAATAAAACCCAAAAAAACCAAGTGATGCAAATGAAAAACAGTTGCTCACCACCCACCGACTGAGAACCAGCCAGCCCACGAGCAGCAACTGCCGCTCCCAGCCAACTCCTCCCAGTTTATATGCTGAGCATGACGTCATATGGTATAGAATATCCCTTTGACCAGTTTGGGTCAGCTGCCCCGGCTGTGTCACCTCCCAGCTCCTTGTGCACCCCCAGCCTACTTTGCTGGCAGGGCAGTGTGAGAAGCTGAAGAGTCCTTGCCTTAGTGTAAGCACTACCCAGCAACAACTAAACCATCAGTGTGTTAGCAACATTATTCTCATCCTACATCCAAAACGCAGCACTATACCCGCTGCCAGGAAGAAAACTCTATCCCAGCTGAAACCAGGAAACTATTGTTCTCACAGGCTTGTAATTTCCACTTTTATTACTTGCAATAATTCCAATCTCTTTACAGATTGATTTTGTTTTCTAATCACGAATACAGCAGCAGAAAGGGTACACAGCCCTTGTACCTCTTCTTCCAATTCCTGAAAACAGTGCAACAGTGGTATGAAAGGAAAACCAAGTAAAAGTGAGAGAATTCTGGAGTCTGAGCTTAAACCATCTGTAGACACTTTAAGAGAGGGTTGCCAGACCTGCACTTGCTGGTCTAACAACTAACAAACTTAGTTGTTTTAAGTGCCACATGAGAGCTATTCTTATGATACAACCTAAACCCGATAAATTTAGAAAATTCAGTAACCACTCATTAAAATTTAAATAGCACCTCCAAAAAACAGAAGTATTCTTAACCCACAAATTTTATATGAAAAGGAAAGAGAAACAATCAGCCAAAGGTAAAATAAAATAAGTATGCTCTGACACTGACAAAATAATCCACAAGGAAGGCTATCTGGAATAAGAAACATGAGCACATCCAAACACTGGAGGGGTCCTACTGCATCTAAAATTCTCAGTTTCAGGTTCTTGAAT
Organism: Psophia crepitans; assembly: GCA_013399095.1. NCBI lineage: Eukaryota > Metazoa > Chordata > Aves > Gruiformes > Psophiidae > Psophia > Psophia crepitans. The sequence goes on from VWZZ01000090.1 coordinate 183,840, forward strand.
AAATGCATAAGCACGGTGTGAACATGCACAATGACAAGTGCTTGAAAAAGAAAGTCCAAAACACTTGGGCAGAAACAGGAAATTCGGCAAGGTTACCTTACTCTCAAAGCTGTGTCAGAATTAGATGTGAATTAACTTAAACAGAACATCAAAGAATAAGCTGGTTTGTCACATATGGAATGCTTACTTAGGAAAAGTATCCCCAGAAGACAGATTCCGCCTGTTCTAGGTACTCAAAATTATGTTACTATGAATAGAAATATTTTAAACCCTTAACTCTTTATGATAGAGTATTCTAGATAACAGTTACTGAAAGAGCAATTAGTTCATCAGCTTCACAATAAATGACAAAGATCTGAGTATACATTCTTCAATATACTGAAAGTAGAAGATAAAATTATGATAGAAGCAGCAGCTATCTAAAAATTTGAAAGTTTTATAGCAATAATAGTAATGGAATGGTATATTTAAATTGTTCCTACACATAGGTGACATTTAATGGGTGTAAAGTCATAAAGTGACATAAAATTGGAAAAGTAAGAAAAAACAAACAAAAAAAAAAAACAAAACAGGGAAACATTTACAGCTTAAGACATCCAAAGCATTCAGGCCAAACAGAATGTGGCTGAAAGCAAACTAGACCCATCCTGAACAGAAAGACTGACTGTATTGTCTCTGCTGTCAGCTTCAGTGGAATTAAACTGAAGTCAGAAATACATAAAGTTAATCAAAACCAAGATATCCAAAGGTAAGATCTCTAGCAAAGATATGCATGCACAACAAGACTGGGGACTGGAGGGGGCCAGGAAGGTTTTACTTGATTATAACAATGTGGGTCTTTAAAAAAAAATATTTGTGGTCAATAATGCACAGAGTAACAACTGTGGTAGCATCAAGAGTGTAGATCTCTTGTAGCATCAAGAGTGAAGATAAGTCCATGTTATGAGTACCTATGGATTACATAGGTAATATAATACCTATGGATTACATAGTTATGAGTACCTATGGATTACAGCTTTTGAAAGAACGTTCCATTTGTTTTTAGCATGCTAAAACACTTCAAAATGATTAGCATAACATTTTTTTATGACTGATGCCTGTTACTGTGGAAAATGGGTCCTTCACCATACCCAAATTTCACCAGGAAGCTTTATACAATTCAGAAACAGATTTCTGAGAAAGTTCTCTTTACAAAAAAGTTCATATATGGATTTAGAAAACCCCAGAAGTTCTTATTGCGTGAGATGTATGATGAATAATTGTATCCTATCTCAAATCTTTTGCATCAGGAAGGGGATATTAACGATAACACACAATATCCGTAATTCCATTAATAAAAGGGACAGAAGTGACTTCAAAACAAGGTTGCATGTACACTTTCCCACAAAATGAATATACGACCTAAACGTAGGTGAAAATCTCATCAGACATGCAGTGAATTTCAGCTGGCACACGACTCAACACTAATCAAAGAACTTTCTCTCTGCACACTTGCTGACTATATGAAATATATCAAAAAAATATAACACCAAACCCACAGCATCCAAATAAAAGATTTCACAGTGAGAGAAAGTAAAAGGCCACATACCAGCCCCTTCTGCATCTAACAGAGATGGAAGTTATGAAATAACTGACAAAAAAAAAAAAAAAAAAAAAAAGGAACAAGGATAAATCATTAACCCTCACACTCATGTTGAATAAAACAAACCTCTGAATTTTACGACATGATCTCTGGACAAAAACTACCCCAGTATGTTTACTTTTGGAATTGAGAAGCAACTTGCCTCTTAGTAGGGCTTTTAAATAAACTGTATTTTACTATTAAGAGGCACAGATGGCTATGCCAGACATGGCTGTACATACTTGAGTTCATCAAAACCTAGTGGGAGGGAAATGTGGCATATGCAAAAAATCCTTAGATGGGTCCTGTATTCAAAAAAAGTTCTTACTGGACAGCAAACATTGTTGACATGCTGACCAAAACCAGTAAAAATGGGGTTAAAACTTTGAGTTAAGGTAAACATTAAACAGATTAACAAATTTTAATCTCAATAAATAATTAAAATCTGTTCTAATATCTAAACCAGGTTAAGTAACTACTGGAGAAATTAACTTAAATACTGATATTCCTGGTTCCAACATTACCCAGGTTTCACTTTTACCTGTAAATTGTCTTGCTCTCAGAGTTAAGAAGGTACAATCAGAAGCATCTTCTACGTATAATTATGCACAGACAATTATCTTAAGGGGCAAATTAAGTGATAAGTAAGAGTTTGTTCAGGCTTTTTTGCTGCAAAGCAACATTCTAGTTCCTGGTCTTGTAAGGTCTTCTCTGAATCATTTTTTTATTTTTAGTACTTGTTAATATTATTTTGGAAGTCCTTTCGCAGCCCCACTAGACGCAGTAGAGACGAACTGATTTTATGCTGCATGTAGAGCAATAGCCCCATACTAACTTAGTCGCAATCTCCCTGCTTTGACCTGCAGAGACTGTGGGTGCTAAGGCACGGGCCGTGTGCCTGTGGCCAGCCGTCTGCTCAGTGGCACTGCCAGTCCTTTCAGAGCCACGGCCTGCCGAAGTCAAGTCACTCCCCAAATTGTGCAAGATTTTTTGTCCCTAATACACGAGTTAGCATTTAACCGTGCCAATATTGGTATTTTTAACACTCCTCCTAAATGGAGACAATTAATACGTTAAGAAATGTTGGTGGGATCCCACCAGAAACTCCTCCAGGAACTCTGATGAATATTTTCTATTTAAAATAACATTTAAAAAATGAATTTAAATCTGTTTTATACGTTTATTTTGTACAGTGATAATTTACACATGAGAAAGAGCCAGAATCACCATTAAGAAAGTTCACAAGTCTGGAATTTCAACTTCAATACAGTCAGGAACCAGACTGAAAGAAAAAATAAAAATGTATCTTTCTGCTAATTTTAATCACAACAACTAAGTCTGACCTGTATTCCCAGTATTAGTGAACACCCTGGCCCAAAACATTAGCCATCTTTCAGATAACACAATTCTAAAACAAATTTTAAAATTAGGTTTCTGAAATAAACATACAACTATTTTAATAGTATTAAAGTGCAGCCCGTTTCCTATAAGGCAGGTAACAGTAATTTCTGTCAGTGTAAAGGACAGTTCATAGTGGAATACTGTGTAACGCTGTTCATCTCCAGTTAACAAATTTTCACTTATCTGACAAACTCACTGCTGTACCAGTTCATACTGTTGACCATTCAATTTTCAAAAAAGCAAATCCAACTAAGAAAGAGCTAACTGCAATCTTCCACTTGAAAGTTGACCACCAGCAGCAAAAATACTGCTTTTACAAGTTTTCATTTGTCAGTATTAGGCATGTAGCTACACAGATTTTTCCATTTTCGTTACAGAAATAACATTTTTGTTTTCACCCTTCTCAATCTCTTTCAGGACTGTTTTGCTTCCTCAAGACAAATGCATGTTCTTGAGGCACATGTACATTCAGTGCAAGTGAAGATAAGGCTGAAAACAGAAAAATGGATTCCCCAGTAAGTTACTTAACACTGTTCTGACCACAATTGCAAGTTTCCTTTTATTACTTTGTTAGCCTTCATCGTACTTATCAGAGCTCAGTTGGACATTGCTGTATTTGGCAAAATATTTTCCTGTCACAGGCAGAATAATGTTGATTCCTGTAATCAAATAGAAACCATTTCTGAAATATTGACTATGATATTTAACCTTGGTGCTAAACGCAACACAGTTACGTCCTGTAAGGACAGTAAGCTCATTGGATATCCAGTGATTTTAAAAGGATGACTCAATGTTGGCACGGTTCCCCAGCTCATATACATAACTTCCTTTTCCTCCCCTCCCTTGAGTCAGGAAGTCTCCTAGATGCATTTTTACTTTCCCAACTTGTTATGAATGTAGGATGAATTTTCAGTATTACCTGAAGAAGTAAGACCTGTATAAGCTATGCTTTTTGAAGTAAAAGAGACAAACTGAAAACCAATTACTTTACCTTTTGCATTAGGGCTTATGGAAATCTTTACATTAAAAGCAGGAGTTGAAAAGGTGAGGAATGTACCAGCCTAGGCTATTTTTAAAAGTCTCAAACACATTCTATATACATTCATATACTCTACACCCATTATACTCCTACCCTTAAATTCAAAACTGCCTTTAAAAAAGTAAATCCAATGTCCAACAAGCATTTTACAACCTCCCATTACTTCAGTAAGCAGTATTAGAGCGCTTCACTAACATGAATTAGTGAATAAAAAACCCATTCCTGATATTAGTGACTAATATTCAATTTGAGTCACTTAATAGAAGTAATGATTACTTAAATGCTTGTACACAAACAATTGTTCTAAAAAGCTGATTAAAAATGCTGCTTTTGAAGTCGCAATTATTCTAATACAACAAAAAGCAAAGCACTGCCATGCATAAAATTAAGTCAAGCTGACAAGGATATTCTGTGTATGTTGTCTGTTTTACACTAGTACTAAAGAAAAGCAAGACCAGAGCAAAGTTCTAATTAACATGGACAACTGAAGTCAGAAATGCACATTTTTACAATTTATGTCTTTGCTCATTTTTAAAAAATGGAAAAACTTACACTTTCAGTTGACACTAAATTACTTGTTGCAGACAGCATCTATTGTTTTACCTGGCAATATTGTTTTACCTGACAGGAAAAAAAACAGATTTCCTAAATGCAAACTCTATTTGCAAATGTTTAGTTTCAGGGTTTTTTTTGTTGGGCTTTTTTGTTGTGTTGGGGTTTTTTTTGTTGTGTTTAGTTTTTGTTGTTGTTATTTTGTTTTGGTGGGTTTTTTTTTTATTCTTAAATTGTTAAGACTCTACGAGAAAAAAAATGCATAGAGATAATAAAGAAAAATGACTATATTTATTCCTTGCTCTTTCTACCTTCTACTCTCTTCTGTTCCTGGCTTTCTACTACAACAGTTTTGAGAACCATAAGTATGTCTATGCCCACGTCTGTTCCAGGTAGCCAACTCACGCACTAATGAAGACTGCAGACCTGGATACTAAGACTGAACTCCTCTCATTGTTTTGGTGTTATGGATGAAGCAAGATTGGAGTCTGAAGGACAAGTCCTGTCCCAGAGCAACAAGTCAAAGGATAGATGAGGCTCTTTGGGTAAACATGATGGGCCAGGCTGGGAGAGTAGTTCTGAAGATGCTTTCCCCTCCTCAGACTGAAAATACAAAGGTCAGGACAGAAGTAGGACTCTATTCCTGCCTTCCCAAAGGAACTGTGAGCAGTAGATTGTTTAGCAGGTAAAACTGAGGAATTCCTGCAAGCATTTTAAAACCTCAATGCTGGTCACTAAAGCAGTTTTGTAATGCAATTCTCTCTTGATCAAACACCATGAAATTATCTCATGGACTAGACTGTGCATGTCAGCACTGGAAAAAAATGCTCATTGGGTGGAACTTTCATTTCCCAGTAACGCTGATACAAGCTTTGGTCCTACTTTGTAAGCACTAACATTTCAGAGCATTGCAATTAACAAAAATAATTAAAAGTTTAAAAAAAATTAAAACCCAATGACTAAACCACCCACAAGCATATTCGGCACTCATCTATGAAAGCTATGATTCCCATTTTGAGATAACGTCCTAAGTACACTCTAAAATTTATATGGGCTGCACTGTTTGTCATTTTAAAATCAACAGAATGTTAAAGACGATATCATCCAGCTGCCATAAGTAGATAAAATAATATTATTTTTTTTTATCAGACTTTAAGAAATACCTGTCATGTTGCCTGTGGAAAAGAACTATAACTCAGGACTATGAGTTGATAAATGTTGATTTACATTAAAACCCCTGTATATAATGCAGCCTGTGTTCTATTGTTTTATATACATTTCTTGTTTTAGTGTTTCCCTTATGGCAAGGAAATTAAATTTCATTTCCTAACACGTATTGCAAAGTTTACACCAGTGCATAGGCTAGTAGGTGTTAAATTACTATCTTTTTTATTTACAAATTAGTAGACCTGCTTCAAGACACTACACACATTTTTTTGGTGGTTTTTTGTTTGTTTTGTTGCCCCCCCCAAAAAAAGTATTTTCAGACTTACAGGATGAGAAACATGAAAAGCGATTTGAGTTTCAACAGTAAAATTCTCTATCACATTGCACTTTTACATGTATTGTTAAATAGTTTAGAAACAGTGCTCAGCATAATACAGCTCTCCACTAGAGACTTTTCTCAACTTAAAAAGACCACACCTCTTATGTTTAAATATATGCTCAACAGACAATTATACAAATTAAATGTCTGCTATGACTAAATTATCATTTAAAAGTTGAAATAACCATAACATTAACTGTAACGTAAGCAAGAGTGTCACTATTCTTAAGACTGTTTTCTGAAGTAAATTCAAGGTATTAATAAGCCTCCATTATTTTAACTGTCACTCCACACATAACTGTATTTTACAGTTTAAAGTACTACATGAAAATGTAACTAATAGAATAACCACTAAGTTTAACTTTAAAAATACATTTTTAATAAATCTAGACTCTCAGTGAGAAAACTTAACATACAGCTAAACTCATACATTTCTGGAGGAAAAAAAAAAGTTTTACAGTATTTACATACAGGTAAAAATTCCCCAATAAGATTAAATTATCAACAGGTACCTCAGAAACTCCTGCAAAATACAAGCACATCACAAACTTTTTCTTTAAAACAGAAAAGGTTTTGTATACAAACAGCACCAGTCCCAAAGCAGTGAAAGACTAAAGTTACTTTGAAATTAGAAGTTTAGCTAAAATAAAATTTCCCTCTTCCCCCTTATTCTTTTAAATAAGCAACTAAGCTCACCCGAACAGAACGAACACGTAGAGCCAGAAACTTAAACATGACTAAGAAACCATGATGTTTAGATTTTCTGACCGAGCGATCCTAAGTCTAGCAAGGAAGACCAACCCTGGCGTTTTTGCCGTGACCAGCTGTTCCGGCAATTAGAAAATTTCCTGTCAGGCAAGTCAGACACAGTTGGGGGGTGGGGAGAGAGAAGGGGAGAAAAAAAGGTCAAAAAGAGACACTGATTTTTTTTCCTTTTTTTCACTCCTCTCTCCGTGGTAAAGAAGAACTGGGCAGTAGTGGCACTCATGTTGCTGATGCTGTAGAGATCAGCACAGGAAACTTAAACAGATCGCCCGATAGCAACGTGCTGTTGCATATGTTATTTATTCCTGGCTCCCAGAAAAGAACAAAAAAGATCAACATCTATTTCTGAAATCATGCTACTATGCAACATTTCACCAGTATAACATAACAGCAACTATTTTAGGTTCTACATGCGATAATTGTAGTTTTATAATTTTTAATTTTACAAAATATATCATATATCACTACTTTTTAGACTTCAGTGCAGAGAATATGGTATAGTTATGCCTAATGACTATACTTATTTACTAGAGTTGTTCGAGGAGCAAACAGACTTTGTGCATAGCCCTTTGAAATCCTGCACACAGAAAATGATACACAGATGTTATAGAGGTTAGGCCAAGACAGATTGCAGAAATTATTTGAACTGGATATCGCAGCTCGAATGTCTGAATTATGCACCAATATTATATTGCTCTGTAGACAGTGAAAAATTTCTTAAAGTAATAAAAATACTCAAGCTTTCTTCCAATGTTTAAAAAAAACTTCAAATGTTACATCGAATTCTAATTCTTAGAAATTACTTCAAACAGCTAAAGATGTATTTAATTTGATTTCTCCCTAGATTTAGTATGGAAGTTATTGTTCTGAATATTGACAGTATCTTTAGCTTTTTTGATATTTATTAAAAACACAATTACACAGAGCACACTCCATTAGAATCTGGAGCAAGACTGCTTTTCCTCAAGCAACAAATAAAGGCAGGCAAGTAACAACATTTAGTGGAAGGTATATACAAGTACTCAGCTATAAACAGATCCAGGTGATTCCATTTAGTGAGTCTGTACCAAATAAGACCTACAGCAAAACATTGTACCTCCTTCTGCACAAGACATGCAAACAAACCAATCCTGTAAACTATCTCCCTTGACTGGGTTCTAACAAATGCTGGATTACTACAGTTTTTTTGGATTTTAATTCTTCTTCAGAAGACAAAGCCAGTAATTTGTTTATTTTCAGTGACAGAACATGTTGCATCTATCTCTATACCACATCCTAGCTGTCTACAGTATTGGTTTCTAACTTTGCCTTTAAAACCTGGATTATATGTCTTCCCTAGTATGAGCGAAGACCTTCTTGCCCAAATGCAGAGAGGAAATAAAGATCGCTTAATCCTGGCTTTACCAGGACCCCCACAAGCAAAAACATGCCTTTTTTGTGTTGTGTTCTCTTGTACTCTTCCAAGCCTTTATTTATGTCACTTCCACAGGGATGAATCTTTCCAATTCTGCATACCGAATATATACAATTATTATGATAGATGATACGGGCATTCAGTAACTATTACTACACTTCAATTACAATGTGCTTTTTACAGTCCAGTGTGTTATAGCCTTTTGGGAAGAAACAGCCTCTACTACAACAGCAGTAACACAACATTAAAAATGATTCGGTATTTGTTTCGGGATAAAGAAAACTTCTTGAACACAAGAGGTTACTGCAACACAAGGATCTAGAGTATTTCATAACTGGTACAAAAATTACTTGAAGCTTTCCTCTCTCCAATTGTTTTAAGCTTCCAGCTACTTCCTTCTCAAAACTGAGGTATCTCAAGAATTGCAGTTTAACAGCAATATAGTTGTTTACACATCGAGGACTTAATAAACAAATAAATAAATGGCAGACCGTTTAAGCTCTCTGCCTTACCTTGTCAAGAACATGTACAAATGCACTAAAACCAGAGTGATTGGGCATCTCCAAATCACTAAATTAAACTCTACGGTAGCAAGGAGAGCCAAAAGCAGAAATAGAGAGTAAGTGGTAAGACCTACACTAACTACAGTGTTTTTTAGAGCTGAAAAGATACTGTGGGTAAATAACCATTTTCTTCTCTTTTTCTTGTAAAAGCATAAGTGTATTCTGCTGCAGATAAGCTGTGTCTGCTAAGGGTGACAGGAATAAGGCATTTCAACTGCAGCATTCGTACAATTACTGACTACTGCTCTCCCAAACCTTTTCTGTGACCTCCCAGCAAAGTACAAAGCACAGTGCTCAGGGGTCAGAGAGGTTACTTCACAACAATAGTTCTCCTATAACTGGCATGGGTCTGCAGCAGGTGGAAGAAATTTCTTGTGTTCTGGGAGAATAAAGCCCACACAGTTCCCAAAGAGCACTACCAGCCAACCAGAAACATTAAGATATATGCTACATAATTCATTTTGAGAATCTCTGAGAAGAGAGCTTGCCCTTTTAAATATTTCATCGTCTGAGGAGACAGGTTAGAGGGCAGCAGTCCCCAACAGGGAAGTCTGTGGTAACAAGCACAAATTGCTCCCCTTACCTTGAAGTCTTTGATAAAGATTTGTATTATACATGATTATCACAAAACACAACTGTTTCCAAAACAACAGGAATCTGCTATGCCCGTCAGTGACAGTTCTGTCAACTGCAGAACACCACTTGCACAACACATTTCGTCCTCCAGTACAGAAATGTAAAAGTCAGTTCACAGTTCATCTTCCCCTCCCCTTTTAAATTGGATGCTCTGAATTTACAAAAGCGAAGAGTAAACATGATCAGACTTGGTGTCCAGACACTCAAGAGAATGAGGCTCACAGCCTCCACAGAGAACAGAACTGAAAGATGCTGGAGGAACTCTCAAAGCAGTACAGAACATGTGGGAATCCGTAAGTTTTATTGAATAAAATATGCGTGCCACAGTGGGATGGTCACTTTTACACATAACCGGGAAAAGTTGAAGCATTTAATCTTAATTGAGTCCATTAGGCAGACTGACAATCTTCCTATACCATCAGTTTGAGAAATGTAATAATGCAAACGGAGTCTATGTGCTGCTAGAGTAGCAGGTCTCTGAAGTAAGGATTGCCTTAAATTCTCTGGAAAAAACCAAAGATGGAGTACACAGAAGGAATGAAAAGCCCTCATTTGATTAAGGTCAACAGTTGAGGAACAGAGTTACACTTTTTGGAGTTTTCAGAAGCTGAATAATATACTTCTCTTCATAACAAATATGTTTGTACAGCTAAAGCAGCAATATTCTATTAATCAGAGGGTGTGACATTTCCCATCTGCTAGTTTACAGGCTTTTCAGGGGTACCATCTGTTTTCTTTTCATGTAACAAGTAAGCTGCTTGACTTCCAGTGATGCTTGCACTTTCAAATTACTCAATTTTCTGACCAAGATCCAGAAAGTATGCTTGCACCTAAGACATGAAGTACAAAATAAGCCACTCCAAAAATCCATCAGAAGACATCAATGAAAATTTTGCTGTAACCTTTCCTCAACACCAGATGACATCTTTGGGGGGAAAAAAAAATATTCCAGGGTTTCCTGCCTTTATATGCGTTTGCTATCTAACTATTAACATCTCAGACTAAAAGCTTTGCACTGTCTACAGGGATGCTGTAACTTCTTACATGAGGACCACTAAGTCCATTCTTACATGCAACATACACAGGTGCATGCACTTCATTGTAAGATTCTACTAAAATTCATCCAGCACAGCACAATACTTTTGATGATAATGAGTGTCCAATTTCATTACATTCAAGGGGGGAAAAAAAAAAAGTATTCTGCCTTTTACATAGGAAAATCTGGGCAAGCAGAAGGGAATAACTGGATTCAAATTTTACAGCTGTAAACAGCTTGATTGGGAAACTTATTTGTTCAAGAATCAAGCTCTTTGATTGTAAAATAGAATACATGTGTACATATATTTAAATATATTTAGTAAAATACATTACAAGGAGTGTAAGAATTATGGACCACCTTCAGTTCAAATTTAGTATTTGTAACCCAGGTTATTCCCCTCACTGCATTACACAGTGGACACTGTTTCATTATATGGCCAGTTTATCATCTGGCTTTAACAGAAACTACAACTTCATAACAAAGAATATGGCATTATACTGAAGTAGGTGATATTATGGTTTAAGCAATTGCATCGCTACAGCTGTAAAGAAAGCTTCCTCAGTTTGATTTCTATACAAACAGGAAGTAATTACACATTCAAGAATGTGTAAGCAACGTGGAAGAATAACTTGACTGTATACCTCATCTCTCAGTAAAACTACAAAAATATTAACTTGTTGCTGTCTTGCTACAGATAAACTATCCAAGTAGCTGTTTCAGCTAAAATTATCAGTCTCCAAGAAATGAGAAATCCCAAACTCAGTAGTCTATGAATACTTGTGAACCCAAACATTTCTGTAATATTTAAAAAATTCTAGCTATGTCTTACAATCTCCACCACAGGGTCAAGAATTTACATCAAAATACAGGCAAAAATACGCACACAGAAAATTGAAACTTAAAAGTTCCATCGGCAAAAAAAACCCCCAAACATATCAAAACAATTACCATAAACATGTTCATAGTCATGTTAATACGTGATTTTTCTTGTAATTGGAAACCGCTACTGAGCGCCTGAACAGCAACATATCCACCAGAAATTTGGAGCAATCCTGAAACAGTGCTTCGACCTGCCAAAACGTAAACAAAGTTTTTGAAACTAAGAGTTCTCGCTAGTACAATGCTATAATATCGAAAACTGAGATGAAACTGTCAGTTAAAGCCTCTCTCAAATGTTTTAAAATCAAAATCAGTTGAATGATGCTTTTTTGGTGAATCACTTCATTTTAAGATTCTTACCTTTCATTATTTTCATGGACCATGACGTAACAAACAAGATTACCCCAGATTACTCCATTTCTAGTCTTATTGCCTGAGTGACAGGGGGCTGTTTTGCCCCTCACTGTAATGGGTGAGCCATCTCTCCGTCCTTACCTTGACACCTGCTCGCCCCCACCCCCTAGGTTGGCCTGTGTTTTATAGATGAATGATAAATTGTACAGTATATATGCATGTATAATATAGAATCTCAACATTATTACTACATATAATTGATGAAGTTCAGTACTTCAAAGAGATTCTATTGCCCATATGCTTCAAATCATTTTCCCAACGTATCTTAAAGCCTTTTCTAAGATCACATTTTCCATATGAACTCTTCCATTAGAACACTGATTGACAAGACAAAGGTCATAATTTTCATCTCTCCTGACTGCAAACAGGTGTTTTACTTAAATTCTGTTAGAAAAATATAAATGAAAAAGATGTTTTTCCACTATTGACTTTTCTTTGCAAGCATTTCTTACACTACCTTTTGACTACCCACTGACTACAGTCTTAGTTATCTTAGTCATATATTTCTAGTAAGAGAATGACAGCTACTGAGATTTAATTTTTCATCATCCAGATCAGCATATTTTAATATGAAGTGTTCAAGGCCAGGTTGGATGGGGCTTTGTGCAGCCTAGTGGAAGGTGTCCATGCCCATGGCAGGGGGTTGGAACCAGATGATCTTTGAGGTCCCTTCCAACCCAAACCATTCCGTGATTCTATGTTTTAGTTCTATCTAATTCTATGTATGCTTTAATTCTGCTCATTTAAAAGTAGCATTTTGTTTAAAGTTGCACCAAAGCATACAAGAAGCGTAATAATATTACCCAACCACCTCCATTGGAGAGAGGGTTTACTTTTTCGTCCCAGTTGTTTGAGCCTGAGTAGGTTCCACTCCTGCCTGTACCGGAAAAAAGTAATCTTCAGTCCAGGTTACCACGAAGAAACATACGTCAGTTTTTCTGCAACTTACAAAGTATTACTGAAAAGAGCTTCTCACAAATGCATGTTTAATAATTATGCTTAAGCTAGTAGACTGCAATGGTAATACATCAGTTGTAAGTGTTTTAACTGCTAAATTGAATCCAGATAACAAAACGGAACAAAGAACACAGCACACACATGGTTTTCACATATATACAAAGTGGGAAGCTGCTTGCTGGGCCAGCTGTAGCTTCTGGTCAGCGTTAGCTAGTAGAAAAGCATGCATCATGATTGTCAGAGCTCAAAACAATTAATTTGCTCAGTTAATTTACTCAATCTCTATGGACACAGAGATACAGAAAGCAATGGCAGACAGCACAAGAGTGAGAAAGGCAGCAAACAAAAGGCTTTAAATAGCTTCCCCTCTTTCAGTAATGTTCACTTAAGCTTTCACATTAGGTCAAGCTTCAGCCAGTTGTTTACTTGTTCTTACATTTACTTCCTGCTGGACCCAGATCGTTTATGAGATGCATCAAGTAAAAAAATGTTGACAGCAAGCTATAACACCAGATATAGCCAGTACATTCATTGTAATAAAACTAGAATACTGAATGTTTCCTCTTTTAAGAGGAGCAAGACTTTGAACCATACAGCAGAAACAGGTACGCACTGTTACAGCTTGGGCTGCTTTTCTTAAAACAAACTACCAAATTTGAATCAAAGCTATGTAACTCACTCTCCTGTCAATTAAATTTAAACTAAAAGAACAGGGATGTAACAAAATGAAATTTATCTTTTGATACGCAGAATACTAGAGAGATTTCCTATGTAGATAAAACCGTGTTAGGCTCTAATATTTGTTTTAAATCTTATCTGATTTGCATTATCAGCATACTACCCAAACACTTAACACAGGAAAAGGATGCAGTATTTCAACTTTTCACCTTCTATCTTCAACTTGCATACCTTACAAACCTACCAAAATATTTTGTCTTCTTACCTGATGTACTGGTACATGCTAGGCCTGTTCACTCTACTGACCTCAGTTACAGCTGAGAAATTTCATAAATTGCCAGTGACCACGTAAGCGCTCTAACTCCATTTCAGTGCAAAGTTAAACAAAGAACTTCAACAAGTTTCAATGATTGTTTAAAATTAGTCTTTATATTGCACCGAAACAGATATGAAGCACTGAAAGTATATCATTATTAGCTGACAGACAGCAAAGGTTAACTTCCAGCTATAACTGACTGAGCAGTCGTAGTAATTTTTTGTGTAAAAAAACCCTACATCACTATTGGCAACCTATTATTGACCACAAGCTAGAAGTAAATGCAAAATAAATTCCTAAAATACTGGTTTGAGGCATTAAAAAGCTAGAACAATCTTAACCAAGTAGCTCAAGCAAGACAGAAACAATATTAGAGAAGTGTTTTAATTTTTTGATGGGCATATCAGGCCCAGTCAGCATGGGTTTACAAAAGGTAGGTCGTGCTTGACTAACCTCATCTCCTTCTGTGACAAGGTGACCCGTTTAGTGGATGAGGGAAAGGCTGTGGATGTTGTTTGTCTGGACTTTAGTAAACCCTTTGACACTGTTTCCCAACACATTTTCCTGGAGAAACTGGCTACTCACAGCTTGGACAAGCCTGCTCTTTTGCTGGATAAAAAACTGTCCAGATGGCTGGGCCCAAAGAGCTGTAGTCAATGGAGTGACATCCAGCTGGCAGCCAGTCACAAGTGGTGTTCCCCAGGGCTCAGTGCTGGGGCGAGTTCTGTTCTTCATCTGATCTTTATCAATGATCTGGATGAGGGGATTGAGTGCAGTCAGTATGCAGATGACACTAAGTTGGGCAGGAGTGTTGATCTGGACAGGATCAGAGAGTAGGAAGGCTCTGCTGGACAGGCTGAATCAATGGGCCAAGGCCAACTGTATGAGCTTCAGTAAGGCCAAGTGCCAGGTCCTGCGCTTGGGTCACAACAACCTCAGGCAACACTACAGGCTTGGGGAAGAGTGGCTGGAAAGCTGACCAGCAGAAAATGACCTGGGGGTGTTGGTTAACAGCCAGCTGAACATGAGCTGGCAGTGTGTCCAAGTGGCCACGAAGGCCAACGGCACCCTGGCTTGTATCAGGAACAGTGTGGCCAGCAGGAGTAGGGAGGTGATCATGCCCCTGTACTCTGCTCTGGTGAGGCTACACCTCAAGTCCTGTGTCCAGTTTTGGGCCCCTCACTGCAAGAAAGACATTGAGGTTCTGGAGTGTGTCCGGAGAAGAGCAACAAAGCTGGTGAAGGGTCTGGAGCACAAGTCTTGTGAGGAGCAGCTGGGGGAACTGGGGTTGTTTAGCCTGGAGAAAAGCAGGCTGAGGGGAGCCCTTATTGCTCTCTACAGCTACCTAAAAGGAGGTTGTGGTGACGTGAGCGATGGTGTCTTTTTCCAGGTAGGAAGTGACAGGAGGAGAGGAAATGTCCTCAAGTTGTGCTAAAGGAGGTTTAGATTGGATGTTGGCAAAAATTTCTTCACTGAAAGGGTTGTCAATTATTGGAATAGGCTGCCCAGGGCAGCAGTTGAGTCACCATCCCTGGGAGGTATTTAAAAAGATGTGTAGATGTGGTACTTAGGGATATGGTTTAGCGGGGGAGTTGGCAATGTCAGGTTTACAGTTGGACTTAATGATTTTAAGGGTCTTTTCCAACCTAAGTGATTCTATGATATTGTGTTAAAATAGGTTGCTTCCAAATAAAGCAGCAGTTTGGCAATATCTGAAGAAAGTACAGGAAACCACTTGTAAGCAATCCTGCAGTTACCACATTTTGAAAGAGCAATTTGATAGTTGTGGTGGGTTAACCTTGGCTAACCAACTGCCAGATACCCACCCAAGCCGCTTTCTCACTGTCTCTCCTTGTTGACAGGCTCTGTTTTGGCCAGTGGTGGGTCCATTTTAAGCCACCAAGAACTAGTTCCATCTTACATGGTGGGGCAGCCCCTGACCTCTTCTCACAGAGAACACCCCCTTGCTACCAAAATCTTCTAATGTAAACCCAATATAATAAAGAATATAATTTTAGCAGATAAACACAAACCAAAAAAGCTCATAGGAAGAAGGTGAAGTTACAGACTCAAAACAAGGAAATTATCAAGTTATGGCACTAGTCAGAATAAATTAACAAACCAAAACTGAACACTTTTTCAAAAATAAGTGGCTTAGTTCAAACAAGAATTCAAGTAAGCACTGTAGGCAATGTTATGCAGAATATTAGAACAAATTATTTCCTTCTGGTGTTGCCTTCTAACCACACAAATATTGCTCCTTTCTTCCTTCTTAACACAGCATTAGAGTAATCTGTCAGCACTTGACTTGTTTCTTCACCCTCTGTTAAAGACAGTAGAGCCGTGCATGATATGAGGAGGAATCAAAAGCAGTTGTATAGTGCAGGCTTTCAAATTCTTAATTGTCATATCAGCTTAAGGGCGATATGTTACCAGTATGTTTGAAGACAAGTATGGAAAAGGCAGCTCCATTTATCTAAACTGTCCCTGTCCACAGCTTGAGCAGAGAAACTCCTATGGCATTGCAATTAGATGGGAGCAGCTTTGACCATCTAATCACAAGCTGAAGTCTGCACAACATGCAATACCAACATTTGAACCTAAACTGCAATCAAATGCGGAGTTCCAAAAATTGTGCTTTATTGGTGAGGTCATTTATGACTGAGGCTTAGCAGGCAGCTAGTACTCTCCAACACAAAACTACAGGTAAACACTAAAGCTGCCTTCATGTCTGCAAAAAAGTCACAGGCATCACAACAAGAAACTTGAACTCACTCGCATCTTCACACTACGAAATTCTGTAAACTGAAAGTTTAACATGAAGATAAGGAACTTAAACTATCAGTGAACCCTCCTGACTGTGATCTTCTCTTTAGCAGCAACCTCTATTTTCAAGAGGCCTGTATTAAGAATTCCTTTGGCTAATGCTTCTCAGTTACAAAAGCAATGGAAACTACAGTTTCACAGTCCTTACTCACCCTTGATCTTCCCCTGAAACACTATTGATAGCTGAAAGCAGAAAGGAATATGAGGTATGGGCTTTTAGAATTTACAGATAGCAAAAATAAAAAAAAAAAAGTTATTGGAAAGAAAGAAAAAAAGGGATAGATACCTGGGTTTTTTTGTGTTCACTTGCTAGTTCAAGCTCTGAGTGACCACTCTACGCCTACGTGTGCTTCACAATGTATTAGTTGAGAGCGCTCTAATGCTTATTGTCCAGATCTGACTTACAGTAAACACTCAAGACCTACATTAATAGTTCAGCCTCTGCCTATTCCATCACTATGAAAACTTCACCAAGTATGTTTCAGCATTTAGCATCTCATGTGAGGCAGGGAAGGGGTCTTAAGTCACCATCTAAATTGATACCTACAGCTATGATCTTCCAGTATCGCCATGCAAACACTTCTGCGGCCCTTAGCTTTGTCAACTCCAAACTAATGAACAGAAGTTCTCTTCCACTCCAACTTAGCCAAATTCACAACACAAGAGGAAAGTTAGAATCCACATCAACAGAGAAAAAAACTTAGGAAACTCCTGGGCCTCAATGGACTAGCTTTGCTATTCTTGAATGCACTCCAATATGACACTTCTAAACTTTTCAACCAGAAGCCCAGGAAGCAGACCTAAAATTTTGTATCTTGGTTTCTTGATTCTATGGGGAAAGGGAATAGAAAGAATATTCTAGGCTAATAAAGATATTATTCAAATAATCTACTCTTACACAGGTCAATAAGGAAAATATGAAATGATTAATGCTAACAACAAAAGGGCACAGATATTTTGCCAACAAACCTTACAACAGCATGGAAAAACAAAGGCGATAGCTGCTGTTACACCTTGCGTATCAAACTAGAAGGGGAAAAGCTATGGTGTACATCGCCACTCTGCAAGAATCTTATTCATACAGTAAGGGCACATGCGTCTGCAATGGAATCTACACGGAATTTAACCATGACACAATTCTTTGCTGTGACATGACCACAGCTGAAACCTTAACTATTAATAAAGCATACTCTGGAACTCATAGATGTAAAATATTTTTACCCATGCACCGGTGAGACTAACAGAAGCCAATGGAAGTGTTTTATTTGCTGGCACTAGGAAAAGCGGACAGTTAAAGAACTACACGTTTTTAAGGTTTGTTAGGCTAAGAAAAGAGGACCTCAACCTCCCTCCCTATTCAGGAATGCTCTACCTAGACACATCTTACTATCAAACCTTCTCACTCCCCAACCAATTATAACTTCTACCATATTCGGTTTTGTACTTTCCACAGGAAAGCTCACCTCACGTTAAAAATATTAGGGAGAGACTATCTCGTACAAAAATACTAGGGAAAACATAAAAGTTCATCAGAACAAACAATAGGATATCAAACCAGACAAGAGAGTCAGTGAGAAAGAACTACTTTCAAAAATGTCAGGATCCTAGATTGCACTTCATGTCAAGTAAACATAAACAACAAAACAGTGACAAATTGTCTGTAAATTAAGTTATATCAGTGTGCTACAACATTGTACTGTCTCTATCTTTATTACAACCACCTTTTACTCACAGTTTGTGGGTTGATATCATCTTCTCCCATAGGTTCATCCACAATTTGCTGCCCATTCTGTAAAAAATAGACACAGCGAGTTACTAGAAATGCTAAGCTTAAGTACAGAAATAAATATATTGCAGATGTGCTTTTATGGCATACTACTCTACAGCATCAAGTGTTCTCCATATTCTTTAAAAAATAATAAATCATTGAAAGTAAACACAGAAGACTGCATCTTGCTGGCACGCAATGCCACTCTCACTTTGATCCTCTTGTATTATCTATCAAATTGGATGAAGTCACAGTAGGAATAAAACAATCTGGCATTTGAAGCCTTACTCTACGCAGCTAGACATTATTTCCACTACTTCTGCAGAAGAGTTAAACCTGATGAAAACTGAACAGCAAAAAGCCACAATAAAGAACAGATAAACCAGATCTAAGAGCAAGACCTTATGCAGCAACAATCAGTCCTTACTCTACCATGACTACTGCAAGAACATTTATAACTACAGTATAGCCTCACAAAAATTACGAATGCAATGCTAATTTTATTAGACAGTATTTACTACTTCCTGTACTTTTCTAAGGACCATTTTAAAAAGCCATACAGAAAAAGGCTTGTGAATTTGAGATTTAGCTACACAGATTCACAAAAAGCTCAAATACCTTGTTGGTCAACAAATGCTTTATTTTTCTTGTCAGTGATACAATATTTGGAGAATCTCTGAGACCTTTTGTTCCCCCAGAAAGACACAGAATGACCTTGCTTACACAACAAGCACCAATACTAGCAAGTTGTAAGGAAAAAAATATGTATTTCCTCAGTTTTGGTACAAAATATAACCTAGGGCATTAATTCTTAGTTTGCCTCTAAAGTTTAGCAGCAATTCAAGATGATTTTAGAAACAAATGACAAAACTATTAAAAATGGTTACATTTTCCATTACCACTGGAGGCAGAATTTAAGTTCATTTGTGCATTGTTTCCCTAGAGAACACAAGGCGTAATTAATCAATTTTTTTCAGAGCTTAAGTCACTCAAAATAAAATTACATGCATATATAGATACATATTTTCTAGATGTTAGACAGATAATAAAAGCTGCCCAGTGATTCAGAGATTTTAGATTTTAGCGACACCTCCCTTCCCACAGTTCAGTTTTTCAGCAGATATCTTACGTGGAACCTTCCTAATATTTTTTCCTAGCAATTTCTGATTAATATAGTCTTCCAGTTTGCACATGACTGGAGGAAAATCTTTTATATGAAGTGACAGATCAAATCCTAACAACTTATAAACTCTAAATTTTCAAATATTCAAATACATTGAATGTTCAATCTCAGATGATTATCAGCTCTCTACCAAGTTTTCTCCCGAGTGTTTTTTTGTTGTTGTTGTTGTTGGTTTAGAAAAAAAAAAAAAAAGATGCAGCTGGATAAAGCTAAATGTCGCAGTTTTACTCCAGCCGTCGGCTGGGCACCACGTAGACGCTCGCTCACTCCCCCTCATTGGAAAAGGGGGAGAGAATCAGAAGAGTGAAAGTGAGAAAACTCGTGGGTTCAGATACAAGAATTCAGTAAGTGAAGCAAAAGCCGCGTGCACAAGCAAAGCAGAACAAGGAATTCATTCCCCACTCCCCATGGCCATGGCTGTTCAGCCATTCCCAGGGCAGCAGGGCTCTGTCACGCGTAACAGGGACTTGGGAAGACAAACGCCATCACTCCAAACGCCGCTGCCCCCCCCTTCCTCTTCCTCCCAAGCCCCTTATAAACCGANAACTACAGCCACATACTGGCTGCTATGAAGAAAATTAACTCTCTCTCAGCTGAAACCAGGACACTAAAGTATAACAATTATGGATAGCCCAAATATGACACAGACTTTTTTTTTTAAAGGGTATTTGGAGGGGAAGAGGGTTTGGCTTCTGATTTTATCTCCAGTGCAGAGTTCTAGCACATGGTAACACTGCTGTTTTCTCATCTTAACTGGCCTCAGGAAGATACTAGAGACTTCTAGTATGATTCTGGTCTACTCTAGAAGTCATCTTTCCATGAAGGAGGATTAGTAAAAAATCAGGTTCAGATGTTATGGGTTACTACAGAAGAATATAGTCTTTATAAGCTGTCTCAGTTAAGGGCAGTCAGCATTACACCTTCTAGTTGTACAGCTAAGGGTAATTTGATAAGATGATGCTCCAAAAAGCCTGAATTTCCCTCACTGTAGGATCTTTTACTTATAGTGCACAAACAGTGAAGATTAAACTATCCTTAAGATACATAAAAAGTTGAAATTATCAAACAGAAGACCATAAAAATACCACCTTAGCTAAATAACAGAAACGAGTGTTTTTAATAAAGCCTGTTTACAAGGAACCATATTATGTGTATATATATCATTACCATCAAGGCCACAAGTCACATACTTTCCCTTTTCTCAAATCTATGGCATATATTTAAATTAAATCAACATTTATATTTTAGCTACACATCTTTACTCTGTTCATGCTACAAGATAGCTTCCAAAGTATCTCGTCAATAGGAAAAAATGAGATGAGAAACAGTAGACCAAATAAAACAATTGAATTTAGCTGGAAAGGAGGAGTCTATAATGTCCTAACAAATAATGATGGCTAAACTCTGGGGCCTAAAACAGGGCAATTTGTGTATCAAAGCCATGTGCTCTAAACTGACTCCACATGCAGATGTTCAGAAATAGTGATTTCTGCTACAACAATCATTCCACTGAATAATAATATACGTTAACGGCAGGTTAAAGTAAGATTTTATTACACAGTAAGCTTTAAGATTACATGCTTACTATTTTAAGGTAAGTAAAACATAGTTGAAAGTGGAACACACTATCAGAAGCTTAGACAAGCCTCTCTTTGAAAACAAAAAGGTGAGGTCAACCTCTGTTTTTAAAAAGGCTCTAATCTTTAACCTCATTGACATTTTCAATATGTTATCAGTCTACCAGAAAAAACATAGTAAACTTTTGCAACACAAACACACTGTTTTGTACAATCTGGTTTTCCTGTTTAATCCTGCATTGCTTTCAGTTACTTTTCAGTTGAATTCAAGCAATGTATTCCAAACACCCCTACTGGAACGAGGAACGAACTTGAGAAGTCAGCATGTGTGCCACGTGGTCGTGTCTGAGCCAGATCAGTGGATTAGCAAGATCTTTTTTAAATAAGTCTAGCCAAGCAATGATTATGCTAAAGGAATCACTGGATGGTAGAACCAGTTTTTCTCAGAACAGTCTGAGCCATGTAAGGTAAAGAAGAATATGTATATACGATTTATGGTTTGTTGGTATATGATACTATAAAATGGAAAGCAGCTGTCTATTCAGAAAGTCTACAAAGTGTACTGCCTTTCTTAAGAGTTAAAACGTAAAGCCAAAAGGTTCCTATCAGAAGCGGTAATACTTAAACCACTGTGGAGCAAAGAGGTCAGCAGTATGCTTAAGAGGTGACCCAATCAAACAGGTTCCATTTTGCTGGGCATAAATTCACTCTAGTATCTAAGCAGAACCGAGGGCATGTCTCAGTGACATAATGGATTGGGACTAGATATAATTGCCTGATGAATACAGATTAAGAGAAGTCTGAATTTATCTTTCACATGTACAGATTAGTCTAATTCAAAAGATGGAGACTCTAGACCTTGATTATTCTTCAGCTGCACTCCTCCTGTAGTTGGATGCTAAGTAAGCAGAAGGGATCAAAGATCTGGTTACTTCCAGTACGCTGGCTCCAAAAACAGAACATATTTCAGATGACAGCACAAGAGAACAGTAAGAAAAATAACAGAAAAGGTCCACAGAAAGCTTCTACTTACACCTAAGCACATCAGCAATCGATTTACCCCATGAAAGGAGGGCGCACATCCCTTATAAAAGTAATCTGCAAAACGCTCTTCCAATCCACTCAAATTCCATTTACTATTCTGTTTTCCAGTGGAAACAGTCATGTTGTTAGCTACAAATTTCAGTCCCAAAAGCTTTTAAACCTGATGTCACATTTCACTATATTGGTAGAAATGTGAACTTAATTGGTAGAAATGAACTTAATTCAGTTAGGTTCCAGCAGTTTTCCTGAAGGCATGTGGACAGGAACACAAAAGAGATCCTACAGGTTCCCTAAATAAGCATGAAGCAGGCAAACATCAGGGAATGTGCACCAGGCAGCTGGTACATGCATGTCTCCCATATGAACTGACAGAACCTCCGACACAGAAGTCAATCAACCACAGAACAGGAAATCAACCCTCAATGTTTCTAGCAATCAAAAATTACAGGTTTAAACCCACTGGACTCTTAGGATATAATCAAGTACTTGATTTTCCTGGCAAAAAGACAGTTTAAAGAAGGGGTTTTTTTGTTTGGGTTTTTTGTTTGTTTTTTAAAATTTAGATTATTTCACTTCTTGACCAGTAACACACACCTCACAAGTCACTGCGCTGGAAGGGCCCAAGAGGTAGCAAGTAGTGGTGTGTGTTACGGTATTGGTAATGAGAAAATATAATCCTACTAAATCCTTTGTAAGACAGGAGTACGTTAAGAAATGTAGCCCACATCCCACCCACAATCAATGAACCACTTTTTGTGAAGCAGGGAAAATCCTGTACTCTACACACTACTATATATTGATCTACAGTCATAATGTCATTTGTAATTTTTTTAATTGTCGTTCCAATATTTACTCCCAGAGATCCAATTCATTGCAGAAGTCTGGCAAAACAGTACTGTCTTAGGCACCTCCACAATACACCTAATGCTATTCTTGTCTTCCCTTCTAATCATCACCGGACCCACACAGGTAATCTTGTATGTGAAATACACCATTCAGCATCCATACCAGTAATTTGAACTTACTAATTTGCTGCAAATATCTTATTTTACTAATAATGTCAGATACCCATCATACATTTTTTTTAATCATTGTTTCATGTAGTACTCATTTTTTCCTATTTTCCATTAGTTTCATCAATAATATTACAGATAGCATATACTTCAAGTTTTTAGGTTTAGTACAGTATCTCCATTCTCACATTCGGTTTGCAAAGTTCTGCTAATTTGGACTTACTTTGTTGAACTTTATGTTCTTTCCTACAGTCTTCCAGGATTTTTTTCTGAGGGACACAAATTAGTCCCCAAAATTTCTTCAACATTAGATGCAGCCAAATATCTTCCTCCAGCCCCAAAACATCTCTGCTTTGTATTTAGACTATTGCTAGAATATTTTGGGATATTTAAGTAGCCACTCTGCCAAGTATTTAAACCTTGTTACCTGACTATGTTTGTCAGGTATTTTAAAACCCCTTACGAATTTAATACCAGTTATAGTTCTTGGTATAATTTTTCTGCCATTAACCTCAACATTTCTTAATTATTAATATTGGACTTGAGTATACAAGTTCGCAACCAGTCTTGACTATTAACAGAGTTCAGTATATTATAACTGCTGTGCAATTGGTGCCTTTTAGCAGAACCATACATTCCAATTAAGATACAATTAAAAAGTGTTACATGCTTAGACTCAACAATTGGACTGTATATCACTGCAGGTGTTTTGGGTTTGGGTGGCAAGGTTTTGGTAACAGGGGGTCTACAGCAGCGGCTTCGGTAAGAAGCTGCTAGAAGCTTCCCTTATGTCCGACAGCTTCAAGACAGACCCACTACTGGCCAAGGCTGAGCCCATCAGCGATGGTGGCAGTGTCTCTGGGATAACATATTTAAGAAGGAAAAAAAAACCCCAAACAAACTCCAGGCAGCTTTTGCAGCCAGACAGAGGAGTGAAAAGATGGGAGAAACTGCACACACCAAGGTCCAGTGAAGAAGGAGGGGGAGGAGGTGCTCCAGATGTCAGAGCAAAGATTGCCCTGCAGCCCCTGGAGAAGACCATGGTGAGGCAGGCTGTCCCCCTATAGCCTATGGAGGATGGTGGGGAGCAGACCCTGTGGGAAGCCCGCATTGGAGCAGGCTCCTGGCAGAACCTGTGGCCCTGTGGAGAGAGGAGCCCACACCAGAGCAGGTTTGCTGGCAGGACTTGTGACCCCATCGGGGACCCATGCTGGAGTAGTCTGCTCCTGAAGGTCTGCATCCATGCTGCAGCAGTTCGTGAAGGACTGCAGCCCATGGGAAGGACTCACATTGGAGAAGCCGGGGAGGACTGTCTCCCATGACAGCAACCCCAAGCTGGAGCAGGGGCAGAGTGTGAGGAGTCCTCGCCCTGAGGAGGAAGGAGCAGCAGAGATATGTGATAAACTGACCACAAACCCCATTCCCTGTCCACCTGTGCTGCTATGGGAAAGTAGGTAGAGAACTCGGGAGTGAAGTTGAGCCTGGCCAAAAGGGGAGGGGTGGGGGGAGGTGTTTTATGATTTGGGTTTATTTCTTATTGCTCTACTCTGTTTTCCTGGTAATGAATTCAAATAATTTTTTCTAAGTTGAGTCTGTTTTGCCTGTGACAGTAATTGGTGAGTGATCACCCCCTGTTCTTATCTCAACCCACAAGCCTTTTGTCATATTTTCTCTCCCCTGCTCAGCTCAGGAAGGGGAGTGATAGAGCAGCTTTGGGGGGCAGCTGGCCTCCTGCCAGGGTCAGCCCACCATAGCAGGATGATGTTTTGAGTACACAAATAAGCAGACAAGATGTCTGAATCACACCATTTAAAAAATCATTATCTAGAAGTTTTAATATGCCAGTGAGTAACACAGACGATGATTTAACTATGCTTTAATTATAATTTAAATAAATTACTTGGATAGGTCTGAAGTTTCTCCCAGGTGATTCCTAATTTTCAGATACCAAAACTTCCAGACTTACCCAACAACTTTTAAACACAGCTATAGGATTTAATAAAAAACTTTTTTCCCCTCCTTTAAACCTTCTGAAATAAAGTTTAGGATACCAAACACACAAGAACTTTCTGATATTATTTATTATTTAGTCATTAAAACACTGGCCATATATAGATCTAAGCACTTACACTCTGGTGTTTTCAAGGGACTCTCAACAGACAGATAAAGCTCAAGAACTGTGTGATCCTTGAATTGAGTAAAGCTCTGACAATGCTTCTGGCTTGTTTCAAAGCAGCACAGAATACAATATTCCCACTGAAACATTCATAACAAATTCACTGTTAGCAACACAAGGCACTGCACGGAACTACATTCAGCAAAAGCCTTTCAAACTGTACATGCTCAAACTTGCTATTCTAAGCAGCGATGAGCTATCCTGAGAAAAAATCTGTAGGTCCACAGAAAAATAGTTGAAAATAGACTGAAGGGACTTTGAAAGGTCATCCAATCTATCTCAGTGCACGAAGGCACGATCAGCTATTCCTAGGATGTTGCTCACAAGATGTTGATGTCTAACCCCTTCTTAAACCTTCAGTGATGGAGTTTTCACAGTCTATTCCAGTGTTTAACTAAAACATCAAGCTTTATCAGGATCTGAATTAATGACTTGTGTCCTAACTCTTGAGCTGTGAAGTCACATAGATACAAAGCACTTACCTAAATCCTGGCATGGTTAAAACTTATTATATCATAGAATGGTTTGGGTTGGAAGGGAACTCAAAGATCATCTAGTACCAACCCCCTGCCATGGGCAGGGACACCCTACACTAGATCAGGTTGCCCAAAGCCCCCATCCAGCCTGGCCTTGAACACTGTCAGGGATGGGGCAGCCACAGCTTCTCTGCGCAACCTGTTCCAGTGCCTCACCACCCTCACAAGGAAACAATTTCTTCCTAACATCTAAGGTAAATCTGCCCTCCTTCAGTTTAAACCCATTACCCCTTGTCCTGTCACTACACTCCCTGATAAACAGCCCCTCTCCAGCTTTCCTGTAGGCCCCCTTCAGGTACTGAAGGGTTCCTATAAGGCTTCCCCGGAGCCTTCCCTTCTCCAGGCTGAACAACCCCAACTCCCTCAGCCTGTCCTCGTAGGAGAGGTGCTCCATCCCTCTTATCAACTTTGTGGCCCTTCTCTGGACTCACTCCAGCAGCTCCATGTCTTTCCTGTACTGGGGACCCCACAGATGAACACGGTACTCCAGGTGTGGTCTCTGAGAATGGAGTAGAGGGGGAGAATCTCCTCCCTATGTAAGTAGAAGTAATGAGCTATCATCTTAGACTTCTTTAGCTGTTGTCTCATAGCATCTATTCAATACATTTTGCATACACTATGATAAAAATAGTATACACTACTATTAAAAACTCCTTAAATGTTTTGAATAAGTAAAAAAACCTCTAAAGATACAAGTTGTTACTTGTATGTTACAATGTTGTTACTTCAAGTTCCATTAATTCCACATAATTTATTCTATACTTTATTGGCTAAGGTAACTGACTTCTTCCTTTGTGGAGTATTAAAAGAAACAGCAGGCCATTGAAACTTGCCTCTCTGCAGACAATCACTCAGATATAAGTCATTAACATGCAGATTATTTCGGTACAAAGCTAGGCTTCCTTAAGTTGGGATACTTGGGCAACTATGTGATTTCATAAACTCTGTCTACTTTACCACCTTCTTCTTATCTAATATGACTCAAGAGTATAGCTTAACAGTAAAGAACAGCAGCCCCCTTTCCTCCACTTTGAAGCTTTCCTTGGAACTGGCTTATGTCCAGCCCTGTGCCAAGTCAGGCTAGAAAAGTAAACGAAAAAAAAGTTTGCAACTCTCGAAGTCAGACAAGTGCAGCATCATTATCCAAGATGTCAGACATAGAGTATCATAAAATTTTTGTCCAGGCCAACAACTTTCCCTAGCTGAAACAAGCTCCAAATTGTGCATGTTCATTTGTTGAATAAAAAAAATTTACAGGGAAGTGAATTTTTTAATTTAGTTTCCTACCTGTGGTAAATTATTACACTTAATGCATCAATTAAGCAGCCTTAGTAACAAAACAAAAACACTCCAACACAAACAAAAAAACCCAAACCACACCAACTAGTTTCTGTTCATCTGCTCCAAAGAATAAATATACATGCAGAAATCCCTTCATGTATCCAACCACTGCTGCACATACAAAACCAAAAGAAATTCCTTCTCTGCTCACACACATTACCTTAAGAGTGACTCTAGCACCTGCTAGCATTACCAGGACAGCATTTGCAAGAGAAAGCAGGTACGCTTCACCATCACTGCCTCCTGCAGTCCCAGAGCCACTGAAATGGCCTGTGCCTGCCCGGGCACCTTCCAGAGGGGACCAGGGCACATGGGAGTACGCGCCAGGTCCTTATCCCACGAGTTGGCGGGTAGCCAATGGGCACAACAAGGCTGCGCTCCTTACAAAGCGGCCACGGGTTTCTTAGACTCTCTTTGCAGGATAAATGACAAAGGATGAAATTGAATATCAAAGTCAACTAAAGCATTACTCTCTTATCCTCATTTTGTCATTTAACTATTTTAATAAAGTTTACTAAGGAGTAACTTCACTGTTTCCTAGAATTCAGGATTTCCAAGGTGTCTATACAACAAACATTAACTGCTGGAAGACAGGAGAAGAAAGGCTTCCCATTAAGTGAAAAAAATCGTTTAGCATGCAAGTCTACGTCCTAACAGCAACTAATTTTGGCAATGTTATGTAAGGAATAATACAAATATTTATCATGGTCTGACTACATCCTGAAACCACCACCTTTTGAGCCTGCAGGATAAAGATTTTCTTATTCAAAGCCATGTTTTTCTGGACAAAATACCAGTCTTCACATCTTCTGTATATATATACAGAACCATTAACTGTTAAAATAAATCAATGACTGAAATTAAATGTTAAACAGAAATTAATGAAATTAAATGGAAATTTAGAAAATGTGTCAGAAATAGACTGAGACAATAATAACGTATTTAGAAGACACATGCTACTTTTTACACAATTAAATTGCTTCACTCAATAAATAAATAAATGGGGGAAAAAAAAGAAGCCACACGTTTACTCCAAAAAGAGCTAAGTAGAGCATCAAGCCTACCACGGGGGGTTCCTTGCATCAAAGGCAGCATATGGTAACTGTTACTGATAAGAATGAGCTAGCAGTAACTTTGTGGTTGACGCACTGGAGAATGTCCCTGGAAATCAGAGTTCATCTCCTAGCTCTAGAACAGACCTCATGAATTGTGCTTGATAGAGTTACTGAACTCTTGAGCCTCATTTCCCCATCTGTTACACAGAATTTTTCCCCCTCTATTTCCAATGGGTGAGGCATTTAATCTTATTTCAGAGAATGAGAGAATAAGTAGTAGGGCATCATGTATGCAAGCACTTAGCACAATACTTCGAATAATCAGCCACTACAGCTCGTCTAAACTTAAAGTTTCACTGAAGAGATTCTAACTTCTCCAGTTTTACTGATTAAATTATTGCCCTCTTGGAAGTCACCAAGATTGAAAAAACAATTACAGGGTTTTACTCTTGCCTGAAAAACTGCTTAAGTTTCATTATTGGAATACTGCTATGAATTAGATTTGAGAAAAAAAAACCCACCCCAACTCAAAACCCCAAAAACCCCAAAAACGCACAACCCCAAAACCAGTATCTTGAATGAATTCTTGAAGTTGATAGATCTGCCAACCGCTAAGATCAATCTACTCACAATGCTAATATTTTTGATGTGCAGAAATAATTAAACACCCACCTTAGATTCACAATGATACATAAAGTCGAGCCTTTCAAATGACAAACAACTGCAGTTAGTGTGACAGATCACAATCATTTCAGAGACAACAGACATGCCTTTAAACATGTCAGTCTGCCTACATCTACTTTATGTTAGATATCCCAGCTGTGGCGAGAAATATTACTATAATGAACAAAACAACTACAAGCTAAGAACTGCCCATATCAGAAAAAAAATAAAACAACTAATGGAATGATTCAAGAAGTCAAACTCAACATCCTTCAGGAGGAAAGAAAGAGCTGCAGAGCATACACAATAGTGCATGAAGGTACTGAACTCAGCAGGGTAAAGCACTTGCCCCTTCTTACCCTACCCAGCTGACAGCATGACATCAGTACTGTGTCACATAGTAGGAATGTGTTAACTAAAAAAACAGTACAGGCAAAGTTGTACCATTAAGGATCCGAAAAAGCTAAAGAAAAAAAACCCCACACCTAAACATGTTTCATGCAGTTGATATGTTTCTCAAGACAATATTTACATATACATATAACATTTGTTATTTATCACAGTTGTTTGTAAAATACAGGGTATACTACTTATCTACATAAGAATTGCAAATTGTCACTTTTAACCCAGTGTAAGAAAATATCACTCTACAAATCTGTGAAAAACCCAGACTTCAGAATGCACTATACTGACAACAGGTATGTATGGGAAGCAATAGTTGAGTGCTGCAGAGAATTCTGCCTACAATGGAGAGGTGACAGGTAAATTTTCAAAATCCGTGTACACCAGTCCATTCAGGTGATTCCACTCTGGCTTTGAATTGTTTACCTGCATCAGCTACACAAGAAATAACTGTAAATATAGTCTTTGTTCCTGTGGGACAGAAGTACACCACTGATTACACAGACTAGCACAGAATGTAAAGAGACAATTACAGCCTCACAGCTTCAGGTGGCAAGACATCTGATAAATTTCAAATTCCATGCCGGAAGTATATATTGACATAGAGAATGTCACATTGACATCAGAATGGAATTACAAAGCAACAATTACATTATACCAGATCCTTTAAAGCATCAGCATGACCTTTAAATGCTAGCACCCCTTGCCTCATGCAAGGTTCAAATCATTCTGGATACAGGAGATAAAACAAGGAATTTTGCAAAAGGAGATTCACACAACCTATTTAGACATCTAAATAGGTGACCATAAATCCCCTATCAAAAGCAGCAGAAAAAAAATTAACCCTCTCCACAGCCAATTTAGAGCACCTAAATTAAAACTTCTAAAGATAGATGGCACGAATGCTTCCCAGAAAGTCTAGCAAATGGCATCTCCTTATGATGGCCAGCTCTTTCAACATACTGGTGTCCAAAATTAAGCTGCCATAACTGTATTCATTCTCCTCCAGTCGACAGCAATATGCATAGCTGGGTGTACAGATCAAAGGATCAGGCTAGTTATTCAGGCATTCAAATACAAACTCAAATCATCAATACTTAATTTGCTTGGAAGCAGATGACTTGAAAAAACAGGCACACTCTCACCACGAAAAAAACCTATGCTTGTTATAAATCTTGAGTAGACTCTGAGTCAATAAGAGACAGCATCATTCCACAGGCTTTAAAGGTGTTGTGATTTAAAACATGAAGCTTCTAAAAAAAGAAAAAACCAAACACAAAAGCACATTACACTGTATAGACAAATTATTTTAAATATAGCACAACTTCACTCATTAAAAAAGCTGTCACCGACCTATTTGTTCCTACAGAGAAAAGGAAGTCCTGCAACTGATATCTGAAAACCATAAATCCATATCTTATCTAGAAAAAAAAAATTTTGAAGTCTGTATTATTTCTTAAGAACTATAGATCTGCTGTCCCATACACATACGCTACGGCAGCTGTCGATGGTTAACTATACTGTCTTCCAAAGTAATGCAAGTTAAAGGCATTCTATTCCTCCTACTAAATTTGCTCACGCATCACAGCAAGTCACCTCCTCAGTGATACCACTATAAAGCCAAATACAGGACTGCATGGGGAAACACAAAGAAATTAAGCCAATATAAAAACTCAAGAGTTAAGACAAAGAAACTGTCTGAGCTGAGTTTTAAAGCTCAATAATTTGTAATTCCAGGTGGATAACACAGTGTTACAAAACTATGTCAGCACATCTGAGAGGTTAGCAAAACTCTTTACCTCACTCAGTATTACAGGTAAAGACGTTATTACTATCAAACTATGACTGAAATCTCGATGAGTTTTCAGGTGGATGTAAAAATATTTTTGCCCAAGGATACTGTTGCAGGATAGGGTCTGTAATTAGGATATTGCTATGCCACAGATAAACATAAATCATGCAAATTGAAAATGTAAGTTATGTATTTAGGTCATTTATTTACACATTTCACTTAAACTTACCTATTTTCATTGAAATGTCTTTTCTTAAAAGCTCATTTCAGGTAAGCAGCCTTTCTAAGTCTACCTTTTTTCTGTTTGAGGTTCGGCTGAGAAGCTTTTACAGGTGCAATCTGGTCTTTTCAAGAACTGAGTGTTTATTCTAGACTAGGGCCTTAGAGCGCAAACCTGACATTTCAGTCGCTCTTTCATGTTTTGTTAGCGGTCCTACAAAACTTTTTGGTGATAGACTGCTGTAGGCTCATGTCAATTTAAGTGTTTAACTATTTTTTTAGGTAGGGGTAAAACACACTTGTTTCAAGTTTATGACAGCAGTTTAAAAACAAATCATGTCTGAAATACACTAAAACAAGTAACAAAGTATAATTTATCACGTACATACATGCATTTCAAACATAATCTTTTGCTACCATTCCAGTAGATATACCATTACTGAAGTTACATAGACTACACGCAGTGAGCGTGGAAGATTAAAGCAACAGTCAAGATCTTGTCTCTAAATCATTAGTCTAAGTGGAACATCTCCCCTACCACCTCCTCCCCTGCCCTGCAAGCATCATACTACTAGTGTAGTTATTTCCCATTAACAAAAAATTTAAGAAAAAAAAAAATCATCTAAGATCACCATTTCGGAAGTCAGTGAATAACCAGCAAGAATGTAAAAGTAACTACAGCAACTGGCAAGAACTTAAAAGCCATCTATCTGCGCATCAGATCAGAACGGCAGATTCTCCTGACCACCAAAGATGCAGTCACTTTAAGCAGAAGGAAGACAAACACCAAAAGGACAAATACTTCTGATACTGCAGAAACTTTGCATCAGTCTCTGTCTCTTTGCTCCGCTCACTAAGGAGTAAGTCCTAACCTTGCGACTAAACGTTACGAGGTGGCCTAAGTCCACACTGTTCACGATCAGCACCACTTGAAGCAGCCTGGCTGCATATCAGCTGGAGCAGAGTCAGGCAGAAGCTGCACTGTCAGAGGAAGCTATTTCTTTTGAGATGGGAGTCTGGTCACAAACCAGCACATGCACTGTGGGCTACGAGGGAACCACCGAGCAAGCACAACTGACTGTGTAGGTGTAGTGTTTATACAGATCCAAACCAACACAGTAGTACGCTGTAGCAAAATGATGAAAATAACTGAAGGCACCTACGGTCTTTGTGAATCTAATTTCCAGTCGCTCTCCTTATGTCGGCCTAGGAAAGCTGACACGCGTCCTGCCCAACAAGGACAGGAGCACAACACGAACCCCCGTTACCAACAGCAGGAAACCACACCGCGCCGCATCTCGGGGATGTTCCCATAAACGCCACCAAGCACAAAGCTTCGCCCATGCCAAACGTCCCTGCGGTTTCCCAAACGCTTGCGAAACTGCAGAGACAACCCCATCCTGCCCAGATAAGGGGGCAGCGGCCCCCGGGCGGGGACGGCCCTTGGCCGCCGCAGGGGCAACAGCGGCAAGGCGAGGGCACCGGGCAAGGTGAGGGCAGGCCCCGGCCCTCCTGCTCCCCCCCGCTCCCCACCCCGGGCCGCGCTTGCGGAGGTGGCGGGGCCGCCCCGGGAAGGGAAACTCGCCGTGACAGTAACCAGACACCGCGCTGGAACAAAAGCGTCCGAGTCGGCCGCCGCCGCAGAAGCAGGTTACTCCCTCCCGGGGAAGGGGGCGGAAGGGCAGGGAGCGCGCCGGGAGCAGCCCGGTCCCGTGAAACACGCCCCGAGCCCCGGCGCGGGGGAGTCCCGGCCGGTCCCGGCCGTGAGTCAGTGCCCCGGAGAGGAAGCGGCGCGCAGGGGCCGGCCAGGCGGTAGGCGCCAACGCTCACACACAC
>VWZZ01000090.1:222705-262373 GCA_013399095.1 Psophia crepitans
AAAAAGAAAAAAGATACAAAGGTGACAGAGGTAGAATGTTATACAAGATAGTATAGCAATAATAAACTGAACAGCTTCACAAGTCACTACTATAAAACATACCAGACCTATAAGAGGCCATAGCATTATACACACCCCACCTGTCTCCTCCCCCCAGACCTATGGGTTTAAGGGTCACATACCTTTCTATTATTCTTACCAAATTAGGTCTGATTTAAAGAGTCTACTGACAAGCAAAGCCTAGTTTATCTAACTTATTTTGGATCTAACCTTACTACCTCAATTTCCTTGTTTTACGCTTTCCCAATTAAACAGTTTTAATGTCCTCCTCCTCCTCTCTCCCCAATCTCTCCAAAAGCTACCCACCAAATCATCTACTCCAGCAATCTTATTTGTCACTTCCTTTTATAGATTATCCAGTGCCTCTTAGCCAAGAATCCCTTTTAAATCTAGAAAGCTTTACTTTCTCTTTCCTAACCCTTAATTACACTCAACAGGATTCTCCTGACTGAGCTAACAGCTATCCTTTATCCTGCTTGACAACACCTGATCCTCATTCCCAGCAATCTGCTGATCTTTTCTGAAATACCTGCTGTTGAAGTGATCAGAACTAAAAATATCGTTTGTTACCTCTACTGGTTTGAAAGATCCATGTATTTTCTCAAAACAGTTCAATCACTCTTCC
This sequence comes from Psophia crepitans, assembly GCA_013399095.1. NCBI lineage: Eukaryota > Metazoa > Chordata > Aves > Gruiformes > Psophiidae > Psophia > Psophia crepitans. The sequence continues at coordinate 223,391 of VWZZ01000090.1, forward strand.
ACTGGCATCTCACGTTTGTGCCTTGCCTTTTCCTCTGTAGGGAATCAAGCAGTGCCAGTCAGAGGGGAACCCATGCCCATAAATGTTCTCTGGCGATCAATAAAAATTATTGCGTCATTAAATGTAAATCACAAGGCATTGTAATTGTTGTACAACAGGCTGTACATATGTAGTATTTTCCCCATCTCCTTGTACGATGTCTGGTGTTCCAGTGCAGCTGTGGAATTCCTGCCATGAGCCCTGGCCCCTCATAATTCAGATGTGTGGCGGATTCATACTCCAACGTATTGTTAATATACTCCTTCTGTGAAGAAGGAACTTTGCTGATGGTTGACTTACCCTGAAGTGTTTCTTCACCACTCGGTATGAGCTGGGGGTTGGCAAACTCCAAAGCATACTGGCACCCTTCCTTGTGTCACATGGGTGATTTACTGATGAAAAGGTGCCTACTCTGAATCTGGATATTTTAGATCCCCATCAATCATTCCAGGACCATGCGATGACACAGTGAGTGCTCAGTTCCATCACCCAAAGTCAGCGCTTACTGAAGGGAGGCATGAACGTGATTGAGGCCAAGTCATTATCTGGAAGGAGTGAAGAGAAACGTGTTAACTGAAACAACCCTGTCCCCCTCAGGGGTACTGCACGCTCTCCCTGCTGTGCTGACCCACTGTGTCCTCCTATTTGATGGAGCAAAGACACCCTCGAGGCCTTGCTCCAGCATCACAACCTTGCCAAAAGGAGTAGCAAGATGAGGAGGCAGCAACATTTATGCAGTATTGCAGAGCAGCTGAAGGCTGTGTTAAGGCATGGTCTCTTATTTGAAGCTTTGGTGTTGCAAAAAGGCATGTATGCGACAGGTGAGTCGGAAACTGTAAAGTCTGTGCTGTCTGAGCTGTAAAAGGTTCTGGGCTGGGGTGTGCTTAAGCTGAGAAGTGCTACGGACTTGACCTACTGCTAGACTGAGCAAGATACTGTAGGTAGAGGAGGAGTGGTTGTGGAAGATTTTTGGCTTGTTGGTCATTCTCCACTAGGTGAAAAAGAAAGTAACGCAAGTTGTAGGAGGAAACAGAAAGGGGAGGCTGAAAATAGGAGATGGCTCTTTAAAAAGGGAAGAGGAAAAAGAGCAAAACAGTTCTAAAGAACATATAAGGAGCGGTTATGTCTTGGAAATGAATAGCCAGTTAATCCTGTATAAGAATTTTTCTGTTGATATTTAGTGAATCACAGGAAATCAGAAAGGCTGATGTCATAACAGTGATAAGCCACAGAGATGCTCTAAGCAATTGTAGAAATCTGCCAATATTTTCTTTTTTAGAGTCACTTGATACAAGATTAATGACAAAACCCCAACCATTCGGAGTCTCGTTATATCCATTAAAACCAGATAAAATTTCCAATGGCTTCAGCTAAATGTTTGCAGTAAGAAGCAAATTTTCAGCTCATGAGTGGGCCTATAAATTAATAGAGTCTTTGGTATTACATCATCACCACAGAGAGTAGAAAGGATTAAACGAGTTGTCAGGACGATATTCATCCTCTACTGATTCACTTTCTGCAAAACTGTAACTTTGCCTGACTTCAAAGAAGCTATTTTAAAAATCACAATTTTCAGGAAGGAATGACGTTATTTTGCCTGCTTCACCAGAATGAATGCTCCTCTGCTGTGCACAAATGAGCTGCTTGCCCTAGTTGAACAAAAGCTACGACAAGGGCTTTGATCAGTGTTGACAGTGTTCCTGCAGTATTTCAGTGTCTCATTCCTTTGTGCTCTCTAGAACCACTACTAATGACGTTGGTTAAGACAGAGTGTAAATTGCAATAAGATGGCCATCTCCAGAGAGTGCTGAATCAGTCTGTTACAAGGATTCTTTAATTATTAATTTCATTGCTACAGATTTATTTTTTTTTTTGTTTAATAGTTTCTCAGGACAAAGAGATCCTTTATGAACTCTTTAAGGCACCACTTATCTATATGACAAAATTCATCCACTTTAGTCCACAGAAACCCCTTTTACATTAGTGATCCACCAGTGCTCTTATTTAAAGAGTTACATTCCACACTGCATTTATTTTTCCTTGGAGACAAGCAGGAAATCTGTCACTAATTTCCTTCCAGCCAGCTCTGACTGCCTTTTCCCAGTCCTCTTAATCCTCTGTACATTTCTTCTTCTCCATTTTATCTTCTGAAGACAGACTTCGTTCTTATGTTTCTTTCAAGGTATTCGTCAGCCGTCTCACACAGCTCCAAGATGACACTTGGCAGAAGAAGCAGTTCGCCTGCTCTCCCTGCAATACGTCAAGCGGATCTGAGGTGCTCACTCACCTCATGTCCATCTATTTCCTCACTAACCGCACCTCATCTTTCCTGCCCAGTCGTCTTTATTTTTACCTATCTCCATGTCACATGCGGTGTGTCCAAAACTTTGCTTCTCCTTTTCACATCTAAACCCTTTCTCTTAATAAGTTCCCACTTGCTATACAAGAAACCTCCCTAATCCTCCTTGTCAAGTCATCAGCTTCTCATTAAATCATGTACCTTCAGGAGCTGCGTATTTGCAATTCAGCATTTCCTCTCTGTTGCCACTGCCAGGAGTTGCAGTCCTGTTGCTGCAACATTCTCATCACCTCGTGTCTCGTCACTCACCGACAAAGCCAGACTGCTCCCATCTCTCGTGACGTTTCCGCACCTTCACTTCTTTCTGCTTCTTACCCAAGTTCAGCTTCATGGCTCAGCAGAACTCTGTCCCGGCTTATTTCACTTTTCTCGTTTTATCCTTTACCTTGCTCATGGGTCTGTACCCTTCTGTATTTTCTTTTCTACTCTTTCTCAGCCTCATGCATTTTTTATGTCACTTTGTGCTTCAGGCTTCTCATGTAGAAAGCCCTGCTCTTCCCCAAATTCCCTTGAGTCTTCTTGTATCCACCTTAATAGTGTCTCTCAGCTGCTGTCCCAGAAAGTGTGTTTTTTCCTAGTTAGAAAACTCTTTTCCACCTCCTCTTTAAAAGTAAGGGGTACACTTGAGAGGGAGATATTTTTGCAGATGTAGAGCCACATTCTATACTGTCCTCTGGGGCTCACAGATTGGGCATCTAAAGACTGACAGACTCCATATAGGGTTACTTTTGAACATTTTGGCTAATGATTAAACTCTTCCCTGTTTATTTAGGTGTAGTTCTAAAGTATTTGGAGGACTTGTTCACACTTAATACAAGAGTAAAATTGCTGTAAAACTTAGGTATCAGTGCTTCCTAAAGAAAGAAAGGAAAAAATTTTTATTCAGTTACAAGCCTTTGAAAAATGCATATAATCTTTTAAGCATGGAATGACAATTGCAAAAAATAGGTAATTTGAGGGAGTGGGCACAAAGCAAATATATTAGGGGCAGGCATGAGTAAAAGTGAAGCTTCCCTTTCTCTCTTTTCCACTTCTCCTTTACCAGTGCTGTGGAGACTGAAAATAACTCCACTCTCAGTGATGTCATCACCATTAGAGGCATGCTGTCAGCTTAATTTGTTTTCTGACTTCAGCAGGGGAAATAGAATCTGACTGCTGACTCACTTGTTAGGTCTGAAGTAGTTATGTTTCTTTCATCCATGAGTTTGGGGCTTTAAATATCCACCCCCTCTGTCGCAGGTACAGGCACTCCTATTCATGAAGGAAAAAGGACGTGGAGAGTCTGAAATAACTCAGCACTTTGTTATCATAGAGAAGATGTGGTCTAAGGCAGGAATAAATAAGATTTTTGCAGAGTTACCTTACTGAATAGTTTTCGTCTTTCATACTAGGTCACAGTGGTGGTCTAGTTGTTGGTTGCCTGGGGTGGTTGAGTTGTTACCTTAAGCTCAGCCTCAGCAGCTGACGCAGTGCCGGTGGTGTCAGCAAGCGGTGGTTTGGCTGCAGATCCATTGTTCAGATGCTTTTATTTTTCTTTCTTGGCCTGCCCCCTAATGTCTCTGCAAGCTGGAGTGAAGAAGTCTTGTGGAAAATCAGTAAGCAGATGGACCCTCTTTTGTCCATTTCATTATCCTTTGTTTTCCATGTACCGGTGAGGTTGGGCAGAATTTCTCTTGCCCACAAAGAGTATTTTTTGATGCCTGCATGACATATTTTATCCACGTTTTATAAAAAAAAAAAAAAAGCTTGCAGTTTAGTTTGGTCTGGCAAAGTACTTTTCTGACAGCATACTTTTCTTTTTTTTGCTCTCCTTCTGTATTAAGTACCCGGGGGCCAGATCCTCTGTTGGCAGAAGATAAGAGGGGCTCTCAATTTTTTAACCACTTTGCATCCTATGAGTATTTAAAGCTTTGACTGCCACTGGCTCACCTAAGCAAAGTGGAGTTGTGTCCATGATCAAAAGATAAGGCAGATCTGAATGCAATGAATGGCTTTAAATATTTAGAGCAAGGAAGAACACACACGAGAAACAATAATAATAGAAAGGATACAGTTTGTTTCAGTTGTGTGGTTTTCCTCAGGATGTTTAAGTAGCATCGCCTTAGTTTCAATTTATTTTTCTGTAATCCTTAGAAGCTATTTAATATCAGATCTAATCTTATTTTCTGCCTTTAGCTTGTTTGTTTTTAGTTCCTCCTTCTAGAGTTTAGGTTGGGAGCTGCTCCTTGCTGATTTTTTACCCTTCTGATGGGATGCAGGAGAAAAACGTGCTGGCATATTTCTAAATTCTCATGGATTCAATGAATAATTTTTTTATTTGTCACACTTTTAATTATGTGCATGCATTTTAATGATAGAACTGTGTATGTGTAGGAAAACCCAAGGAATTATGGAAACTGATGTCACAACAGCATTAACAACACTATTTTATAACTCTTCCTCCAGGGATTAATTTAAATTGTAGAATGTATCTTCTTATAAACAAACCGTGGAAGGTACTGGCAAAATTTCATTTAAATACGAGGTACATGGAAAGGTAATGTACATTAAAACAATGGATACAATATTTTTACCATTGAAACCATAGGCATAATTCAAATAAATATGTACAGGAGAAAAACTATCTAACTTTTTAACTTTTATTTTAAAATGGCAAAGTTCATCCAGATGTAGAGGAGCGCTACCTGGCATCCTTCAGTGTAGCAGCTGACAAAACAGCCGCCTGGTCTAACAGTGTGTGTTGTCTCTGCACTCAGCATCAGGTGCTGGCTCTGTGGGCATTTTTAGGATAGTGTGGACAAGACTTTTATCCTAATGCTGCAGACCATGCCAGTCTAATTTAAGCCTTCTCTAGAGTCCCCCTAGGTTCAGGATAGGATGAATGCAGGATGAGGAAAGTTTACAGTGGCTGGCTTAGATATTTACGTCTCTGGCTTAAATGGACTCCACCAATACACACAGTTTCAGTGAAAACATCCAAGTACTTCTTTTCCAGCCTGTAATGATCGATGAAGATTAATGAATACTTCCTTTTGCTCATGGACTTGTAAAGGACTTGAACTTAGAGAAATAAAATTTCCATGCTTCAAGGGCTCTATGTCATAAGCAAGACTAGGAGAGACGTCATCTTTCATCCCAGGGTGACTTCTAAAAGGTTCATGCTTAGCCTTGCTTTTTAACTCTGCATACAGTTTGGTGAACTCTTCACATAAACTGCTGTGCATCCTATGAAACAGCTTATATGCGTGGCTTTTGAAAGGCAAAGACCATTGAAAGCTCATGGAACTTTTATCTGATGAAGAACCAAATAAACTTTAACTAGAAACCTCAGGATTTAACCCAGAGAAAGCTCAAGTAAATTGTTCTTCACTGTTACTAATGGCAGTTATGGAGCCTGGTAAACAAGCTGAAGGAGATTTCAGCTAAAGAAAAAATATCTGGAAAATAAAAATTATAGAAATAATAATATGTAAACAAAATTACAAGAATTATGAACTCAGCATTCTTCATGGCTTTTAAGTTGTTCAAAAACATAAGCGTTAGTACTTCATCTACCATAATATTATTCTATTTCATATTTGGTGGTGTTTAAAAAATTTTAATAACTGGATTGAGTCTCATGTCTTCATAGGGGTGTGTTCAAATTCACTGAATTTCAATATCTAAAGGCTGGAGGAGCATAAGGGCCACCTAAGCCATTTCTGTTTGATGCTGAACATGCATACATTAGCTAAACATGCATACAAAATACCACAAAAGTGAACAAACTATGGAAGGAAAATTCTTCTTGCCTTATGCACTGTGTAATTTTGCCTTACAAAACAGAGGAAAGCCCAAGTTTTCTAATGGTAATGTCTCAGATCAGGCCCTGAAATAAGCTATGTATTTGTTTCACCTGTTAATTCCTGGAACATCTACTGATTCGTCCTGCTGCTTCTCTCTCGTGGTTTAACTGTTTGTATGAGCAATATTCAAAACAGTACCTAGGCAGCAGCCAACCTGCATGCTTTATACTTGTCAGCAAAGCAAAAGAAGTACAAAACCCAACACAAGTTCAGCAAAAGGTAGTTCAGCTTGACTTTTTAGCTGGAGGAAGAAGCTAATACTGGTGTTAATTACACGCCTTTAAAAATGCAAATCTTCATTACAGCTATTGTTCCCAGTTCAAAATCAGTTAGATTTACTGTCTATCACAATTCGTAGCTGCAATTCTTAAGCACCAGGAACTGCCTCCATACAAAAGGCTGCAATCAAGGACTTGCCAAAATTAAGTAGATGCATGCATTGACATGCTTATTATAGCACTTATGATGTAATAAGTGCCAGGTGGATGCACAGACTATGACAGAATAAAATATACAGAGCTATCCCAGCTTTATGCATTTGTATTGTTTTGTAAAAGATATCTAATGCCCTTTTTTCAGAGGCATTGAGGCAACATACTTCCAAAAAACTTTCTCTAGGATGGAGGGTCAGGGATAAATAAGGTTGAAAAGTGTTGGTTTTTCCAGCATGACTTTAGCATATTTTGATGGCAATGCAGGTAAACAGCGCTGTCTGAAAATTGTAAAGTAGAATGTGGCAATTATTGAGGTACGTGCCGTTAACATTTGATGTTTTTTGAAACCTGCAAACAATCACAAAATATGGATATACATGTAGCTTATGTGTGGTTCTATGTTGTGTCACTGCCTGAAGATGAACTTGAAAATGTCAGGAAAAAGTGGTAGTCATTTGAGATCGAGCTTAGTGTTGTATCTGGAAGAGGCTTTCTTTGCTCAGTCAGAACTTTCTCAACTGGAACACTAGATGGTCACATTTCTTGTGGGCAAGCCTCTGTTAAGCTTCCCAGCCCTTGGGTAGCTGCTGGCAGGGCCTGTGTCTCAGACTGCTACTCACACACACAGACCTTTCTCACCACCCCGAGTTCCCTGTCACTAGGTGAATGCAGATGTCGGAAAGAGAGAATGTAGCTGTCAGAAGTCTCTTCTCTTGCATGAATGAGATCAGTACAGTTATCCAGCCACCTTAAGGATCCAGTGGGAATCTTTCAGCTCAGTGTCACAGAGCTCTGCTCCTAATTTTGAACACTTCTTGCTCAGAAAGCAAGAGGGCCCATCCTCTCCACACTCAGCCATGCATTGGCTGGCATGGCAGGAGACAACCACCTCCAGCTCTCCAACCCACTGCATCTTCAAGACAGCCTTGGGAATCTGGACAGACCATCACAGCCTCAAAGCTGAGGTGTGCAAGAAGGGTCTTGCCAAGTCAGGTGAGAGCTGACGCTCACAGGAAGAAGCAGACAGGTGGCTGCACCTAAATCCGATGCATCTTTCAACGTATCGCATGGGAAACCTCTGTATGCTGGCTGACAGTGGTGAGTAGTCAGGAGCGTGCTGGTGAACCTTCATTCGTGGGCTGAAATGTTGAAAAAACGAACAACCTGCAAACCAAACAAACTGAAAAAGTGATCCCCAGTGCTTGAGAGTGCCAAAATACCAGCAGTGATAAGAGCAGGAGGGTTGTGGTCAGGGCAAAATCTGGGAGTGGGCCTGAGAGCAAAACTCGGAGGAGGGCCAGCTGGGCAAACTGCAACCAGGAAGTTGCTCCGGTAAGAAGGTTCAGAGAAAGTCACAGTATCTGCCTTCCTGGTCCTGGAATGGATGGACAGACCTAGACCTGTCTTGTTCACTTGCCTTGTCAAATCAGACATGATAGCTGAACTCCTAAGTCTAGGATTTTCACGCAGGGAAACAGTGAATTAACTTCTAACCGTGATTTTCTTTTAGATGTGACAACAGCTTTTCCATAGATAGTGTGGGCTTGTCCCACATCTGTCCTGGCTTTGCCCATTTCAGATAATGAGAAAGAGCACGGAGGTGTAGTCAAAGGCCGTTTTCCCTACCATTGCCTTGCAATGGTAGGCCTTTCCCTACACAAGGCCTTGCTTGGCCTTCCCATGCTTGCACTCAGGAGCGATCTGAGAAATGATCCTGGAAGAAAATGCCTACGCTCAGGTCATGAAGAAATGCCTGTAAAGGTTCCCTCTTTAAAGTCTTTGAGTCAGAAAAGCCGTGGTAGTATTTATTATTTCTTTGATATCTAGGAGAAAGTGTTTTCCTCAGCGTCTCCCCTTACCCCATCTGCCGCCATGTCCAAAGCTGTCCCATAATCTGTCCTCTCAGGGATTCTCCAGAGCAGTTCATGAAACTTTAAAGCTCTCTCAGGTCTAGGTCTGTCCATCCATTTGTTCCAGGACCAGGAAAATGAGCAGTAGTCTAGTCCTTATCTTCTTCCTAATGTCCCTTCGAAGTCCTGTTGCTGTCTTCCAGTTCATCCTTTTCTATCCCAGCTTTAACATCTGCAATAACTTAGTCTAAATGGTTTCTGTGAAACCAAGTCTCATGTATCTATCTCTTCGTTGTGGGGTAATTCAAGGCCAAGAGGGTCAGTGTTTACACAGAGTGGGTGAACCTGATTGAAAGTGTGGGATTTGGGGGTTTCACTTGTTTGGGTTGGCCAGGGATGGTATAAGCTCAGAGAGAACTGAGGAGGCAGTGGACAAAAATAGGACTTATGGGGCTAGTGTGAGACACAGAAATGGCCCCAAGGTCCTAGGCAAGGGCTGGATATTTACCTGGGAATATGGCCCACATATGTCCCAGAGTCTGACTTTGGTTTTAGACAATCAAGTTAGTACTAGAGATTTATTGGAGATAGATGGGATGAATCACAGAGTGGGATTTATCTACCTAAATCACTTTGGACAGCTGTGTTAAAGTTGATGAGCCTGGCTGCTAATGCTTAGATGACTAAAACTGTATGAATGAAACCATTCCCTGGAGAAATATCCTGGGGAAGATGTTGTGGGAGTGCCAGGTGGGGGTAAAGTGCTTTGGGGTGTATTAACTGATCAGAACCTGACTATGAACCACTAATGAGAAACTTCCTTGAAGAGCAGTGCTTAGATGTGTCAATTGAGGCAACTTCAGAAAATATGAGACCTATTCATGCAGGTGTGTGTGACTGCCAAAACCGTGTCTGGAGTATTGTATGCACTTGTGAGCATCGGTGACTGAGGGAGAGGCAATTCAGACTGGAACAGGTGCAGGGAAGTGATCACGGTAATGAAAAGTATTTTAGAGAAGACAGCTTGCTCAGCTTAGAAAAGCAAAGGCTGAAAGAGGTCCTGGTAACTCTCTGTGAATGCAAAACAGGTAAAACACCTGGAAGGGAGGGAGCCACTCGTGCTAAAGAACAATACTGGCACAGGACTGCATGAGTATAAATTGGCCATGAATAAATGTAAACTGAAGGCTAGAATGGTTTATAACCATCAAAGCAATAAAATTTTGGTTGTTTTAAAACAATGGAAATAAGAGAGGGCAGAATCTTCATAGTTTTAAAACAGAACTTGGTCAGATTTTAAAAAGGAAGATGCAGGTTGTTTGCCCGTAATAGCAGATAGGTAGAACTTGATACACCAGGAAATTCCATCCAGTCCATTGCTCCTGGGTCAGTCTCTAACCTTTCTACTCAGACAGACATAGCCAGTGTCAATAACAGATGAAACTAAAGCTAAACTGAAATGGAAATATTAGTGGCTTGCTGTGAGAGAGTGGGTAATTATTTAGAAGATAATACGCCCCTGTAGATGCCAGAATCAAGTTCCTGCTGGCAGCATTCAGGTACTTAGTACGAACCTGATTAGATAAAGACAGCTAGGCTAAGGTAGGGAATAAAAAATACTGCCTTGTAAACAGAGATTACACTACAGAGTTGGCATGGCAAACACCATTCACCTAAAACCTTGAAAGCAAAGGAGTAAGACATTAGGGAAAAAGTATTTTCATTTCTACATGTTCCTTAAAACTTCAGATTCTCAAGGACTACGGGCTTTCTGTCTACTGCAACTAGGACAGCAAAGCACCACTAAACTGAGTTCTGAAAGAAAACCTTACTGGTGGCTGATCCCCAGGACTGCATTAGGATGTATTGGACTAGATGGGCCAAAGTTGTCCATTTCTAAATTACTATGATAGTTATTTCTGAGAACGAAAGACATTTATATACCATGTTCACTTCGGTGTGTTATTCATCTCCTGGAACAGGGATCTCATTTTAGGATCTCTGATGCTAAAATTAGAGTGTCTGGTAGTGAAAATCTGCAGAGTGTGATCCTCAAGGATCAAAAAGAATGGAATAGAAAGAGAGTAATATAGAAGTTAGCATTAAAACCAACACTCGACCTTTATTTTTTTGACCCTACAGACTAAAACTACTTAAAACACGTGTGTGTCACACTTAGCAGCTCTGCAGGCTTAGTACAGGGATGTCTCTTTTTTTCCCTGTGGAAAAAGGAGTCTTAAAGTCTTTCAGATGAGAAGAGCCTCAAAGGTAACCACTTTTTCACCAAGTTGCACATTTTTGGATATGGATTTCAGCACTGAAGATTCCAGATGCTATAAAAACGTTAATGTAGCACAACATAGTATTAAGGCCATGTCTCACTGAAGCAGACTGTACTGGTTTAGCCACCCAGCCTGACAAACTGCTGCCAGTGCCAAGCCAATATATCTTTTTCTTTTCATCATAATTATACCATTTTTATCCCAGAGTGAGATTTCTCAGGCACACTATTGTTGTCACGGACGTGAGACTCCATTACCACTATGCTGAAAACTTCCCTGCCCCCACAATGCATTCAGATGGATCTTAGGTTTTACTAAACAGTGGTTTCGTAATCACAGATTGAACAAAGTGTAGTTGAGCTTAATAGAAGTGTCATAGTACAGAAACTGTCATTTTCTTGCTTAACTCTAAAAAAAAATCTCTGTACAATACTATTCTTTTTTTTTTTTTTTTACCAGCAGCATTCCCTCCCAAGACCCAGATGCTGTATCAAAATTAAAAAAAGAAGCATTTGACTGGAGTATGGGTGTCATGTCAGAAAAGCATTAAAAATTAAAACAAACTGGAAAGCTGTATTGCACGTAAACCATCTTCCAATTACATCAGCAATTGATAAGCAGTAATTGAGGTTAATGTTTCTGTTATTTTCGGAAAGGAGTTCAAAGGACCAGATTTTTTAAGCAGTATCATATTAATTGTATTAAGTCTCACTGTAATTGATAGAAAGGCTCTCACTGATCTAAAAATAGAAGACCAGTTAGTCTTTTCAATGGCAAACGATTATGGGAAGTGTTATGAAGTTTAACAGGAGCGATGGCTGGCAATGCCTGGTAATACTGACAGTGTTTACCCATGGCAGAAAGGTGCTTGTTCCCTGGGAGCTAGCGCAAGGTCCTGACTAGCAGCAGGCTCCTGCTTGCAGGCTCTCATCCTCGGGGTGGGGGTGGGTGGGGTGCTGTTCAGCCACCCAGACTGCTGGGAGGGCAACACAATATCTGGCAGGAAACCCAGGAGGCTCCTGGTCTGCGTAGGTGATGGGTCTTCATGGAAATGCCAGATGAGCTGAACAGGGTCAAGGATTGACTCAACCTGCTGTTCAAAGTCAACGAAGAGCTGGTGGCAGCTCTTGGTCACACATGGCAGCCCTGGTTGCAGCAACCACAAGATGCTGGGGGTTGGGTACAGAGGAAGGATAGGAGGTGAGCAGAGAACCCTGAGATTTGGGGGAGCAAAGAGTGGCTTGTTCAGGGATTGCCTCCATGATCTTCTGAGGAGCTGCTGTGAAGGGGAAGGGTGCCCAAGAGAGCTGGCTGGTTTCTAAAGGCAACTTACTGAGAGCTCAGGAATGAACCATCTTGTCATGTGGGAAGACTGGGAATTTCTGAAGAAAGTCTGCATGGCTAGACAGGGAGCTTCTTATTGAACTAGCGCATAAGTCAGGAGTGGAGAAGAGACAGAAGTAAGGACAGGCAGTATAAAGCAGTGTTAGGTACTTAGTGTCAAAATCAGGAAAGCCAATGTCCAGCAAGAGCTGCTGAGGTGTGCAGATGGGAACAAGACAGACTCCATGGGAATGCTGATTTCAAAGTAAGTTCAGGAAAAGCGTGGGCCTGTTGAAGGGTAGAGAAGAAACTCCAGTTACAATGGAAAAAAAAAGAAGCTGAAGTATCCAAGGACTTTTTTTGCCTTTGTCTTCACAAGCTGCTCTGGTACTGGCATGATTTGGGGTGGAGAGGGGCAGCCCTCTCTCAGTGGGGACAAACAGGTTAGCGACTTGCACTCAAAACTGTAGGGTTGGGTAGGATTTAACTGAAGATGCTGCTGAGGCTGGCCAATGTGATTGTGGAACGAGTATATGGGGAAAACATTTTTAAATTAAGCTTTGTTAAATAGCAAGGGAGCTGTGAAGAAGAAAATGGAACATGCATGTGAACAATTTTAGCTGTAGCTGGGCTACATTAGCTGCACTGGCGATTATAATGAAAGAAATTCCCTCAACTGAGTGAGCCGTGGGATTTGATTTTCATATTTCTTGTCCTACTTTCATGTTTATAAGACGTTGCATACAGCAGCCTTCATTTTTAAGACCTAGGATTTGATGTATCCTATTTCTGAAACAAAAAAGAAAGTTTTGCTGAATTTATCAGTGAGGGAAGGGGGAAAAATCCAGGTGAAATGGTACTTTTAGAAGCTGGACTTGGTACGAGCTTTCATGGCTGCCCTGATAAGCTGGTACTCTGGTGAAACACTTGTTTGACATCTGGGGAGGAAATGCTGCGATTAAGTGAGCTCTTACCTCCAGCGGGCTCAGTCCCAAAGTTTCTGCTTAGTTTCAGCTCAGCCAAATGCTCATCTGACTCAGTTGGATTTCTCTTCAGAACTTAGATCTGCACAAGGACTGCAAGTTTTGATGAAACTGACCCCTCCACCCAAAACAGAATTAAAATTACAGACCATTCAGGTTTTGAGTTGTCATTTGTGAATCTTAATTTCCACAGTCTGGCATCCGATCTGCCTAAGACTCCTATCGCGCTCATCCCGGCTCATCTTTCTCTGTGTTCTTTAATAGCCAGGTACCAACTTTGCCATCATGCTTCCCAAGTGCTGCAGCAGCATGAGAGAGCACAGACTGGCTCTGAGCCACCGACAGCAAACCAAAGGGAGTAGCTACTCATCTCACACTGTCCCCTTTCCCCTAGAGGGGCAACTGGTTTGGCTGTCTCTTCTCTGCTATTTTCCCAGATTATATAGAAGTATAATCTCGTGGAGACCAGTAGCTCTCTCAAGTTAAGGCGGATTTAGCCAGAGGGATCAAAAGTCAATGTGGGAGTGAAGGTGGACAGACAGACAATGTGGTCAGATAAGCCCCATCTCATTCAGAAACCAAACTAAATGTATAGTGAATATAAGAAGGAAGAGAAAAAAGGAAGCTAAGGTTAGCAGTGAGAGGTAGAACTGAGTCTCATTTTCCCTTCCATCTGTGTCATTGGGAATTCCGCTAATTGATTTGAATAGGAAGTGAACTGGACCCTAATTTAGCTGTGTGTATTTCAAAGAAACACATTTCATTTAGGAGGTGAATAGTGAGGTTATAATTTAAAAAGAGGAAAAAGGAGACATTATGAAAGAAGCAATGATGCTTGTTCCTTTTTTAAAATTTCTGTTTGATATTAATATTTGGACATCTATTGACACACTAATAACTGCTTTAAGAAACAATTAAAGGAAAAATTACTGGCTTTGGGGCTAGGTAAGGATATAAAATAAATGTCTTGATACACTGGAAGAAATAGAGAAATAGAGAGAAATGTTACATTACTAGTTAAGAAACAGAGCCTCATGTAAGACTGAACGCATAACCTCAGCATTACTGTATTTTGTCTTGCTGTGCTTAGGCAGTTCACGTGTTCTTTAAATATACGTGCTTTTAATGAACACACAGGTGATGCAGTCTCAGTGTATATACTGAGATCAATTCACTTTCATCTGCGTTACCAGCTATCGACTCTGAATGCCTCTAATGAAATGTAGTTATTACAGGGTTTTGGTCTCATAATTGTGTAAGTCTAAAACTATAGTATGGTATTTTCTAGCAACACCATCCATGTTAAACAACATTCAACGTGGTTCCTTTGGATTCAGCACAGGATGAGTGCTTGCTTTCTTAGTCTGACCACACATAATCTTCGAGGACTGGTGTTATTAGTCCTTATGGACTTCTTTTGGCAGGGTATGAGCTAAGCAGCAGTTAAAGGTTTCATTGGCAAGAGCTTGAGTGTATGTTTAAAGTGATGTGAACTCTGCTGGACAAACACGTCCCTCCTCTGAGTTGTGCCTAGGGACGCTGTGATTCACCATGCGTATTCAGGCATGTATTGGGTCTGGCTGAGCTGGAGGTGCTTTCCCCCACAGCAGCCCTCACAGCGCTGTGCTGTGCTGGTACCCAGTGAGGTGTCAGTAACACACCGGGGTTTGGCTGCGGCTGAGCAGCGCCGGCACCACACTGAGGCTTCTTCCCAGCATTCCCCTCACCATAGGCTGGGGTTGGGCAAGGTCTCAGGAGGGGACACAGCTAGGACAGCTGGCCCAAACTGGCCAAAGGGATATTCCATACCTTATGATGTCTGCTCAGCAATAAAAGCTAAAAGAAAAGAGGAGGAAGCGGGGTGGGTAGGAGGGTAGCAGTTGTTATTTATGATATTTGTCTTCTGGAGCAAACACTATGCCTACTGAAGCCCTGCTTTCTGGGAAGTGGCCAGACATCTGCTGATGGGAAGTAGAGGATAAATCTTTTGGTTTTCATTTGCTTCTGTGTGTGACCTTTCCTTTTGCTTTATTAATCTGATTTTATCTAGACCCATTTAAAAAAAACCCATGGGTTTTTTTTCCATCTTATTTTCTCCTCTCTCTGTCCTGTTGAGGAGGAGAGTGACAGAGCAGCTTGTTGGGTGCCTGGCATCCAGCCAAGGTCAAAGTGTCACTGTCCTTTTTGGTGCCCAATGTGGGACATGAGACAATGGCAGTTTTGTATTAAGCATGCTACAACTATAGTAGTTCTAAAGTGGCAAGCTCCTGTGTGGGTTACGGAGTTTGTTGGCTGCACTGCTTATCTCTTTATTTTGCTGAGCCTGGGAACACGTTAATGCAAACAACAGTTATGTGCCTTGCCCTGGCACTGATGTTCTTGGTGTGCTGGAGGAGCTATCAGGTGAAGATGAGAGAATACATCTCCCTCTCCCTACCTGGAACTGATGTGGATGGTTTTATTATGCAGGCTCCTGAGCTCTTTGTTCACCCTTATATGAGCTGTTTAATATTACTAGTTAATACTGTTGGCATATTATGGGTTTTGTGGAATCTGGTCTTGTCCTGGTGTAAGAGAAGACAACTTTTGGGTGAGGCAATACTCTAATGTGCCCTGAGGGTGCAGGTCCCTGGGTGGCAGGGTGTGTGGAAGGATTTGGGCAGGTTCCTAGGGCGGTTATCACCTCCCCTAACCTGGGACTTTAGACCTGAACAGGCAAGCAACCCTGGCAAACTGACACGCCACCTGATAGAAGGGTGCCTTGCCTACCCCAGCAAAAACCAGGAGCTGTTAGCACTGTACTGGCACCTGGCCTGTGCCTGTGGAGCCACAGTTCAGTACTCTCAGAGGACCATGGTTGAAGCAGGGACCCAAACTGCATCTGAGGACACCATGGTTGAGATAGGGACCCAAACAACAACTACAATAATTGCCCCAGTAGTGAAAAAGAAACGGTGGACAAGGAGAGCAACAGGTCCATATCATTTATTAGTAAGGAAGAAGAGGAAAGGTTTGATCAAGAAGTCAGTCCTTTGACAAAGAAATGGGAAGAAGGAGTGGGAAAATTTATACAGGAAGTGGAAACTACCTGGTCCCTGACCTCATCAGAAATTTGAGACATGTGGAAAGATGACAGCCACCAGCCAGGTGAGCATTTGACTGCCTGACGGCTCCAATGCTGGAGTAACAGGGCTGACACTCATCAATGGGAAGGTAGGGAAGCCCAATAACTGTGATCTTTTGCTAGAAACCAGGGAATTGATAAAGGAACTGGTAAAGAGGCAGCAATTTGTAGTCTCTGGAGATGGCTTCTCTCAAGTGAGAGGGCAAGATATCCATTCAAGGGAGACCTTGTGAACTCTCCAGGAAAGTGGACTACCACAGAGGAAGGCATCCAGTACCTGAGAGAATTAGTGGTGCTGGATGATCCTTGAGGTCACTTCCAACCTTAATGATTCTATTCTATTCTATTCTATTCTATTCTACAGCGATCTAGAAGATGATGAGGTCTCCAAAGATCCAGAGGATGGGTGTCCTGTGCACATGGCTCATGTGGAAGAAGGTGATTCAAAGTGCCCCAGTGTCATATTCTAACAGCTTGGCAGAGATGTATTGTCCAGATATGGATATACAATCTCCCAGACATAAAACAGCTGAAATCACCCTCCTTGATCATGGCGAGGGAACTTCTGGTCTGGCACTGAGAGGGTCAGACAGTGAATAATTTGTCCAGGAACAGGAATAGAGGGTCTCTTCCTTCAGCCAGGAGAAGGAAAGGGATGACTGGGTATACTGGACTGTGAGAAGTATAAGGCTTTGGTAGACACTGGTGCACAGTGTACACTGGTGCTAGCATGGTATAGGGGCACAGAACCCGTGTCGGTATCTGGAGTGGCAGGGGGTTGCCAAGAATTGTCTGTATTGGAAGCTGAGGTGAGCTTAACAGAGACAGGGACAAATGGGAAATGCACCCCATTGTGACTGGCCCAGAGGCCTCTTGTATCTGTGGCGCAGACTGCCTCAGGGAAGGGTATTTCATGGATGCGAAGGGGTACTGCCGGTCTTTTAGTGTAGCCACTGTGAACATAGAGAAGATCAAACAGCTATCTATTCTGCCTGACCTCTTGGAAGATACCTTCACTGTGTGAGTGCTGCGAGTTGAAGAGCAACATGTGCCAATTGCTACCAGGACAGTACACCAGCAGCAATATTGCACAAACCAAGACTCCCTGGCTCCCATCCTTGAGATGATTCATCAACTGGAAAGCCATGGAGTCATCAGTAAGACTCACTCACCTTTCAATAGTCCCATATGAGCTGTTCAAAAGTCTGGCGCAGGGTGGAAGTTATCAGTAGATTATGGTGACCTGAACAAAGTGACGCCAGTGAGTGCTGCTGTACCAGACGTATTAGAACTCCAATATGAATTGAAGTCAAAGGCAGCTGAATGGTATGCTACAACTGACATCACCAATACATTTTCCTCAATTTCTTTGGCAGCAAACTGCAAGCCACATCTTGCTTTCACGTGGAGGGGTGTCCAATACACCTGGAGCCAACTGCCACAGGGATGGCAGCACAGCCCTTCCATTTGTCATGAACTAATCCAGACTGCACGGAAACAGGGTGATGCCCCTGAACATCTGCAATACACAAATGATATCGTTGTGTGGAGCAACAAGGCAGAAGAAGCGTTTGAGAAGGTAAAAAGCGTAATTAAAATTTTTCTGAAAGCTTGTTTCACCGTAAAGAAAAGCAAGGTCAAGGGACCTGCACAGGAGATTCAGTTCTTGGGAATAAAATGGCAGGATGGACGCCATCATGTGCCTATGGATGTGGACAACAAGATAACAACTATGTCTCCACCAGCTAACAAGAAGGAAACACAAGCTTTGCTAGGCCTTGTGGGGTTCTGAAGAATGCATATTCCAGGTTATAGTCAGCTTGTGGGCCCTCTCCATCAAGTAACCTGAAAGGAGAACTATTTTGAGCGGGGCCTTGAGCCCCAGCAGCAAGCCTTTGAGCATATCAAGCAGGAAATAGCTTGTGCAGTAGCTCTTAGGCCTGTTGGGACAGGACCAGCTGTGCAAAATGTACTCTACATTGCTGCTGGGGAGCATGGTCTCACCTGGAGCCACTGGCAGAAAACATCAGGAGAAAGCCAAGGTCAACCATTAGGATTTTGGAGCCATAAGGCTAAAGCTTTATGAGGGTGGCTACAGCAGTGGAAGAAGACCAATTGACAATGCAGGGGTAAACCCATCTGGGCTACTGCATTGTGGCAAGGCATCGCTGCCTGGGTTGAAGACATGGCTCTAAAGGTACGTCATGTAGATGCTCACATGCCCAAAAGCTGTGGCACTGAAGAACACCAAAACAATGAACAGGTAGACAAGGCCGACAAAATTGAAGTAGCTCTGGTGGACCTGGCCTGGGAGCATAAAGGTGAGCTATTTGTAGCTTTGTGGGCCCATGAAACATTGGGACATTGAGAGATGCAACAGATGGGCTCATGACTGAGGAGTGGAGTTGACCATGGAGACCATCACACAGGTCACTCATGAAAGTGAGATATGTGCTGCAATCAAGCAAGTGACACAAGTAAAATCTCCCTGGAATAGAGGATGGTGGCTGGGTTTTCGATATGGTGAGGCCTGGAAAATTGACTATATCGTACCACTGCCATGAACACGCCAAGGCAAGCGCTACATACTCACCATGATGGAAGCAACTACTGGTTGGCTAGAAACACACCCTGTAAACCATGCTACTGTCTGAAACACCATCCTAGGCCTTGAAAAGCAAATTTTCTGGTGACATGGTACCCCAGAAAGAATTGAATCAGACAATGGGACTCATTTCCAAAATAACCTCATAAACTCCTGGGCAAAGAAGCACGGTGTTGAGTGGGTATATATCACATCCCCTATCACCCACAAGCCTCTGGAAGGATTGAGCAATATAATGGGCTGTTAAAGACTCTGTTGAGAGTGTTGGGCAATGGGGCATGGAAGCACTGGGATACAAATTTAGCAGGAGCCATGTGGCTGATTAACACCAGAGGATCTGCTAACCATCCTGGTGCTGCCCAAACAAACCCTTACATACTGTGGGAGGAGATAAGGTCCTCACAGTGCACGTGGGAAAGTGGCTGGGGAAGGCAGAGTGGATTGCTCCTCCCATGGAAAAAGGCAAACCCATTCCTGGGATTGTCTTTGCTCAGGGACCTGAGTGTACTTGGTGGGTAACATGGAAGGATGGGGAGACCCAATGTGTGCCTCAGGGAGCCTTAACCTTGGGGGAAAAATAATCTGTGATGTGAGTTGTATGTTGTAGGGAGCAAGATAGCAGGAATGACCTGAACTGATGTAGAGTGAGTTTCACAAGCAACCAGATAAGTGCAACGATGACCCAAACCAAGCCGGTGTTGGTGCCCAACAATCAAACATACTGCTTCTGTCCTCAACATGCATCTTCACAGATGAGGCCAAAGTCATACCCTGTTTGTGAACATCTGGAGGAGCAGAGGAGGCCCATGGAATGGAAGAGTAGTATCTATCTGTTAAAGGAGAGGGGATAGTAGTTAATGAGAATGTATAAACCTGTATGTTGGGTATAAAGATTGTTTAAGTATGTAGTTTAAGATGTAAGTGTTGGTAAGAAGGGATTTTGGTAATAAGAATTCAATACAATGGAATGGTTAGAAGATATATATATATATATTTGTGTATTAAATTATGTGGGACCTGAGCATGTTGCAAATGGTATAGAATAAGGAGTGGAGATTGTATTGAGCCTGGCTGAGATGGCATTGCTTTCCCCCACAGCAGCCCTCACATCGCTGTGCTGTGTGCTGGTACCCAGCAAGAGCAGCGCCGGCACAGCACTGAGGCTTCTCTCCAACATTTCCCCCGCACCAGGAGGCTGGGGGTGGGCAAGATCTCAGCAGGGACACAGCCAGGACAGTTGGCCCAAACTGACCAAAGTGATATTCCGTACCATATGACATCTGCTCAGCAATAAAAGATAAGAGAAAGGAGGAAAAAGGTGGGGGGAGAGGGAGGAGCATTCATTATTTATATGTCTTCCGGAGCAACCACTATGTGTACTGAAGCCCTGCTTCCTGGGAAGGGGCTGGATATCACCTGCTGATGGGAAGTAGAGAATAAATCTTTTGTTTTTCCTTTGCTTCTGCACATGGCTTTTGCTTTTCTTTTATTAAACTGCTTTTATCTTGACCCATGAGTTTTTTTCCATCTCATTTTCTCCCCTCTTCCATACTGCTAAGGAGAAGAGTGATAGAGCAGCTTGGTGGGCACCTGGCATCCAGCTAAGGTCTACTCACCACAAGGTACAAGGGATAAATGGCAAAGAAAGGACTGAAGCTTTTCTGAGAGAAACTCATCTTTCTAGGAACCTGCAGATGGCTCTGGACACCTGTAATGTGCAACCTCCAGATGTTTGGAAGTGAACCAGGTAGGAACCAACTCTGCAACTTAATTCCTCAAGGAGCCAGAGAACACGCAAGCTTGTTAAATAAGAATCCATGGAAGTTTTCTACTTCCAGGTTATTGTGCTTAAATTTGAAAGCTATACTTTAGAAATAAATCAGACTAGGCATCTTCTGACAGAAGCATGTCTATTGCCTGACAGCCGCCTTTGCTCCTGCTTCTTTCTTCCTCCTGTCTTCTCAAAATGGCTCGTCTGTGTTATCCTCTCCAAATGTCTTTGTCAGGGGTTCAGCATCTTCTCACAACATAATTTACTGCTTAGTTGTCCCTGACCTCGGGTATTCAGAGCTGAAAACTGATTTGCCCTGAACAACAGCCAAGGGTGTCCAAGAGTGACACATGAAAGTGGCCGGTCAGGCTTCGCTGTCGCCACTCACCCTGTGCTTGATGCAAGAACTGTTGTCTCCTCTCACAGGTTCTGTGTCAATGGGGAGGCCAAGCACAGCAGAGAAGGCAAAAGAGCCCTACATTCAAAAGGGTGTTTTCAGCCTGACCTCTATGTGCAGATGCCTAATGGGATTTAAAAGCCAGAGACATTTCACAGAGCTTTGCAGTAGTTGGGGCTGTCCATTGGGCTGCACAACTTTCAGTCCTAGGCAGTAAGCTGTCAAATTGGCTGATGCGTAGTATGATTTGTAGGGAAAATTCACTACATAGGATGAATAACTATATTCACTGGAATTTCATGAGCTTGTAAAAGCTGCTCTTGGTTATGTAGAAAGAGAATGGCTAGGATCTGAAACTGAAATGCTAAAATACCACTTTCTTATCTGATTTGTAAATTCCAGTTTTGGGCTGTACTTAGAGCTGTAATCAGTCTTTTGAAAGGAGTTAATCTCAGAGCATGAGGAATGACTAATACTATTATTCTCTTTTTAGATTGCTTGCACAGAGTTTCTCTTTGTGATTAGTAAGAATTCTCTACCCAAAAGGCCCATCTACTTGCAGCTTCTGCATTCGTAGTCAAGGATTACTTTCGTTTAAGACATTACTTAGATAATTTTCAAAATCTGCTCAACATTTTCCTTTCCCATCTCCCATTTCTTCTCTTGCCCACATTCTCCTCTGGCTTGCATTTCACAGAGCCCTATCCAAAAAGGGGAGATGTTGCTATGACCTTCTCTTCCTGCAATAATTTTGAAGATTTAGTCTGGAGACAGTGAGTTTCAAAATCACCTCTCCTGTGAGCTTCCAGCTCCATTTCCCTTCTCTAAAGAAAGGGACGCTCTTTATTAAAAGCGGCTATCACCTCTGTAGTCCAGAACTCAGCAATTCAAGACCAAGTATAAAATCTGAATTTTTCTGCCACTCAGGAATTGTTCATTGGCTTAAATGTCAAAATTAACAGTCAAAATTGTGCACGGGCAGACAGCACATCCACATGTCCAAATCCAGCTTGGGACACCTATGCTTCAGAAAAGGGAAAGCCCTCCTTGTCTTGCTCCTTTCCAAGACATTAACTTGTCTGCTTTTAATGAGCTCTCTGTCTATTGCGAGGCAGTGCAGTTACCAGTGGCTCAAGCCACTTGTTTCTGCTCAGCCGTTTGTTTCTGCTCTTTTTCTACTTCCCAGTTTCAGAAGAGATCACCACATTGGGTTTGAACTTCCTTTCCAGCAGATGGTTGTCTCAGTTTCCCAGTAAGCTACTCCAGCCTTGCCAGGTCTGGTAACACTTTCTCTTCCTAAAGGCCCCTGTGCAGAAAAGCCGCTGGCCTTTGCGGTTCCCTTCTGGGGCTGTCGCAGCCTCTCAGGGGGAGGCAGCAGGTTTGGCAGCAGGGGAATAAAGCTCACCCTTAGAAATAGATCTTGAACCAAATACAGTTTCTTAATCCCGATAATTGTTCCTAGAATGAAATATTCCCGTCTCTGTTCTGTACTTAGCAATTGCTGCGAGCTTGGTCTTCGTTTGTTCTTTATTGATTTTATGTTTCGAATTTCTTGGGAATTAGAGAGGTTTGATGTAGAACATACTTAGCTACAGGAGTCTTTTTATAGATTTCAAAGAGCTCTTTATTATTTGACAGTTCTCATTCAGTAGGAAGTAGACATTTCTGGCTCACAAATTGGTAACATTATTTTGTTTTTCTTTCAGAAGTAACACTTAACGAGCGTCTCTAATAATATTGCATCTAAACAGATTCTAAATATGACAAAGTGTTGAAAACACTGATGTGCAGAGGAAGTTGTATAATTGAATAAAGTCTTCCCTTCTTATGCCCAACACTTTAATCTAATCCATCCACTCAAAGCCTAGAGGTTTCTTGGTCTTTCAGCTGCACTTATCTGATAAACGAGCTTTTAAAAATAGAGATGGGACGAAATTCAAAAGGAGTATTCAAACCTCTAAGTACTGGGAGGGCGTAGATAAACTGGAGCTTATATTAAAAGCAGCTGCTGTGCTAACAGTCTACAAAACCAGAAATAGGCCTGAAGTTGAATCATTTATTGAAATATCGTAGTATTCAGTTATGGTATAATCTGGTTCTCCATGTGTTATTCTACCAAACAAAACCCAATTCCATTTTGATATCAGTATCATTATCTTCTGGAAGGCATATGCTCCTACTTGCACACGCTGACAAGCAACACACACGTGTGCGAGGAACCGGCTGTGGCTTTGACAGCTGGTCCTAACTAATTGCCTCCAGCAAGATAAACATGGTCCTGGAGTTTGATCAACTACTTTTTAGGATAAGGGACAAATGGAAGAGACCTATGCACAGTGGGAACCCAGGAGATTAACAGGAAAAAGGTTAACACTCTAAGAATATTGCTGTATCAAGGCAAAAATACTCTCATATATTTTATGCTTATAAGGTACGTTTTATACAAGCAATTTAGAACAATCTGTGATTTTACCTTTGCTACATCCCACAAAAAGTATCTCGTTTCCTGAAGTGCCATTTTATTCGGTAATTGTCCCAAGCCATTAGACTTCCTACACAACAATTCACAGTCAGAAATACAAGTGTGAAGGGAAACGCATTGCTTCAGTTTGTGGAAGAATACATACCCCACTCCTGCTTGGCATGAAATTTTGATCTGATTTATTTGCAGCTGCACATAAAATCTACTCTTATTATTTATCTTTGCACATGAATTTGAGTCTTGAAGAAAAATTTGCCTAAGTCTTTATACTGCTGTTGTACAGGCACAGACTTGATAAATGCACCTCTCTCTTCTCACGCCAAACCCAAGCGTCAAGAAGAATAACATGTAGAATGCTGAAATTTGTCATGAGTTAGATCTGGGTTTGTATTTTGTGGCACACACTAAACTCTAATATTCCATTAAGGCAAAGGAGAAAATTCAGTTTTCACTGTGGATTTATTTCAGTTGCATGCAAATTTCTGGATGATGAGGCTGCTATGACTTTTCACCATCTATAACGAATAGAATTGTCGTATCACAAAAGAGAACTCTGAGAATAGGAAGCTCAGAGAAGCCAGCAAATTTAACTTCAATGCCATCTGAATTTGAGACAATTAATGTCCTTGTTTGCTGGATATCTTGTGATAGTTCCACTGTTAGCTGCCTTCTGTTAAAACCCAGAACATTTTCACCCCAAAACATGCACTAAAACTTCCCCAAGGACAGGGTAGATAATAAACAAGGTGAACTCTCCCCACTCTGGCATAGCCCGGAAAGGGTAATGCCGGGCTTACAAAAGCACGAATGCAAAGTACATGAGCACGTTCGCTGTACAATTACTCTGTTTGTGCAGTCAGTTGCAGTAATTGGATAATTGGGTCCACAACTGCCTAACTACATCGGTAACTACTCATTACTAAATTATATGTGAGCGATGTATAAAAAGCCCCAGTGTCTAAAAGCCTTTGTTACAGAAACTTTTTTCATGAAGGCTCATCCTACTTAAAAAAAGCATGCCTGTGCACCATGATCTTTTGTTTGTTTGTTCCTTTTGAATCAGGAGAGTGTAGACAGAAAAAGAAACACAACTGAATGGGAAAAGAGGCTGTTGTGAACACAGGCTCTTGCTTTTCCCCTCTGCTGATCCACAGAGCTTTTCAAGGAACGCCATGGGAAGTTAAATAAACAGGTTTTAAATGTCCAGCCTTTGAAAGGAGCACTCTGACATGGTCTTCCAGTGACAGACTGTTTTCCTCTCCTGGACTTTTCACAACTCTCATTATAGTTACTTTCACAGGAATAAAGAATGACTTCAGAATGTTCCAAACCTGAAGCCACGTTGGATGACTGAGCCATGGCAATGGAAAACCCATAAAAAGATAGATTGCCCTGAGTGGCCACAGCATGGAGAGTTAAGAGAGTTACTAGCAGGACCACATTTTTGACCTGAGAGCTCTAAAGAGATGCAAATAGCTGAACTACCAGTTGTAGTGTACAGCCACTTATCTCTCACCTATAACCTATAACCTGGATACCAGAGGAATGGAATGTAGCAAATGATGATACCTATTGTTGAAAGGAGTTGCAGGAATTTTTGAGGATTACAGACCAGTGTTGGACATTACTAAAAACAGCAGAATGATTGGATCTGTAGGCAAATACGGCATGCTGGACAAGATTCTTCATGGTTTTGTAACGGGAATTAATTTCTCATAAATCTATCAGAGTTCTCTGAAGGAATGAACAAGCTTGTTGATACGGGAGGTACACTTGACGCAGTCTCCTTGGATTCCTGAAAGGCACTTGTCATGATCACTCACCAAAGGGTCTTAAAGAAATTAAGATTGGGATGAGACGGACAGTGTCAACATGGATATACAACTGATTAAAAGAATAAGTAGTTACTTTTCTCACTAGAGGGAGTTTACCACTGTGGTCCCCCCTGGACTTATCTGAAGAGCCTTACTCTTCATTACATTCACAAATGAATGGAAAAGGGGTGGAAAATGAAGTGACAAAGTTCGGTGTCTGTTCTGAACTCTTCCTGGTGGAGAAAACAGAAGCCAGCAAAGTGTGAAGAGTTGCTATAACGTCTTGTGACACTGAGTAACATGGCGGGGGAAGAGAATGTGTGAAAATATAAAAAAGTGTTCACAAGAGAAATCCTAATTTAATATAAGCAATTACAGACTCTGAAAAAGCTATTATCAACTAGTACAAAGATTCTGAAGTTATAATAGCAAGTTCTGTAGGAACGTCAGCAAAGTGCTGAATGGCAGTCAACATGAAGCAAATTACTAGGGAAGGAAGGGAGAACAACCCATAAAACAACATTAGGCTACAATAGCTTGAATGCTGTGGAGATTTTTAGCCCTCATATCACTGTGTATATATATATATATATATAAAATAGCACCAAAAAAGGAGCATGGTAGATTAACAAGGGCAATCATATGTATGAAATAGGCTCAATACAAAAAAATCAATCATACAAGGACTCTAACTATGAAAAAAATCTACTCAGAGGAGATATGAGAGAGCTGTAAAATCATGTATGGGACAGAGATCAATAAAGAAAGATCATTTTGCTCTTCTAAAATAAGAGGGAGCATCCAAGCAAATCACCAGGCAGCAGCTCAGCTGTAGAACTGAGGCGTGGCGAAATTCTAGGTACTAAAAATTTACCTTAATTCAAAAAGTGATTAGACAGATTCATGAAAATAATGAAAAAAACCCCAACCACTAAACACCAAAGCCTATTCAATGCTGAGATTAAACATGCACCTGTAGCTCAGGAAATGATCATCTAGTGCGTTGCCTGGGATGGGAGAGTATTCTGGGAGAGTATTTTCATATGCTTGTCCTGCTTTTATAACCTTTCTTATATCTGCTGTTGTTCACCATCAGATACTTGACTAGATGGCTTTGGTCCAGTGCTAGAAGACTATTGTTATGATCAGTACAGGGATACTATGAGACGCAGGAGACGTTTCATTAGGAGACTTTGGCTATGATAACAAGCGATATTGCTGCTTCCATTGATCCTTTACGATGACTCTAACTTTTTAAGAAGAGAAGTATTTCACATTGACAATAGTTACCTTTTTTTTGGCACACAGTTGCTATGGAAATAAACAGTAACTTGGCACAGATCTACATTCTTTTTGTTTTCATGGGTAACGTCTTTGAGAAACTCCAGATCAGTGAGTGACAGGGACATTTCATGAATGAATTTCATTTTGTAACCTGCATGCACAATTTTTGAGCTGACAGGAGAATAATTTTAGAGTAACTAATACATATCAAAACCAGTCACTGTTTAAGGGAGTTTTTCAGTTTACTTGTGGCAGTATCATCTTGAAAAATGAGCAAGTGTCCCTGTAGGAAAGTAGACGGGGAAAAAAAAAGGGTTGGCATCTTATTTTAAAAATAATTCTCAACTTTTGCAATTGATGATTCATAAGAGGGCCAGTGTCAGTAGGCAACAAATCTCATGATCTTCAAACCGTTTTGGTTATAGTCTTGATCTCAAGTGCCTTCTTTTATTTTTTTTTCTTTTTTTTTTTAATCCGTGCAAGTAGTTTTTTGTCTTTCTAGTTTCAGCTTCTAGATTTTATCTCTATTTAGTTTGCTTTTTCACCAAAATGCCAGCATTTTCTTGATCTGGGGTTTAACAATCCTTTCCTTCTTTGCATGTGCTTGAAGTACTTCAGAGAGGCTCCCGGTTTGTTTTTTTGTTTTTTGTTTTTTTAATATCTGGAACATTACCATTGTCCTTTTTCCTTTTGAGAGCCCTCAAAAAGTCACATTCACACACTCGCATTGGATGCAGTGGCTCAGAGAAACGGCAGTTTCCCTTCAGATTGCCATCTCAGTGACTCAGCCAGCTTCTGAAGATGATGAAAATGAAGATGCCACAACCCAGGGTCTTTCTGAAGTGCTGAAAATTTTACAGACTGTGAAAGCTATTTAATAAGTTTTAAAACTGGAAGCAGTTTTATCTGATAGCACTGCACAGTTTCTAGCAGATGAAGCTACAGAAAAATAAATTGTGCTTGTTCCTTTTTCTTTAGGGAGTGTTTGTTTGGTTTTTTTTTGTGGCTACACTGCTGAAAGTACTGCAGTTCTGCCTAACAGCTCTGGCTTGTGACTGTCACACAAGAGCCCCAACCACCCTGCCTGCCAGCCAGACCTGGCAGGTGGGAAGATCACATCTTGCAATACATGAAAAGCTGTTTGGCTGAAGCCAAATACTTCTTGCTCTCATGTGTTCACTTCCTGAATACGCATCAAATCAATGCAGCTCCCTTTGTCACTGCTCCTAGGATGTATACCACAGCTTTTTGAAGGTATTAACTGCCAGGGACACGCTATAGTCACGTACATAGAAAAAGGAAATGAGAATGATAAAAATAAATGCCAAGTAAAGCAAAAGTTTAGTTTGGATTGAGTTGACAAAATGTACGGTCAGCGATCGATTTTATGACCCACCCATAGAGACCTGTAGATGTTAAACAGAGTTAACATTAATGGAGAGATTAGAGGACCAATGGAGAAGTGGCGTCCTATCTTACCACCTATCAAGACTGATGGTCTTTGCACCTCTCGCAGCCCAAAGGTAATGCACATTGCCATCGCTGTTAGTATTCCAAGCATAACAAGTGTAACTCTGCATAAGTTATGCCCACGGTCTGTGGAGGGGCAGAGCCTGGAGTGGGGCTGGCAGTCAGGTGCTGGTGGGTCTGGTGTCCTGGCACATGCCTGCACCTGCCCTGAAGCTAGTCTTGGCCTCCAGCCATCATGGAGATGTCCTAGAATCCCAAAGGAAGTGACTTGACACAAGCCACACCTTCCCGTCAAATGTGACCGAAGGGTCCCAACACTGGCGTGCGGGTTAGTGTGGGGTGCAGAGCACTCATGCTGCACAGGATGCAGCAGTAGAGTCGAGCAGCACAGCCCTCTTTCTTCCTCTGGCTCCAGAATGCCTCCCCATTCCTCCTGCCTTCCCAGCAGCCCTGAGCAGTTTAACTTCAGGAAGCCGAGGTTTCACAGATCAAGTTTTGAAAGAACCCAATAAAATGTCTCACAAACTTAAACTCTTCTTTATCCTCTCAGTATCCTTGGATTTTAAATGTAAAATATAAAAGTCTTTTTAGTTCCAGCTATGCATGAGTCGGTTTTCTCAGCTTGCTTAAAAAGGATGTAGGAAATCACACAGTAAACAATACAGGTATGTCAGCAGGTTCAGGACCACGAAGCAGTATTTGCTGGAGTAGAATCATAGAATCATAGAATCATTAAGGTTGGAAGAGACCTCAAGGATCATCTAGTCCAACCATCCCCCCCCGCCCCATTACCCACTAAACCACGTCCCTAAGTACCACATCCACACATCCAATCTTTCTTTAAACACCCCCAGGGACGGTGACTCCACCACCTCCCTGGGCAACCCGTTCCAATGTAGTTTAGCTTAGAATTGGAGCCAAGCAGAATGACAGCTTTTGCGCTTCATCATCTTGGATAAATAGCCCTGTAAAGTAATTAGGCTCAGGCCTCTATTTATGATTAGCATTTGATTCTGCTGAAAATCTGTTACGAGCTGAGTTTTCTTGTAACTTGTAAACATGGGAGAAGAACTAATTCCTTTCTGTTCTGAATTCATTCAGCAGCCACAGAGCAGTCATCAAAGCAGATCAGTGTTTGCAGACATCATACTTGTGGCTTTCATGAGTATAATCTCCTCATCTTTGAAGCAGTCAGCATGACACCATAGTGTCCTGTGCCTTGTTGGAATGGAGTGGAAGCTGCTTGGACTAAAAGCCCCATCACCTATGATATCTATGTATCATGTATAATCTCTATGAATAGTCAGAGTAATGGTAGAGATTGTTTAATGACATGTAGTTAGTAAGAGTATGTACAACTAAAATGTAATTAGTAGCATACAGGATCAGACTTATGAATGTTGCAACAACAAGGAAGTGCTTTAAATAGTTGAGATAATCCCTCAACCCAAGATAAGCCATGAATACTTCACCTGTATTTGGACAGGTCTCTGGGAGCTGATCATGATATGCATGAGTAATTTCCCACCTGAATTAGGAAACTGGTAGCAGGAGCCAGTAGCTCAAAGAAGATCAAAATGGAAAGCAAGCTTAGGTGTTAAAGGCAACCGTTTCCAGCTAAAGCCTGAATACTTCATTGGCACTGAGGAAGGAAAACTGAAAGAGCTGTATTGAAAAAGCTAGGAGAGGTCATCATTCAGCTCTTGGGGTGCTGCAGAAGTAGCTGATGCTGTGCTTTTACTATCAAGGCCTGACTTGGGAACTGCAGATGAAGGATATGAAAATAGCCTTGAAGCTGAAAGACCTCGCTCATTGGTTAGCAGGTTGTAATTGTTGGACAAAAGATGCTGGATCCCTCAGAAATCTCCAGTTCTGTACCTGTCATGATGCCATTAAGCTACTTGTGATAGGCCCTTTCGTGTGCAGGAGCTCACCGTCTCAGTGGGCTGACCACAGGATCCGGGCTCTGACTCTTCACTCGCCCTCTGTAGTTTAAACATCTCCTTTCCCAGAAGAGTGCTGGCAGCATGAGCTTCTGACTTGCAGCTGAAACCCTCAGGAGCCACAAGCTAGATGTAGACATGCTTCACAGAAAACTTACACTCACGCTAGTACTGTACTTAAGATGGACCTCAAAGGTTTACAGAAAGCACAAGCTCATTCACCCTGAATATTCAGCTGAAGAAGGAGTCTTTCCCCATCCCACGCAGTGAGGTATGATTGTAGTTTCTTTTCCATCTAGTACAAATTTCCACAGGAACAGATTGTGTATAATTTCATGAACTTTCCCATGGTGTTCAAATGTGATTCCCTGAAATGGGTAGGTTTAGGTTTGTTGTTGCAAAATAACTAGCTTATTATTACTGTTAACTATTGGTGTTTTATTGGTAAATAATAAGAGTGGTTGTTAGGATCATTTTGATAATTCAGTTGTAAAACTGTAATGCAGTTTTTTTTGCTTTTTACTGGCTTCTGACTCTTTTTCTAAGAACAGTAACAGCCACAATCAATACCTTACAGATGAAAATGCAGCCTGCCCTTTGGGTTATATTCTGTCAGTGATGTCATAGTTTCATACCTTTAAACTCCTCTGAATGCTTAATGGATTTGCTTGGTGCAGATAGCTCAACTGTCACAGCTTTTACCACAGGTGAACTACATTAGCCCTTCCTAAAATGAAGAAATCAATTAAATAAAGCAAATTAATGCTCAGCACAGCTCAGGCAGTCCAGCTGGAGTGGTTTATCAAAGCAAAGCTCTTCTTGTTCCCTCCAGACTTAGCATTCATGAATGCTTCAGCCTAGCTGAGGGCTTGTCCCCACTAGGGAAAGATGATGTTTCACGAGTATGAATGAACGTGCGCTGAAATCCTCAGGGAATCCTGGCCTCTTGGTGCCAGTGGCAAAATTTTAAGGAGAGGGGATTCAGTCCTTCCTATGGAGGAAGAAATTGTAGTTGTAGTGGATATTAGCTGCTCGTGGGTTATCATGGGGGAGTTCTTTCCCGTTGTTTAGATTACAGCACAAATTAGCTGAATGTGTCAAAACGCTTCAGTTTTACCCTAGTACAGAAATGGTCTTAGCTTGAAACCCTTAGTGTTGATTTTCTTTTATGCAAGTTGAGGCATGCTTGGCCTGGACAGCAGACATACTGCTGCAATTCAGTTACGCTGCAGCTAAGGAGCAATAAAATGCTGAGTGTTTCATAAGCCAGGAGACCACACACACTCTCTTCCTCCTCAGCAGAACAAACCCAGCAGAAAAGCAGCATTTTTACTAGTCCCCGTCGAAGCCTCCTGGCCACGGGGCGAGCAGGGGCAGCCTGTAGAGCCTCTTGCCCAGGGCTGGCATGACCCCCTTCCCGAGCCAGGGGGAAGCTCACCCCAGCCCTGTGCCCTTGGCAGAGCTGTCCCCCTGCCAGCACCCCGGGGGGCTGGGACACTTTGCTTCTTATTGTACTAATTCCTGCCACCCTCCCGCTCTGCCTCTCTTCTTCTGCGTGTCTTTCTAGCCCTGGCCGAGTGCCCCTGCGAGGGCAAGCCTACATTCAGACTTCGGAAATTTGGCAAGTGACAGGAATGGAGCTTCCTGTTGTTCACTGCTGGCAGTTCTTCCTCACCCCCCCGATCACATCTGATGGTGAAGCCAATAAACTGCAGCTGGGGATAGTGCTGGGGACAACCACACTCACGACAAATTCTCAGTAGTGTAATGAAAATGCTCGCCCCTCTGCCTTCCCCAAATCAGGATTTGGTTAATTTGGTTAATTATGGCCTTGAAGAGGACATCTAAGTTGTATAGCAGCATTTGGGCTCTAATTACTATCTCCAGGTGTCTTACGCAATAACAGTAAACCACCCTATGTAACAAGCTGTTTGGTAGGACAGGTATTTTTTGTAGTTTCATTATGATGGCACAGGCTGAAAGAGGAAGAAAGTCACTGTTGCTTGTATTTACCCTTCCCGTACCAGTGTAGAAATGCCTGTGCAACCTTCTGATGGTTTGTGGTGAAAATTTTAAAGCTGTTCTCCCTTAATTCCCCTGGTTTCAGAAGAATGCCAAATGGACAATTGCTTCTCTCAGGTCTCATCAGACCCACCACAGGTCTCTTCCAAAGTCTCCTCTTCATCTGGGAAGGTCTTCCAGGCCTCTTCTGCACGTATTGTGTGTCACCACATTGCTAATGTTGGCGATGGTGTTTGCTAGAAATGTACTTTACAGTCACTGGGGTCCCCATAGTGACATATTTACAGGTTGGATTGATGGGCTGAGGCCAACTGTATTAGGTTCAAGAAGGCCAAGTGACGAATCCTACACTTGGGTCACAACAACCTCAGGCAACGCTACAGGCTTGGGGAAGAGTGGTTGGAAAGCTGCCTGGAGGAAAAGAACCTGGGGGTGTTGGTCAACAGCTGGCTGAACATGAGCTGGCAGTGTGTCCAGGTGGCCAAGAAGGCCAACAGCACCCTGGCTTGTGTCAGGAATAATGTGGCCAGCAGGAGTAGGGAAGTGATTGTCCCCCTGTACTCGGCTCTGGTGAGGTTGCACCTCAAGTCCTGTGTCCAGTTTTGGCCCCCTCTCTATAAGAAAGACATTGAGGTGCTGGAGCGTGTCCAGAGAAGGGCAATGAAGCTGGGGAAGGCTCTTACAAGCAGCAGCTGAGGGACCTGGGGTTGTTTAGCCTGAAGAAGAGGAGGCTGAGGGGAGACCTGATCGCTCTCTACAAGTACCTAAAAGGAGGTTGTGGTGAGGTGGGTGTTGGTCTCTTCTCCCAAGCAACAAGTGATAGGACAAGAGGAAATGGCCTCAAATTGCTCCAGGGGATGTTTAGGTTGGATATTAGGAAAAATTTCTTCACTGAAGTGGTGGTCAGACATTGGAACAGGCTACCCAGCGAGGCGGTGGAGTCACCATCCCTGGAGGTGTTCAAAAAGTGTGTAGATGTGGCACTTCGGGACATGATCTAGTAGACGTGGTGATGTTGGGTTGACAGTTGGACTTGGTGATCCTAGAGGTCTTTTCCAACCTTAAAGATTCTTTGATTCTATGATATGGACCCTTCCTGAGGACTCCCTGCCTCTGGTAATCAAAGAGGCGCTGTGAGCACCCTGTCTGGGGGACAGAGGCACTGCACAGCCAGTGACACCGCACGTGAACGCACCTCGCTGCGACCATTTCCTGGGCTTGGCGGAAACAGGGCAGTGGCCATGGCTGCTACGTTGCTCCCCACTTCTCTGCTTGCCAAGCCTGAGAGTGACTGAATGTGGGGAGAGGTTTCTGTCAGGTAGTTCTCTTCTCTTGGTTAACTCTTTTGGTTGGTACAGTTGTGACCTAGAAGTAAATTACGTTGCAAACCGCATTCAAAGCATATTGCTCCGTACACGACGCTAAATGTGCGTTTGCTTTTGACAGGTATCAGCAAGGAATTTTTTTTCATATCCTTCTCTCCTTTCAACTTTTAAAAGCTTTACTATTTTAATATCTGGTGAATTTTATTTTCTTTCAACAGCTTGCTGGTCAAGTGAGGAAAAAGAAAGGCGCTGCTTATGGGTGTTGGTTTTATGTTCTTTCGTTGCTTAAAGGAAAGTTGATGAAGATTTACATGAGCTTTAAGAGCCACAATGCAGCATCAGTTGCGTTCCTCCTCCCCAAACCCATTTAATTTTCAAATGATACAGGTAATCATGGGAGGCAGAATTCACTCTGCAATACTGAATTACTGTCATCTCTTGGGTACATATAAATGCCTGGATCAGCTCAAGCACCTTGTTGAGAAATGATCTGTCAGACAAAGTGTAGCAAATATGGTGCAAAACAACTGTCACCCATCCTTTTGTAGATGTAACAATGTATTTTAGCTGTTCAAGCATAGGAAAGCCTGTTATCGTGAAAGCACTGATGAGTGTGATGCTTTTTCGTCGTGTGGATTAAAGTGTTTCCTGATGTGTAGCACTTGGCAAAGCGTCCTGTATTTTTTCTCGAATAACTGTTCATGCGCATATTCTTGGCATGTCATTCCTACTTTGAAAAATGCAGAGTAAGGTGTCCTCTGCTTACTCCCCTGTTGGGATTAATGCTCTCATGTGAAAAAACTGCAGATGATGGTCAGTTTTATGAGTCTATGAGAAGATACGAGAATCCTGCAGAAAAGCCCATTTGCACCCACGGGACTGTGCATCCTCCCTTCCTCCCCCGCAGAGGAGTTTAAATGTTTCCTTTCCCTCCCAGTCCCTATCTGCTGACGGGGATGGGAGCAGAGCTCGCCTGTGAGTACACCCTATGCACTGCTGAACGTCAGCTCAAACTCCCATATGGTCCACACACCCAGCTTGCCCAGGAGTGAGGCAGGACGCAGGCTCCTGCAACGCGCCCCGCAGGGTGCCCGCAGCACACCCCTGTCAGGGCTGCGCCCTGCTCCTCCGGCACTGTGCTTCGCTCACCCTTGCAGCCGCAGATCTCTTCAGATGTGTTTAGCTTATACAGGCGTGTAAAAGCATGGTCAAGGACATGGTAGAAGCAAGGCCAAGGACACTGTTTGAAGATCCCAGCTATGCCCGCTGCCTCCTCTTCCTGCAGCCTTTGTCTTGGCACACGATGTACTTATTAGTTTGCAAGAGGGTATGTTGTTTTCTTGTTCTTACGTAAGTCACATTCCTCCTCCCGTCAAAGAAAGCACTTGGACATACCAGGCGCAATCAACGCCTGCCCTACGTCCTCTTTTATCAGGGAAGTCAGAGCAAGGATAAGCTTGGCCAAGGGTGAAACCTCGGTTCAGTGTTGTGCTCCTCATGCATGAATATTAATCCAGTATTTAAAGAACAATAACTTGCTGACATCGTTGCTAGCAAGACCAGGGCATATTTTATTAATGCATTCACACGGGGTATTGGCCAGCTCTGTCTAACAGCTGCCAAGGGTTACACTTGCGAATGCCAAAGAAAGTCTCATTTGTTTGCCTGCCTGGGTAGAGACGTTGGACCTGAATTATCTCTCAGCACAAGGTCCCTCGTTGTCTCCCAGAATATCTCCTAGTCATTTAATTCCTTCAGGTCACCCTCTGTACTTGGCGTTTAGCTTTAGCATCCCAACCTGCTTTTCCCGGTGGGAGTGATGCTGCCTCTGAACAAGAATTGTGCCCAGGCTGGCACGGGGATGGCAGTGCAGGCACACCAGTGCAGTGTGCCTGTTACACAGGAAAAGTGACAACGTGAGGATTGGGAGAGCCACGGGAAGGATTGTTGGAGCCTATTTCCAATGTCCATTCGTCACAGGCTGGCTGAGCCATCCTCTGAGGGTTCTCTAGGCTGAGTCCAACGTCTGCCTCGAGACAAGATCATTTGGGTCTGAGCAGCTCAGCCTGGCCCGGGTGCCTGAGGATCCGTCCTGGGATAGGCCCTGCTCTGTGTTTCCTCTGTTCTGGGTGCTTTGGTTCAGCCCTCAGGGGCATGCAATGGCTGAAACAAAACCACTGAGCTTTGCTGGAGCAGTTTTTGAGAGCCCGTGCTTTGCTCCGTGGGTCTGCGAGGGGGCCTGCAAGAACAGCAGCGCCGGCACAGCAACTCCTTCCCCAGTTTCACTAAGTCCAGGGATCTTCTGAGGTTTCTCCGTGCCTGTGATCAGGCACAAACACATGCCCGTTCAGTGAGTCATTTTGACTTCCAGTGACTAAGCCATCCAACTTGCGGGAGGGAGAGAAATTATAATAGTAATAACTGTTTGCGCTACAACTGGAAAATTTCAAAGTGCTTTCTAAGCAGTTTTCCTTATCAGGGTTTCTCTGAGACATGACATTCATGCAACTGATAATTTCATGGTCATTTCTGTCTATTACCTTTTTAAACTGCTCGTTGTTTTTTGCTGCTGAACCCACGGCACTTCTGAGACCCTCCCAACTCTTCCCTTCCCCCGGCCACAATCAATGATCATTTCCAGTTTGGAAAATTATACAGTGAGTTGCAATGTAGTGAAAGGGAACTGGAGGCATAAAATACCCATCTGTTTTGTTTTTTTTTTAATGCAACCTGACAGTTTTAGAAACATCAGCTGTTGCAATGACTGCAAAATAATCATCTGTCAGGGAAGCCAGAGGAGCCAGCTCCACCTATTTAAGCCCTTGGGAGTGCTCAGGTACAGCTCTAACAGAAAACAAGAGACAGCTCAAGGAGGCAGATGCTGCTATAGTTTTACATGTTATTAATATTAATTTGGGGACTTCTTCAGTCAGTTTTCCTCTTGGTTTTTCAACTGTTCTCCCCACTGCCTTGTGTATGGTAAGCATGTGTATAGGCGAGTCTAACTGAGAAGTTATATTAATGCTAATAGAATTGGAATACATAATAGACCAAACTAAAGTTGCTCGGCTGAATGCTTGGGCTGTGTTTTGACTCTGTAAATGCAAGAAAGATGGCAAAAGGACTATTCTTCCTGGCCAAGAAACCACTTTTCTTGCTGTAGATTGAGTCAGTAACCACTGAGGATTGTACTGAGGTCTGTCTGAAGGAGGTTTGCCTACTCAGCCCCTTTTCTCTCTGCATTTTAACAGCTAATTTTCCTTGCTTGTATCTTCTATTATTTTTTTATGAAAGTCACTCAGATTTTAGAACAGATGAAACAACTTACCGTGTGCTTGCTGATTTTCAGGCATCAACACTCATTGTGAGTGAGGAACCCAGAATTAGTGCAGCTCAGTTGGGATCAAGATACAATTACCATTCCCAGCTCTCCCTCCACCACATCCCCCAATCACTAATAAATCAAATTCACAACGATAAAGAAAAGATAGCACATCAACTGTCCACAATCAAGTGTTGTTTGAATAATGACTCAGGTTAGAGGATAATTTATTTATTTAACCATTAAAAAATAAATTTTACAGGAGGCAAAGAAATAGTCTGACATGGCAGAATTCTGTCTCATTCTGGTTCCTTTCTTGGGAAGAAATCAAATAAAATTTGTAAACGTGTACATATACATATATATATATACACACACAGTATTATATATTTAAGGTATGTTATGAAGAAAGTCCCTAATGTTGATGATGCACACTGTGTGCATAGTGTTTGTATCAGAAGTATATATATATTTATTGAAAAGTATAAACTGTAGGTTTTGCTAAATGTAAGCTATATTATAGAATAGAATAGAATAGAATCATTAAGGTTGGAAGAGACCTCAAGGATCATCCAGTCCAACTGACCCCCCCCCACCTATTACCCACTAAACCATGTCCTTCAGTACTGCGTCTAACCTATCCTTAAATACCCGCAGGGACGGTGACTCCACCACCTCCCTGGGCAACCTGTTCCAATGCCCAACCACCCTTTCAGAGAAGAAATTTCTCCTAAATTTATCCCAGATGGCAGGGAGCAGTTCTTTCTCTTCATGGACCATCTACCCATAAATATCTATAAAATGGGCCTTGTCACTTTTATGGCTTTCATGTTGTTATAAAAAGCTGAAAAAGCACACAGATAATAAGGAGCCATGGATGGCTAATTGATCCATTCATTTTTTTTCCAGTAGTATTTATCACATGATGTCAGACTTCTAGAAAACGTGAGGGGTGTTATATACTACTTTGGGGATATATAGCAGAACTGGCTGAATTAGCAATGACTGATCCTGTGGGGT
The DNA here is from genome assembly GCA_013399095.1 of Psophia crepitans. NCBI lineage: Eukaryota > Metazoa > Chordata > Aves > Gruiformes > Psophiidae > Psophia > Psophia crepitans. The sequence goes on from VWZZ01000090.1 coordinate 261,085, forward strand.
CATAATTTTTACCTACATGTTAATGGAACTCTACTCCAAACATTTTTGCAGGGCCACCAAGATATGTCTGGTTTAGTAAGTTTTGAAAAATGAGTTTAGTGCTCTTTTTGGACAATTATTTATAAGAATGACAGAATTGACTGTTAGAAGCTATTTTAAATTTGAATATTCTTTTCCATATTATAGTACTAACTATAGTACTAGCATTTTAAGCATATTTTTAAGTACTATTTAACATACCTATGTTCCTTCTCTGGAGCGTAGATCCTTTTCTCTCTATGCTCCCCACAAGTTTACTTTCATTGCTTATTTTTCCTCTGTTTGATTGCAGTCTATCATATTAATTCTGCTCATCTGTGTAACAAGGTACCTAAAATTCAAAGCCATTTTTACAGAATAGTTTGATGAGACCTGTAGAGTTGCTGTTGCCTACCTGGAGAGTAACACAGAGAGTGTGTCTGTCTGTTTTACTACTTTCTGGTTTCACACACTCAGACATTTTATCCTTTTTGCTAACACACCTCAGGCACTTCTGTTATTGAAGCTGTTCAGTGCTGGGAGTTAGAGTTTCAAATTTTATTCTGTTTTCTGAGATCAGGGCTCAGTGGGACATCCTAAGCTGCAGTGTTGCAGTACAGCAATTTCAGCTGTACAGTTACAGATAAGATCAAGTTGCTTCTAATTTAGTTGTGTCTTCTACTCTAGCTTGCTGCTTCACAGGGGAGGAGTTAGGAGCTATAGAAGAGGTGAAGCAGAGCATAATGGAAGTCCACACCAGATTACTTTCAGCTAGACTGTCCAGTTCATTACTGAACCCCCCCGGGCACTGCACTAGAGCTCAGGTAGTGGAGCTCCCTCCTTTCTGTCAGTCTCATGGCCCCCACTACTGAGATCTGAATTTTTCTTACATATTTCATGTCGGAGCAGAGGTCTGCACTTGTCCATGCAGAAATACAGAAAAAATGGTGGAAGACGAATTTGATTCAAGTGACACATCCTCAGCAGCATAGATAGACGCTTGACAAATACGGAGTTATATAGGAACACCAGAAGAATCATTTAAAGCTGTTGTGGTTTAACCTCAGCCATCAAGCCCCACAGAGCTGCTCGCTCACTCCCCCCGGTGGGATGGGGGAGAGAACTGGAAGAGTAGAAGAGGAAACTCGTGAGTTGACATAAAGACACGTTAGTAGGGAAAGCAAAAGCCGTGCCCATAAGCAAAGCCGAACAAGGAATTCATTCCCCACTCCCCACGGCAGGCAGGGGTTCAGCCATCCCCAGGGCAGCAG
>VWZZ01000090.1:262542-284974 GCA_013399095.1 Psophia crepitans
CAGCCTACTCACTGGTGGGTGGGGTGAGAAGCAGAAAAGTCCTTGAGTGCTTGGCAGCAACTGAAAACATCAGTGTGTTATCAACATTATTCTCATCCTAAATCCAAAACACAGCACTGTACCAGCTACTAGGAAGAAAATTAACTGTATCCCTGTCGAAACCAGGACAAAAGCTAATCCCATGATTTGCCTTCTATCCCCTCATTTGATGAAACCCGAATTTGTCAGTTGTTAGCTATCAGCTGATCCATCAGCTGGGTGTGTTGGCAATAAAAATATCACTCCAACATGGGATTTGTAGCAAATTGGTAATGTTGAAATCTTTTTATAGTAATGACAGGAGATACACATATATCTCTCACTGGATTATCAAAGACAAAACGCAGTAAAACACAATTGTCTAATATATCTTAGTTGGCTTCTTCACTGATTTCTTTACTTTCTAAAATGTCCGAACTACTTGGAAAATACCTAAAACTCATAATGACATCATATAGAGTTCAACTTTAAAAACGTTTGGAAGAAAGTCTCTTTTCCCCTTAAAACTATGTTTAAAGATATTGCTACTATTGTGTGACTCTGCCAAGTAATCAAACTGAGTTTATGTAAGTGTTCTCTTTAATGGGGAAATATCGCCTGTTCTGGAAACAATAGCAAAGTTTTCATTAACTTTAATGGAAACAGGATTTCCCTCTTACTTTTATGATTTATTTTTTATGGACAAGCTATTGGAAGTGTCATGAAGTGAGTTGGTCATATTTAGTACTGAATGGCCTATAAAAACAGATACATACCTGTGCATAGAGAGTTCAAAGTAGTTAGTTTTACAGAGAAAATATTGTCTGGTTACATTAGAAGCTGTAAATTCAGTAAGAATAAAATCTTTAGAATAGACATCCCCAATGCTGCAGAATACATACAGTGTACAAGATTTTAACGTGGCTTTGTGAACTTCCCTTTCCAATGCTTGTTTTTTTCTTTGGGTACTGATTTTCTTCCTCTGTTCTAGACTACATTCTATTTTTGTCTGGAAGGAGAAAACTGGTTTTGCTGGCTACACTGAAACCCTTGTCATAGGATGTTTCCACCCCTAAAAAAAAGCACAAGCATTTACAGACAGCAAAAATAAAAGTGTATTAACCCAGCAATTTTCCACAATACTTCCGTTTTAAAACTAAAACCAGTGTAATTTCATCTGAACATAGGTAGTTTTCCCAAATCACTACACATATATATTATGGTTTCCAGCACTGCGTTGCTAGTAGCAAGTAATAAAAATATTCAAGTGACTGACTGAGGTATGGGTTGTTGCTTAATGGAAAGCTGATCTCAATGACATATGAAAGGAACTTTAGGACAAAATTTCTCAAAGAAAGGAAAATGGCACAAGACTATGAAGCTGACATGATATACAAGTGAAAATACACGATGTATGTGGTGAAAAGACCAGTTGTCATATTCTAGGTCCAAAACTCTGAAATATCTGGAAGGATTCTCCTTTGAAGGTGCAATGTGTCTAGCTAAGTGCTGAGCACGATGTTTTTAGGAGATGGGTTTACACAACTCCATCATCTTGGATCACAGCTCAGGGTATCATAGAATCACAGAATCTTTAAGGTTGGAAAAGACCTCTAAGATCATAAAGTCCAACCATCAACTCAACACCACCATGTCTACTAAACCATGTCCTGAAGTGCCACGTCTACACGTTTTTTTGAACACCTCCAGGGATGGTGACTCTACCACCTCACTGAGGAGCCTGTTCCAATGTCTGACCACCCTTTCAGTGAAGAAATTTTACCTAATATCCAACCTAAACCTCCCCTGGAGCAATCTGAGGCTGTGCTTCAGTTCCTGACTGCATCATACTGTGAATGAATAGGGTGAAAATAGTTCACACATTTGTCATGACACAGTCTAGCATCTGCAGCTACACCGTATTCCCCACTCTCAGGGTTAGAGTTTAGTGGCTTCATAAACAAATCCATATGACCTATACTTACATTAAACTATAATAGTTCTTTTTCATAGCATGCACCTTCAGCAAGGCCCAAGTACAAGTCACTCCTCTTTCTCTTTTGCTTCATGCAAATGGCTCATGTGACCTCTTTATGACCTGCCTGGTCATTGTTTAGGTCTTATCCCCGCAGGTTTTAGTTCACAGTGACATATTCCATCATGACTAGTGAAATGTGATCTTTAGCTCAGGAACTGCTAGAGAGAGTCCAGGGCAGAGCCACAAATATGATTAAGGGAGTGGAACATCTCCCTTATGAGGAAAGGCTGAAGGAGCTGGGTCTCTTTAGCTTGGAGAAGAGGAGGATGAGGGGTGACCTCATCAATGTTTATAAATATGTAAAGGGTGAGTGTCAGGAAGATGGAGCCAGGCTCTTCTCGATCTCATTAAGCGATAGGACAAGGGGCAATGGGTCCAAGCTGGGGCATAGGAGATTCCGTGTTAATATAAGGAAAAACTTTCTCACTGTGAGAGTGACAGAGTACTGGAACAGGCTGCCCAGAGAGGTTGTGGAGTCTCCTTCTCTGGAGACATTCAAAACCCGACTGGACGTGTTCCTGAGTGATGTGCTCTAGGTGGCCCTGCCTTGGCAGAGGGGGTTGGACTAGATGATCTTTCGAGGTTCCTTCCAAACTCTATGATTCTGTGATTCTGTGAAAAGTACGTCCATGGCAACTATTGAACAAAACTCCTCTTTTATTACAGGAATAACAAATTTGAAATCACTTCCCATTTAACTTTTAAGGTGGATTATTTACTGTTGTACTGACAATCATCTATGTGATAGAAGAGGCATTTAATTTATTTTGTTTTCTTTTTTTTATACTTCAAAGTGAATCTAAGTTCATGATAAAGCTTACTGTGGCTCTACTGAAGCTCTTTAATGTGATCGCATTGCATTGTAATTGCATCTTCTTGAGTCTTTGCCTTAGAAAAACCTTTCTTCTCCACTAGTTGTTTAGACTATATGAATATACTTCTTCATCTGAGTTACTGTAGTGTTCACATACCCGATCTTTCTTCTGTCTTTGGACTGTATAGAACAGTTATCAAAATACCAAGAAACTAAACTGATTTTATTTTTATTTTTTTTTAAAAAAGCTATTTTAAATATTTTTCTCAAAATAAAAGAATGATGGCATGCCTACCGTGGTCACAGCTTGACATATTGATGCCTTACATTTCTCTGTTGAAGCTGTGTTACTGTATAGACAAAAACATCCTGTCCTTTTTGGTCTTTTGAGAAATACAACTGCTGCTGTAGCCTGTTGTGAAATTAATTTTATAAATTTGCTTCCTATTAAAAGGCTGGATACCTAAGACAGCAGGGGATATAATTAAAAACTTTTTTAAAAAATCATGGATATAATAAAGTTAACCAAGCGATTTCAGAAATACAGTTTGTGTAATTGAAAAATAATGAAGTGATGCTTGTAGAGGTCCATGCTGGCATCTGCTCTGAAATGCAATAGAGCATTTGTGAAGTTGAGAAAGACACATGAATAGGAAGGTCTTGGGAAGACAAGAAGTATTCACTCCATCTAGCAATACAGCCAGAGCACATTATGGCTGCAAGGGGAGAGTGAAGGGAATGTTTCACTCGGTGTGAAGGAGTATAAAGCTCACCCACACACTTCTGAAAACAATAGCTCAACAGCTATGAGTGCTTGGCAAGTTAAGCCATGCAGGCAGTGGAAGGTGTAGAGAAGAAGTAATTCATCAACTGCCTCCTGTTTTCATCAAGATGGGTCAGCACAGCCTGTATATAAAGTCCACTACAGGCCCTGTTTTCAACTTTATAATTGCCTACACTGCTATGCTCAATACTGTTCTCCCTCAGCTTTTTCTGGGGGAGAAAGGCGTATTTTATGGACTTGACTTCCTTTAAGAGAAGAGCTTGGAAGAGGTTTAATACCTCCAGAGCACGGCTGTCAAAGGTGGCTGAAAATGGTGCCAAAGAGAGTCAGCTATGAGATAGAAACTTCTCATGAAGAACTGGCTGCACATTCAAAGGAACGGGAGGCTGACCAGGGGGTTTTTGGGAAAGAGTGAATAGTTAGCGCATGGTGGGGATTGTCGATGGATTGCTACAGCCACCTGCTTGGCTTATATGGACCAAGAGAGCACAGAATATGGGGCTTGCATTTTGCTGAGTTTCTGTTTTCTCCAGATCTGTCATTTTCTGTTTTCAAAGTCACCTTTAAATAGAAATAGAAACTACCTTAAAGTCATATTGCCCCCTGCACTTATACTCTAGTATTGCTCTGAGCACAGAGATGGAATAGAACAGGATTAGGCTCATATTTTTGCTCTCCTTGTCTCCCTTGCTCCTTTATATATCCCAGATAAGTGTGATCTGTTCACCTATGACCCATTTTTATAGAAGAATTTACCTAGGCTTAAGATCTGATAGCTTCTTAGTAATGACAGTCGACTGTTTTCCAAATCTCTTCTGTAGCATTTCTTTACTATGTATAAAGATTTCCTTCCTGAGATTTTTTTCTCTATTTTTTAAAGTCCTTCAAAAGTGTATCCATATGGCAGTTATTCCATTATCTACCTCCTCCTGGTTTTTTAAGAGGATTGGCTGTGTACAACAGTTATTCTCCTGAGATTACAACTAACTTCTCAACTGTTTACTGGCCTTTATCTTTGGTACAGCCATACATTTTTTTGAAGGAATTATGCTCTTAAAAAGTTTAATTCATTGTGATCATTCCTGCCTTTTCAGAAATGAACAGCTGATAAATTTGCTGAAGCAGACCTGTGTGATGCCACATTTATGGAGTGCTTTCTTGGAGCAGAACAATATGTTACAGCTTCAGCCACAAAGTGCAATCTAAAAATAATTCTGCTTTGCTCCAGAGACGTGTGTGGATTGATTATTTTTCTCCTTCAGAGGTGATTTAAGCTATTAAAAAGTAGGATGAGTTCAAGAAAGGGAAATGTAATTAGATCAGGTGGATTTTATCTTTATGAGCTTCTGGCTTTCTTGTAAGAATTGTTAGTTTTAGCTTTGAAATAAATCCCTTATCACTTGCATATTTAAATAAGACTTTACTTTTGGTAAACAGCTAACATTGAAGTTTTAATGAGGAGTGGAAGCGAAAAACATGAATGTCAGGTAACTTTAATTAATCTTATTCAAGACGGAGCTGTAAGTGTTTAATGCAGTTGTTAATTTTCTTTGGCACTGAAAACAAAACACATTTCACTCAGTTGCTACAGTCTGCAGCCAAGAAATGCCAGTCTAATAAAATCCCTTCAGAAGCCGAAATTTAGAACCACATTTTGTGCAAGGTGCGAAGCCACAAGCAAACGAAAAGAGAGGGGCAGGCTGTTTTCTGGGCTGACGGACTTTGTGTAAGACCGGCGCGTTCCCAATAGCACGGCAGGCGCTGGTGGTGCTCCGGGAAGGTGAGGGGCGATGGCAGGGGTCTGCTCTCTGGGGCTCTGTCTCAATTACTGGCCAGTTTCTGAGATGCCTGAGCTGTGATCCCCTCTGCCTGACCTCTGCCTCCCTGCAACACGCCTCTCCTGCAGGGTTTTCTTTTGGCAAAGGGCAGCCATTTAACCCTGGTGAACCCCTCTCCTGCCCACCTTTGGAAAAGCTTCTTAAATGACTGCAATTTCTTTGCCCTCGTCTCTTCCTGATATGCAAGTAGCTAAAAATGCCAGCGTCACAGCTGGCCTTAAATCAAGTCCTGGAAGCAAATGAGGCTGTAATTACCTGCAAGATCTCTGGATTAAGTGCAATAGAAAGCTGGCAACAACATTAAATGCATTTTTGAAAACTTTTCTTTTTTTTTTTTTAAAACTAAAATACAAACCAGAGGAGTATAACTTGCACAGTGGATACTCCATCATGGTTTAAATACTAAATGCATACAGGAACTTAAACATGCAATACAGTCCCTGATTTAAGGGTTTTTAATGCTGTCTCACAAATTCAATCTTAAGCATCTTTTAAATTCTCTTGAAGACAGTCCTAGCTCAGTTGACAAAGTTGCCAAAGGTGGGTTGTGGCTTTTGGCAGCTATGTTGAAAACATCTAAAATATTTGATATGGAAATTTTTTTTTGAAAATGAGCAAAACCCCAAATCAGCTCAAAGTTTGTTAATATCAATAATTAGGAGGCAACAAAAAAGTTTTCATACAAATTGTCACCATTTGATGTTGCTAAGAGGAACTGTTCACCACAAACCTGATGATAGTGCTGCTTCAGACGCAGGCAGCTGTTGAGATACCACTTTAAAAGGTTCCGTGCTTTTGAAGGTTTCTTCATAACCACCGAAATCGTAAGCGTGATTATGCTATATTTAGGGATTGTGAAATAATTCTGAAATAATCCTTCACGAGGGATCAGAGGGTGGTAACAAGCCAGGGAACACACATAGACTTGTGCTTTTGTCACCAACGTGATTCAGCTTTGGGACAGACCCAGAGGCTACGTCTACATAGGGGACCTGGAATCCCTGCCATACTTCTGGGTCAAGAAGCGTACTGCGGCTGTCTCCGGAGCAGATACAAATTTCTTATGGCGCTCCCACCCTTTTCCTGATTCCACAGAAAATGGGGCAGATGGAGCACATTTAGTTCCCCAGTTTGTACAGTCCAGCGGTTAGATCCGTAGCGTTCTTTCTCATGGATGTCTATAATTCTCATAATTTCATCTAACTGCTGAGTTATACTGAGGGATTTAATAATCATACGTGTCTGATTTACTGTCCTGGCTGGAAGTCAATGGAAGACGATCAGCAGCAAAAATGCCCGTTAGTACTGGCATGGCATACAAAGAAGCTTTCACCAGTGGTGCTGCAAGCCTAGTTTTCCCTTTTGAAGAACACCAGAGGTATTTGAGCAGGACGGTTCCAAATTAGTTGTGGTATTATTCAGAGAACAGAAGAATTTAAGGGAGGGAAAAAATCCGCGGTTGTCTTGGTTGTCTCTTGAATGGGAGGTTATCTTGAAGGAGACTGGCAATGAGAGTTATTAACTCAGCTGCTATGGTTAGTGCTTGTTTTATGAGGAAGGTTGTATATTAAGATTTTGACTAAGCTTTTTCCTTACAGATGAATGAGATTATTCTGTCATAAAGCACTGATAAAGAAGGGAACTACAATGAATGCTCCAACCAAAATCATGTTAAACATGGTATTTTTTCTTGTATAGTGAAGAGGAAGGAACCGATTTTTTTTAAATTTCCCTGTTGTCTGGGGTGGGGATTCTGAACTGTATGTTTAAGGAAAGGCTTCAACAGATCAACAGTTACACTACACAACTGGCAAACGAAATCACTTCCTCACACCCCATACATGGAATTGCTTCTTTGTTCTACTAAATGCTAATTTCTGCACTTAGGACAGTTTTTTTGAGGGAGCAGTTAGCAAACCGAGGGGTTTCTGTGAGTTTTATAGTCCCCCATCTCAGTTCTGATTGCAGGTGGAATTTCCTGTGCACTTCTCCAGAAGTCGAAGTTTTCACTCTCGCTTCCCGTTCATGATGTCATGTTTTTGATGAAATAATGACTAAATGAAAAACACTCAGATTTCCAAGGAGATTAGCCAACAACATTTCATACCAAGTAGAACTTGCCGATATTTATCATTCTTTCTCTGTTTCATCTCAATAAGGTTATCTGTGTTTCGTGAAGTGTTTTTCAGTGGAGTGAGGATGCAGGTACCTGTTGTGCCACCAGCACGGTTCCCCAGAGAGATGGGGCTGTGCAGTGAGGATTGAGCTGAGGACCATCTCCTGACTCCCTTTGCTCTTCTGCTCGCCATCAAGCTCAGAGAATCATAGAATCACAAAATGGTTTGGGTTGGAAGGGACCTGAAAGACCATCCAGTTCCAACCCCCCTGCCATAGGCAGGGACACCCTACACTAGACCAGGTTGCCCAAAACCCCATCCAGCCTGGCCTTGAACACTTCCACAGCTTCTCTGGGCAACCTGTGCCAGTGCCTTGCCACCCTCACAGGAAAGAATTTCTTCCTAATGCCTAATCTAAATCTCCCCTCCTTCATCTTAAACCCATTCCCCCTTGTCCTATCACTTTATGCCCTTGTAAACAGCCCCTCACCAGCTTTCCTGTAGGCCCCTTCAGGTACTGGAGGGCTACTATAAGGTCTCCCCGGAGCCTTCTCTCCTCCAGGCTGAACAAGCACAACTCCCTCAGCCTGTCCTTGTAGGAGAGGTGCTCCATCCCTCTGATCAGCTTTGTGGCTCTCCTCTGGACTCGCTCCAGCAGCTCCATGGCTTTCCTGTACCGAGGACCCCAGAGTTGGATGCAGTACTGCAGGTGGGGTCTCACAGGAGCGGAGTAGAGGGGCAGAATCCCCTCCCTTGACCTGCTGGCCACGCTGTTTTTGAGGCAGCCCAGGACACGGTTGGCTTTCTGGGCTATAGGTGCACACTGCCGGCTCATGTTGAGTTTTTATCAACCAACGCCCCCAAGTCCTTCTCCTCAGGGCTGCTCGCAATCCAGAAGTTCAAAGCCCAGCACTGATGATGGTGCACTTGTTTTTCCTGCTGAGTGAACATAAGATGACCTAAAAAAAAGGGAATCTTTCAGCATGATGACGTTATTAGACAGGATGGTTGACTACCCCTCGATACAGCCAGTTGCGTCTTTTGTGATCATGTTTCAAGGTTTTTGTCCGTTCTATCCAACCCTCCCAATAACAATGATGTAATATATCAAATTAAGTGGTAATGATGTATGAAGCTGTGCTTATCATAAAATATTTACATCCCTGGAGTGTTGTAAACACACAGTTGAACCCTAATTAACCATAGGTACTCTACAATTATCCCATGGTAATTACCCTAATTGGAATTGGCTCATTATAGAGAATAGAATAGAATTTGTTTTCTGTTTAGTACTGAAAAACAGAGTTGGCAATTAACTAAAAGCAGCAGCAGTTTCATCTGATTTAAAAAAATTAAATTGCCCTCTTAAAGTCTGTCACTGTTCCCACAACCCGGGCAGTTTTACAAACAAACCCAACAATCAGATACAGTTTCCAAAGCGCGTGTACTTCCATAACCTTGTCTCTGTGTCAGCATCGCCAATGAATCGGGTGATTAATAACTGTGATGCACAAAGGTCCGTAAAAAAGCCTGAAGGGCTATCCAAAGCGCTTGGAGATACACAAATCACCTTCTCTGCGAAGCTATTAGAGGAGTTGTGGGAGCAGCGAGGGAGAACACACGCTTTCTTTTGCGATGGGAATTATTCAACAGCGGAGATGGAGAAGCTCTCCGCCTTGTTAAAGCATGACGGGCAATATTTCTGATCAGGCCTCTTGTCCCCTGGCTGCTGGGAAATCTTGGCAAGGGTAAGATCCTGGGCCTTTAGGAAGGGAGTGATCCTGCACCCATGGAGCTGTCGCAGGCCAATGGGACACCTCCCGCAGCCCAGGGCGCTTGGCGATCACCCCAAATGCCGGCTCCCAGGCCCCTGCTAGCGAGAGGCCACAACGCTCATGTGCAGAACGCTGCGGGTGTATCCGTGTGAAGCATCAAACACAGCCAGTGCACAGGAGAGTGAAAATCCTGGCTCCCTTCCCAAGCATTGCCAAACGCTGGAATCAGTCGGTATGTTTACGTCAGGCCCATAAAACTAGTGCCTCTCCACCATCCAGGCTGGCAGAGGAGCACCGGGAAAGAAAAGTCGCTTGCTGTCAGATGCCACCCTGAACCAAAGAAGAGACGTGGTTTCTGGACTAGGCTGATCCCTGCTGGCCAAGGCTGCGGCCAGGCGCGCGGCTCTGCTGTCGCTCAGCTGTGTAAAGGGGTTGCTGTCCCCGAATGCCCATCCTCACCCCTCCCTCCCCACCAGGCAGCCCTGATCCCTTAAACCTGCCAGCATCGGGGTGCTGAGCGTGTGGGAGAGCAGGAACAGCTCTACCTGGAGCTGCTCGTGGCAGAAGAGGATCTGTAATTGCAGCCTGAGGGTTGAGGACAGCACGCTGCTGCTTTGAGGAATCTCCTGTTTCTAATTTTATTTTCCTATCTGCTCATAAATGTCATGAAAAATTAAATTAAAAAAGAAGTGCAGGGTGTTACAAAGTCCCGTCATAAAAATGTATCTTCTAAGTCATGAATTAACGATTCGTTTTCTCCATCTGGTTTGCCTGATACAACAGGAACAGTTCGCTTTTGCTGAGGGTGGAAATGCCTCCCCTGAAGTGATCTTATGGAAATAGGAAGATGTGAGAAGAAAACATGCAAGTAGCCTGCAGCAGTCTGCACGCTGCTACAAACAGAAGGAAAGCACACAAAAGGAAATATGACTTGGGGGACAAACATCTGGCACGTTAGTAGTGATTACTCCCTGCCATACAGCATGCCCTCAGCTGGTAGGAATGTAGCTATTTTCCACAATTCATAAAAAACCCACTGTTTTTTTACTTTCCTCCTAAAAGCATGACCTGCCTACCTTTTTGTCAGGTCTGTGACCTTCAGTATTGCTGGCTCCTCAGGCCATTCTTTTCAGGGCAGTTTTTATTTTTTTCCAGCAATTACACCAGCTGCCACCTCCAAAGGGTAAACTAGTATTGCCCGTTCTGAATGAGATTAACTGTGAAAGTGAGAAGAGGAAGAAGCTGGAGATATGCCCGAGCTGTATTTCTACCATACTCTCAAAAGGAAATACATCCTTATGCTTTGGAGACAGTGAACAAGGTGGCTTTTTGTCAGAGTGAATAAGGTAAGTCCTGTATGTCTAGAAAAACAATTTATTTTTTTTTTTGTTCTTTATTGTAGCAATCAAATCTATCTAAATCACTTTTCTCTGCTTTTCAAGTCTATTGAAGTTGGATGCTAGCAAAAATTTGTGGCTATATATTAATTATTTGCCTGTGGTTATGCCTAGGAAAAGGAGGTAGGACTACGGGACAGGGAGGTTTTGGTGAGGTTTTCTACATCTGTCAGTGGCTTTCAGAGGACCTCAGGACCAGCAAGAGGCGAAATACATTGGTCTGATCAGGAGAATAATCTTGAGTCCTACCATTACTGTTGCTCCTCCTCCAGCCTCTAACCAAGGTACCTTAAGACTTCAGTTCTTGGGGCTAAGGCAAGTGGAGTCGTATTAGGGAAAGAAATGACATCATAGCAAACAGTGGTTTTGCTTCTTAGCATCTCAGAAGGAAGAGAAAGAGCAAGAAAAGGCAAAAAGCTGTGCAAAAGACTAGTCATGGAGTGCATTGAAAAATGATGACTGTCTCTCATAGAAATATTATTAAAAATATATTTTAAAAAAGTATGCATGTGTGTCAAATTTAGCTTTTCATTCTTCTCTTAGATTATCCAACCGTTGTGACCTCTCCTATTGCCCCTTGTCTAAAGCAGCTTCGTTTCACAATCTCTTCTCTGTCAAAATCTTATTTTGCACCCAAGTGTCTTCCAATAGATCTCAGCACAGTGTGACTGGCACACAAGACCCTGATCAGGCTTCTCAAGGGGTGGAGACCCTGGCCAGGTAGCTTCATTGCCAAGGAGAGCTGCAAAGTGATTGGTCAAATCAATCCTCTCCTGTTGTGTTTTCTGAGATGTTTATGGTTTTATGAAGAAGCCAGTTCACTTAGTGAGTTTCTATTTTTAGGTTTGTGCTAGCAGCCCTTGGGAATTTATGTTGAAGGTGGAGAAGGAAGGACTCCTGTCAAGGTGAAGGTCTGCATAGCCAGAATTGGCTTCCTGGCCAGTTCTCCCACAAGGACTGCAGACACGCAGTTTATGCGCGGTGTGGATTGTCACAGCAGGCTAAATACATTGACTTGATACTTTTCCTATTTGCTTGTTTTGGAAATACTGAATGTTTTTTAGCTTGGACAGGCATCAGTTACATTATATGAGGTTCCCCTTCTTCAGCATTGAATAGAGTACACAGAGGAATGTAACGGCAATGAGGGAAAACCAAATATGATGTCTAGAAGACTGCTTGAAAACCTCTATAAAACAGAAAGAGGTTTAGGTAAAATGTCTAGGCAAACATAACCTCCTTCAGGATTACCTAGCAGAGAGCAGTGCCATCCAGAAATTTTCACATCAGTTCTCTGTAAGCTAATTCTGATTCTAGAAGGGACCTGGTCATCAGACCATGACCCTGCCTTTGTTCACTACCCTTTCTAAGCAGCAACAGGTTATATTTGCGTCGATAGCCTCCTTGCTCCCTTTGCAATACCCTTCTCCAAAGTCCCTGTTTAGGGCTAGTCTGGGCATCTTTACATTGTGCTGTATAAGCATAACTTTCATTTTTTGTTTGTTTCTTTTGAAATAAATGTAACTGCTTAATAATTGCCAAGAAGAAATTTAGGTTTTGCTTCTTATTTTGAAATATAAATACATGTTTCAGTTCTCTAGTTTAGTAAAAAAACCCACTGTATTTTAATGGGCTCAGACACATTGTTAAATCATTTTAGATGTTACCACTGTATTCCCATTTTTCCTTAAGTTATTAATTTGTTCCAGCACTCCTTCTTTTGGCAAGAAACTCACTTGCATAAGCTGTTGGATCAGCTTTTCACTGATTTTGAACTCAGTGATTTTTTGCTTCAGCAAAAAAGAAAGAGCTGAGTAAAAGATTTTAGTTTAGAAATATTTCTCCTCCTTCAGGATTTTGGGTGTCTATTAACTCCGGCAGGAATGGAGGCTCTTAGCACTTTGCAGCGTTGAGTTGCTAAACCCAAGATGCTCCCATAACCTTGTCCGGCTTCCAAGGAGCTGTGCTGCTGCAGTGTCATTCCCGCTTGTCCTCTATTTCTCACCCTGTGTTTTTCTGACTTTTTTCTTTAAAGGAAGGCATTGGTTTTCTTGGAACGAGCTGTAAAACCTACCCCTTCCTCTGCCACAAACATTCTACCAGATGTAATACAGCTAATTTCTTTTTTCTTTTTAGTGGGCAAGTAAAGTACTGTTAATCACCAGTGGGTGTTTTAGGTAAATGAAAGCCAACCTGATGAGTGAGCGATGCCCGGCAGCTGAATTCGTTGATTCTTTCAGTTGTTGTTTGACATTGCTTGCAGCGTCCTTCCTTGCTTTGGTTGCATGGACTACTAGGGAAATTTGTAACCACCAAGGAAAACGCTTATTAAAATTATAATACCACAATAGCTTAAGAAATTTTAACCTTGTTGGGATTCCTTCTAAAGCAGTACATTACAATGGAAAATGCAGTCCTCTGCAACAGATACTGCAGCAAAGCAAACCTTGAAGTGCTCTTGAAAACTCTCCAGTGATTCCTCTTCTGGAGCGTGTTAAATGCAATGATGGTGATAAGTGATTCACATTGCTCTGTCTCATAGATATCAAACTTAACTGCGCAGCTGGCTCTGTGAGGTTTTGTAACACTTCTGTTCACCTTGGTAGATCCAGGTTCCAGATGGAAAATATAAATTCCATGAGAGAGAAAACGTTGCGTCCCTGAAGCCAGGCTGAGTTCTTTCTCTGAATTTTCAGATGGCAATTGTTTCATGCTTTCATCTTCAGGAGATTTCAGTGTTAAGGTGAACTTGATTCCAGGCTTCAGACGCCCTATACAAGGATCCAGCCTACAAGGCAGGAAGCTAAAAATTGGGATCTGATCCATTCTCAGCCAATAGCTCACTTCTCCATTGATGGCTGTTGAACATGGTCCGCAGCTCTGTCTCCAAAAGTCCCTACACAACAGTTGCTAGCAACTGTGAAGTCAAAACAGGGGAATAGAACTCAAGACACATTACTTACAGCCTTGTCCTAGGTCTCCATCGCTGACACCATTCAGGACAGCCCTCTGGGTGAAGCGGATCTTTGCTCTCACCCAGCAGGACTGTTCCTGTATGCTTCCTTGGGTAAACGATTCAACTTCCATGCACCTCCATTTCCAGGTTTAGAAAATGGCGATGATGCCTCTCCTTAACTGTGTGTACATGACAGGCAAACCAGGGCAGACTTCTAATAATATTCAAGCATCCAAAGAGGCAAACTGTCGACTAACAGGGCTGTCAAAAGAACACAGGTATCTAACTTCTCTTGGAGTGAATCACAGTGAATCACTATGAACACTTGCTGCCCAAATAAGTGGGGCTCAGCTCCCGAAGGTTGTGTGAAAGGGGTTTGCATGAAGCTTTGACTCTTTCTTCTTTCAAACACAAATGAGAATTTTTTTTTTTCCCTTTGAAAAATGAGACTACTGATGTTGGAATTTTTCACTGAAATGACGATTTACGTACACAGGCTGAAATAAAAACCCCTTTTCAGTTGCCTACCACTGTTCCATACAGTTTACTGACTTTTCAAGAGGTTTAAAGATTAAGATGTACTTTAGTTTGCAACTCCCTTTCTGTTATCAAGGCTTGGTCACAAATGCAGCTTTATAAAGGCATCTGGTTGATATGATTCAGAATGCGTTTTACAAAACCACTTGGCTCTGTGGAGAGAATTGATTTCTTTGTCAGCAAGAGTGATTGACAGTCCAAACCCACATCATCGAAGAGGAGATGCAGAGACAGGATCTGACAGTCCATCACAACAGACCTCTTGAGTTAACAAAGTCCTGTGCAGGAATCATGGACCAGGCTCAGTGATGGGGGCAGGCATTTAATCAGGTGATGAGGGCATGCCATAAGCGTGCCAAGCAATGTGATGAAGATGGCGTGGGGAAACCGTGTGCTGTGGGAGAGGCTGTTGCTGGAGCATCTGTCTCTGAGTGGTGCATTTCCCTGGCTCTGGTGCAGCCTCCCCTGCCCAGGGTAGCCAGGCAGCAGGCACAGCTGCTCAGGGGCCCTGGCCAGTGGGCGTGAAGGGAAGTACAGAAATGAGTCTCGTGATCATGTGTGGGACTCGATGGGTCTGGCACCACCTCAAGCAGATGTTTTTGGTTCCTTTTTCAGTGGGCTGAGCTGGAAAGCAGTACCAAGCCTTGGCTCCGCAAGGCTTTCCAAGCTGCGCTGCAACAGCAGGCTAAGTCCTGTGGAAGTCGATTCGCAGCGCTGGAGTCTTCACTGGAGCCTTCACCTCGGACAACTCTTTAGAAAGCTGGATGAATCATGTTACTAATGCTATGCACTGAATCATGCACCTACCAAATCTGTCAGCAGCAAAATCTATAGGAAAAAAATAAGTCGGTACACCTCTTTAAAGTGTTGGCAGCATTTTATCAGGATAAGTATTTGGATCTTATAACTACATGAGCTTTCCAAAGTATTAATTTAATTGCTCATCCACCTTCTTATCTAATTTGCCCCTAGCCAGATCTTAAAAATGATTTAGACTTCAAAGATTATAGTAATCCCACATGCACAAAGACATTTGGAAAAACTATTTCTTTGAAATGTAACTGATTACAAACTAGTGTTGATTGCCCGTGCTTTCCTTGCAGCATTAGGTTTTCTGTGGGCATGGAGTGCTCTTGTAATTTGTCAACTGCTACCATTATTTAGGATCAGTTAAGCTTTCTCACATTAATTAAAAACTGTAATTAAATAACCAAAAAGCCCCTCACTATGTCTCAGTCTCCAAGTGTGCATCTGGCCTTAGTTTGAGATGGAGGGGGAAAAAAAAAAGAGTGAAGTTATGTCAGAAATTTCCGGGATGTTTTCTTTTGATTATCCCATAAAGTCACTCTGCTGAAGTGGTAATGGCTGGGAAAAAAAAGAGAGAGACAGACATCTTACACTGACGTGGAAAGGACTGTGGTAAATCTTTCTGCTTATATTGCATTTTGATTTCAGAGTGCAGTATAGGACTAACAGATCATAAACAGAAGGTGCAAAGTAAGTATTATTTTAAAACATTTTTTAATTACAGCCCTGTAAAAGTCCTGGTGAACTTTATTTTAAAAGATTCCTCTCCCTGAGGAGACATGTACTCCACTCTTCCGTATTGACACACATGGGGAAGATGGGCATTAAAAAAGCAGATTTACTCTTGCAAGTGATTACCACTGCATTTAATAGGTGTGCATTGGTATATTTTAAAAGATTAAGGTGTAGCTTCTGAGTATATTCAGGAACAAAAGAATAGCTCTGTGCATAAGCTTTATCATATTGCACAAGATTTGTCTCCACTAATTTAATTTGGCCACTTTTATGTTGCTTTAGTGACCAGATAAAACAGAGAGGGTAGGATACCTCAACTTCTGTCTCCTGGTGGAGATGACATACATGTTGTAGCTAAAGCTTTCTAACAATTAAACTGTCCTGATCGTAACATAAAGATGAGACATATTTTCTCATAACTTCCCATCTAGATTCCATGAGAGCTATTAAAAAACATTTGTTGAACAGCTGTCTCCAAAAAGAAGAGTGCTCTAGTGAAATCTATTTCTTAAATTGATACAGACTTCAGTGGATTGCTGTTTGCAGTTATTTTTGGAGAAAAAAGTTTTCAGAGTGAAAAAAAAATCACTTCAAAATACATTTTGTTTTTCTACAAAAAGAAAAAGTTCAAAATGGTGTTTACTGAGCTGAAAATTTGCAGTCATGCAAAGTAATTTTTTGAACTAGGGAATCGTTTATGATAACTACTGGCTTTAGAACTCAGTTTAGTTTGAAAGAAAAAACTAAAAAAACTTTTCCATGATAGAAA
Organism: Psophia crepitans; assembly: GCA_013399095.1. Taxonomy (NCBI): domain Eukaryota; kingdom Metazoa; phylum Chordata; class Aves; order Gruiformes; family Psophiidae; genus Psophia; species Psophia crepitans. The sequence goes on from VWZZ01000090.1 coordinate 279,128, forward strand.
TCCCCTTTTTTACCAGCTCAAGATTCTTATTTCTGGCATGGTAGATGGATTTTTTTTTTTTCCTTGATCAAAGCAAAAAGGTAATTGCTTTGTTTATTTACCTTTCATTTATTCCTGTGCTGTAAACATTCTGTTGAAAAAATTAGCTCTCTTATGAAGAGGCTGTGACCTTACTTGTGAAATCAGTCATAGAATCACAGAATGGTTTGGGTTGGAAGGGACCACAAGGATCATCTAGTTCCAACCCCCCTGCCATGGGCAGGGACACCCTCCACTAGACCAGGTTGCCCAAAGCCCCATCCAACCTGGCCTTGAACACTGCCAGGGATGGGGCCTCCACAGCTTCTCTGGGCAACCTGTTCCAGTGCCTCACCACCCTCACAGGGAAGAATTTCTTCCTAATATCTAATCTAAATCCACCCTCCTTCAGTTTAAACCCATTCCCCCTTGTCCTATCACTCCATGCCCTTGTAAGTAGCCCCTCTCCAGCTTTCCTGTAGGCCTCCTTCAGGTACTGAAGGGTTCCTATAAGGCTTCCCCAGAGCCTTCTCTTCTCCAGGCTGAGCAAGCCGAACTCCCTCAGCCTGTCCTCATAGGAGAGGTGCTCCAGCCCTCTGATCAACATTGTGGCCCTCCTCTGGACTCACTCCAGCAGCTCCGTGTCTTTCCTGTACTGGGGCCCCCAGAGCTGGACGCAGTACTGCAGGTGGGGTCTCACGGGAGCAGAGTAGAGGGGCAGAATCCCCTCCCTCACCTGGATGACCACAGCGCTTTTGATGTAGCCCAGGTTACAGCGGCTTTCTGGGCCACAAGTGCACATTGCCGGGTCATGTCCAATCTTTACCCACCAGCACCCCCGAGCTCATCTTCATAGGGATGATCTCAATCCATTCATCCCCCAGCCTGTACTGATAGTGAGGATTGTCCCAAACCAGGTGCAGGACATTGCAGTTGGCCTTTCTGAACAACTTCGCTGATCAACCCACCCAGAGACCACAACACAGCAACATTTAACCTGTAGCAGAAGCCTAATAATCAAGGGCCCTGAGAAAACCAGAATGCATTGAGACTGTCAACCAGGTGATGAACAGTCTGTTACTTCCTAAAGCACGGTTCTCACTGTCCATACAAATGTGTAACATGCAAGTTAAGGCTGGGCTGGGGTATACTTTGATAGAAAAATAAATCCATCATTATTCTTTCCTCTTCCCCAAGAACACTGACAATCTGTTGTCCCCTAACAGATGTGGCCTGGTAACTTTTTGGCAAAACTTCTCTCGGGCACCCTGACGGCTAGATCTTGACATAGCAGCTTAGCTTTCCAAACAGGAAAAAAAATAAGGGGAGAGGAATTGCAGAGCCACAGAAATGTTGGATGGAAAGAAGCCCTTGCAGCCACAGAGCCCAGCCTCCTGCTCAGAGCAGGAGTGCTGCTAGTGCCAAATCTGCTCTGTTACGGTTTTGTCCATCACCACCTCTTTGGACAGCCTGACCCAGTACTGCATTATCTTTCTACTAAGTTTTTCCTGATGCCCAACTTGATTGTTCTGACCTTGTTGTGCCTGTTGCCCTTGGTCATATTATCTCTCTCACAATACTAAGAGGGATTTGGTCATCATCTCTGTAACTGACCTCCAAGTAGGCTGTCATTACAGTGTCCCTTAGCCTTCTCTTTGCCAGCCTGAGTTGCTGCTCACAAGAAGTGAAGAGCTGGTGGCAGCTCTGGTCCTTCAGGGGAGCCCCACCTGCAACTGCCTGCAACAACCATGAGATGCTGGAGGTCAAGGTCCAGAGGAAGGCTCGAAGGTGGGCAGCAGAGTTCAGACTCCAGGCTTTGGGGGAAAAAATGGGGACTTGTTCAGGGATAGCCAGGCATGATCCCCTGGGGAACTTCTTTGAAGGAGAAGAATGCCCAGGACAGCTGCCTGGTTTCTAAAGGAAAAGGCAACAGATCCTGCTTCACCATCCCAAGTGTTCTTTCCCTGTGTTTTTCCTCCTGTGTGGTACTGAGCTAGACACTCACTTCCAGTTTCATACTGGAGATCTACACAGTGAAAGAGCTCCTTAGCACAGAGTGTGACTGCTTTCTCTCTTCTTCCCTGCTCGTTTTTCCTGATCACACTGTACTCATCCAGAACCATGCTTCAGCTATGTGTGCAGCATGCTACAGTGTCACCACCATCCCTGTCCTGTTGTAGCCCTCCCACTGCGCCTGGACTTTTGGGTCCTTCTGCTGTCCAAGTTCTGCACATGAGCTCTATACAAGCAGTAGAAGAAGGCCTCTGAATGAACTTCTTCTCTGAACAGGAATGTAAAAGTGCCTCTGGAGACCTTCTTCCTTGCATATCACTTCTGTTTGCAGCTTCTCTTCCATCTCTGGACTTCATCTTCCATTCTCTGGTGAATCTAGTTTAAAGATCTCAGCAGTTCAACAAACACGACCACAAAATTCTTCTCTTGTGGTCCAGTGGGTCCCCTCCTTGCTCATAGTCAGACAAGACCACATGGTGAAGGAAGATGAATCCTTGCTAGTGATCTCAGTTGTGCAGTCATACACTGGTCTGCCAGTTGTGTCTGCTCATTTCAGGGCCTCCCCTTGTGACTGTAAGGATTAACAAGAACACCACTTGGGCCCCTGCCCCCATCCCCTTCCTCCTGACGCTTGATGGTCATCTTTAATCTGCTCAGGGTTTTCTGTGACTGTGTCACTGGTACCCATGTGGATGAGCAACAAAGAGGAGCAGTCAGTCACGTGCCTGGGCCTTGGCAATCTCTCTACAGTATCATGGATCTGGGCTCTAGGCAAAGCTGTTCCAGCATGAAATTTACTGGGATGATAGGTCTGGCTGGAAAAGTGGTGCTGCTTCTTCCTACGGAATGTGGTCACTGGTCACCAACACTTGAAAAATTATTCTGATAGTGTTGATCCTAATCTGAAGAGAGACATTTCCAGCCCCGAGCCTTCCCCCAGCAGGACTTTTTCCTCTTCTGTTTCAAGTGGAGGTGGGTATGAAGCCATCCTACTGGTGACCAAAGTAACGAGTTTCCAGCTTCCCGTGTTCTGAGAGTTTGTGTCCTTTCTTGCCTTGGTCATGTCAACCTTTTTGTTCTTTGTTTTCTCGGAAGCAGGAAGCTGGGCATGTGTTTGCTCTGCCTGTCTGCAGGGTCCCTCACTTGGTAGAGCATCCGTTATTTTCATCTTCCTGGCACGTTCACTTGTGAACATCAGCATCCCCTCATGCTGCTCCTCCCATGCTGTTGACTAGGAAAAAGGAGAACTTCACATTTCCTCCAACTCACTGTGAAATCTTTTCACATTTACTCTTGTGTAGACTAAAGGAAAGGAACATGTGTTCTGTTCTTGATCTGTTCCCTTCTTCCTATGCAGGTAGGTTGCAAGAATTAGAGAAGGCAGAAACACTCCTCTGGAATTGTAGTAGGGTGTAGACTTACAGGGAGTAAGCACAATCTGGACTATGATGTGTCTGCTGAATGTGATCTGTGAAAATTGATACCGCCTCTTCTCCATTAGCTGTGAAAGCAGTTAATTGCAAGGTTGAATTCCTTTTAAGACCGTCAGATGTAGCCATTTATCCACTGTTTCCAGTAAGCATGAACAGATGCACTTGATCAGGAAGGCAAAGCCGTGATCCAAAAGTGGAGAAGGGGATTTTGGTAGTAGCGTGAAGTACGTCTAAAGAATGTGCTTTGTGAGAGATTTATGTTATCAAAGGGGATTTCTGTTTCCAAGTTATGAAAGCCATAAAAAGTTATTAGAAAATATAAAGCTGTGTACAAAAACTTCAGAGGAGCTTTGCTAGTTTATGTGTGTGTATGGGGAGAGGTAAAGTGCATCTTGTCCTCGCAATCATTATTTTTCAGATGGGCCAGTCGTTTCTGGACATTCTGACCCTAAATGCAGCACGTTATTTAATCACCTGAAGGTTCCTGGTGGCAAGGACAAGACTTAAATCAAAAACATGCTGGAGCACCTGGATCCTAGTGACACCAGGGTGGCCTGGGAGAGCTCTGCTCAGCGTGCATGTCTCTGCTTCTGGAAATGGAGGAGCAGGCAGGTCCCAGCGTGTCCTCACTGCATGGCTGTGGGTCAAGTTGAGAAAGCTGGGTCACATTGAAGTGAACAGCCACATCTAAATCCTGCAGCGCATGTCATGTGGAGATTCTAGCTCATGCCAAAACGTACTCTGTCTATATGGAAACACCTCTACTCTCCACAAGGCTGATTAGCTCAAGCACAGATCTTGGCTAACACAGGGGCAACCTACACTACCGGAGCTAGCTCTGCTTATGTTAATTTGGGCTAAATCTGTTTGTTATGCTTTCATTACAGCATGTAGACATGTCCTCTCACTTTTTGTCTATGTATCTCTGATATCATTCATTAAAACCACCCATGCCTGCCTTCTGGTGAATTTTAGCAGTTCCACATTTTAGCTGAAAGTCAGAACTCATGATAATGGGGTTGTTCAGCCTGGAGAAGAGAAGTCTCTGGGGAGGCCTTATAGCAGACCTTTAGTACCTGAAGAGGCCTACAGGAAATCTGGAGAGGGACTATTTACAAGGGCATGGAGTGATAGGGCAAGGGGTAATGGGTTTAAGCTGAAGGAGGGTGGGTTTAGATTAGATGTACAAAAGAAATTGTTTATTGTGAGGGTGGTGAGGCCCTGGCACAGGTTGCCCAGAGAAGCTATGGAGGCCCCATCCCTGGCAGTGTTCGAGGCCAGGTTGGATGGGGCTTTGGGCAGCCTGGTCTAGTGAAGGGTGTCCCTGCCCATGGCAGGGGGGTTGGACTAGATAATTTTTGAGGTCCCTTCCAACTCAAACCATTCTATGATTCCTTCTGTGATTCATTCTCTAAAAGGAAGCCATAAACAGGCAGTGTCAGGCCATTCTAATGAGCAGCCCATGCAGCCTTCTGCTATGGACTCTTTGCAGTTTTTCTAGGCATACCTTTAGGTTTTTTTGCTTGCTTGCTTCTCAAAATCCCTGCACTAAACTGAACCAGTCCACTGATGTTCCATTTACTCAGTATGTATCTGTGTTGACCACCTTTGCATCTATATCAGATGTTTGCCAAAATCTCCTCACTTATATACTGTAAAATATCTCTACTGAGAACTGTTCAAAACAGCTGAATATACAGTCAAAACCATATGGTCAGTCCATGGCCCAAGCCTCTTTCTACATTGGACAGATGAGACAGAGAAAACAAGACAATTATCTTTTTTACAAGTTTTGCAGCCTCTTTGCAAATGTTGACTCTACATCTCTCTCAAAGAACCATTAATAGCAATAGATTTCAGAAAAATATTCTGCAGTGATATAAACTAGCATTTCAGCAGACATAAAAAAGCAAACATGTTTCTTTCTCAATGGAGAAATACTGTAAGAAATAAAATCCTGTCTCATTCTATAAGAAGAGTTTCCTTACAGGTAAGACCTCTGGACTCTGATAATTTCAAATATTTTTATCAAAAAAACTGTTTCAAAATTCTACCAATGCTTTGAATATTTGGATAACTTGTTAAGTTTTCCTGTTGATGGCTATGTTTACCCCAGCCAGTGGCTGGGCACCATGCAGACGCTCGCTCAGTCCCCCTCATTGGAAAGGGGGAAAAGAATCAGAAGAGCGAAAGTGAGAAAACTCGTGGGTTCAGGTACAACAGTTTAGTCAGTGAAGCAAAAGCCGCGTGCACAAGCAAAGCAAAACAAGGAATTCATTCCCCACTCCCCACGGCAGGCAGGGGTTCAGCCATCCCCAGGGCAGCAGGGCTCCGTCACGCGTAATGGTGACTTGGGAAGACAAACACCATCACTCCAAACACC
>VWZZ01000090.1:285041-298486 GCA_013399095.1 Psophia crepitans
ATCAGCGCTGCTTCCAGCACAGACCCAAACCACAGCCCCATACTGGCTTTCTTGAAGAAAATTAACTCTCTCCCAGCTGAAACCTGGACATGAGTGACTGTCACACTGATCTGGCCAGCTAAGCAGCCTAATTTCCAGATGGAGGGCTATGTGGAAACCCTGAGTAAGGAGAGGATAGATTGAGTGAGATTCAAACATTACATATTTCCAGTTCAGACAAGTACATCTCACCAAGACCCTTTTGAAGCAATAGATACTCTGATTCACATTGCACAGGGTGAAAGAGGTTGTGCTCTAGAAGCGCCCAGGGCTGTGCAGATGTAGACATCTGCATTTGATGAGTACCAACCTTGGCAACCATGGAAACCAAAGTCACAGAAAGACTTTGGTCCTGTTTTTTGAGGCTGACAGGAAGGAGGAGGACAACCTATACAGGAGAATGTACATTCTGCTTGTCATAAATGGTTAAAACTGTGCTTGAAGGGTGTTGGTTATTAATTAAGTACACAGATTACAAAAGAAAACAATGAATGCTACTTGATGTTCCCAGGGTCTGAATTTCAACAAAGGGTTGTGATGAGGGCTACAGATGCTTTTCGCTCCCTGCTATGTCCCAGGCTACGGCCCCAGCTTAGCAGCTGGTGGGATTTGCAGAAATGCATAAGGACCTGTATGGCTGATAAGTTTTAATTTTCTGTTTCCTCTTTTTTTTTTCTAGGACTGCGAAGTGTCAAATGTCTTTATCTGCCCTCTCACCTTTAGTCCTGAGTCCAGTCAAGTACTTGTGCGAATCAAATCTGAGGGAAGGCTGCCTTTGCAAACGCATGGCTACAGGCAGGGCGCAGGGGAAGGGTGGGACATGCTGTTGTATGTATCAGCTCTCTGTTGCAGGTGTGGAAAGATTGGGGGAGCTGCCTTGGCACTCAGGGTACAGCAGTGGGTGCCTGCTTGCCAGTGCATGCTCCTTCTTGCCCCAGACAGAGATCCAGAGCATTCCACTCATGGGCTGAGAAGATTTGCATCTGAATGAGGAATCCTCCTGTTGGTTACTCAGTCCCAAAACTCCTAAAGGAGTAAGTTTGAGACCAGTTAATTCTTTATATTTTTTAAAAAAAAAACAAAGCTTTTCCCTCTTTCTCAGAAAAAAAACACAGGAGATGATTTCATCTTATCATAATTGCTAAATTTATTTTTAAGATGGGAGAGTGTAAAAAGCTGCAATCTTGCACGCCTCCTTTAATACGTAACATCCTGATTATAGTGGCCCTGAAAAATTAACAAGTATTCAAATAAACCCTAACTGAAAAGGATGCGAGGCCACCATTATCCAGTCTGCGTGACTCATTAAAGTGAAGGGTGAAGAGCACAGCAGAGTTGCATTAATCACTTGGTTCTGCTACCGGAAGAAAAGCATTTGTGTGATACTTTATTTACAACATACCATATGCAGAATTAGCTGATAGTCTCACAAAGACTCTAGGGATGCTGATGACAAAGGAGCATCCCACTTCTAAACAATTTTGGGAGGTTCTTTAGTTAAATTTTGGTTTAGACTTTGCATTTTGCTCGATAAGAATGCACGAGAAAAGTTTTCAGATTTTTGCTTCTTTTAAGGAAAAGAAAAGCTTTATTTCCTGCTTAATGACTTGTTTCCTCCTGAATTTTAGAATACTACAAAAACTCACGTAAGTTTGAAAAGATAATTTCATGGCTAGATTTTGTAAGACCAAGTGAGGGAAGAAAACCAAAACAACAACTGCATGAAGAGGCTGAAGATACCTTTTTTAGAGTAAGGCTTTGGATAAGTTATCTTGAAGATGCTCTTAGAAAAGTCCCATGGTATTAGCTGAGTTCTCCTACCACAGGTGGCTCTGCTGTTAGAAAAACAAATGGGTGAAATAAAACTCTGGTTGCTTAGACTCTCTGAAGAATACCTGAGATCAGAAAAAAGAAAAGAAAAGAAAGCAATCTGAATGGAGAAACAGATCAGAATGGGTATCAGAAGATAAAAAAGCAGCATTGTTTCTGATGATAGCCAGTCCTGGTGTACTTGGCATTTTTATTGATTCCAGGAATAGGCTGATTTGCAGCTGATAAACCAATCTTGCAATTGGGTTGGGGGCTCCAAATTGTATTTACCAGATGGTAATAAAAAAGTTCTCTAAAGGAAACTTGGTCAGCATTGGGAACAAAGTATGTGACAGGAAACTACTGATAGGTGTAAGTATTATAAATTACTGTTCAAAAGAATGTACTTGATCTGTAGTGAGTCTTACTGATGACAGTCATTGTACATTTACAAGGATCTCAGAGATGGTTAAAGCCCTGGATTATGTTGGGCTCATGCTGTAGAGCACTGTTCTGCAGTGAGGCAGCAGACGGAAAAAAATCTCAGATGTGGTTGATACTACAAAATCCAAAACACAGAAGAAAAGAGACTTGGTGCAGGAAGAAGTGACAAATTCAAAGTTGACATTACAAAAAACAACATATGGAGCTTCATATGCTATGGCAAACACCACAAACTGAGGCATGGGCTGGCATTTGGAAAAATTTTAATATAGTTTGATTATTGTTGTTGGTTTTGGCTGGGGAGCTGTTTGAGAGCCTCTTCTGAGACCCAGTTGGGACTGATGACTGTGTGGAACAGTATACATTCAGTAGTGCAGAGCAGCTAGACCCAAAACACTTGTGAAGCAGACTTCTGCCAGGCTCCCTGTCTTGGAGTGGCTGATGGATTTCCTGTGGCAGAAATCACGGGATTCCTACTCTGAAATTGCTGTATCTTGATTGGAGAGTGTTTGGATTTGTCCACGCACCATCATTCTCACCTTCAATAGATCAGTTGAAGGAGCCATTTTAAGATCAGACAGCGACTTCTTGTTGATGCAGTCTATGACTTTTCTGCCAGTGTTGTCAACAAGCTTTTCAACTAGTGTCAATTGAAGTAGCAGAGCCTGTGACGTGAAAAGAGAATTTTTATTACAATTTTGATGATAAACATTGCCTTTTAACTTCTAATGTGCTTTTATTTAAAATTAACTCTTAAACTTTCCTGAGCTTTCTAAAACAAAAAATACTCTAGATTTGTACACAGTCTTCAAAATTTGCTGTACTACAACACATGCTAAACATATAATTCATCCAATGACCTCAATAGAACTATTAGTATGCTTAGGGACATGCATGTCTGCAAGGTCAAGACCTTATTCTGTATTGTCATAACTATGGAATAATGCATAGGTGTGTGGTGGGACTGACTTCACTAGTAAGATGAAAAATATATTCCTTTGAAGGGTCAGGCTCAAAGAGTAACAAAAAATTCACAGAATCACAGAATCTTAGAGGTTGGAAGGGACCTCAAAAGATCATCTAGTCCAACACCCCCTGCGAAGGCAGGACCACCTAGAGTACGTCACACAGGAATGTGTCCAGTTGGGTTTTGAATGTCTTCAGAGAAGGAGACTCCATAATCTCTCTGGGCAGCCTGTTCCAGTGCTCTGTCACCCTCATGGTGAAAAAGTTTTTCCTTATATTAACATGGAACCTCCTGTGCTCCAGTTTGCATCCGTTGCCCCTTGTCCTATCACTTAATGACACCGAGAAGAGCCTGGCTCCATCTTCCCGACACTCACCCTTAACATATTTATAAACACTGATGAGGTCACCCCTCAGCCTCCTCTTCTCCAAGTTAAAGAGACCCAGCTCCCTCAGCCTTTCCTCATAAGGGAGATGTTCCACTCCCTTCATCATCTTTGTGGCTCTGCGCTGGACTCTCTCTAGCAGTTCCCTGTCCTTCTTGAGCTGAGGGGCCCAGAACTGGACACAATACTCCAGATGAGGCCTCACCAAGGCAGAATAGAGGGGGAGGAGCACCTCCCTCGACCTACTGACCACACCCCTTCTAATACACCCCAGGATGCCATTGGCCTTCCTGGCCACCAGGGCACATTGCTGGCTCATGGTCATCCCTCTGTCCACCAGGACCCCCAGGTCCCTTTCCCCTACGCTGCTCTCCAGAAGGTCAGTCCCCAACCTGTACCGACACATGGGATTCTTCTTTCCCAGATGCAAGACCCTACACTTGCCCTTATTGAATCTCATTAGGTTCCTCCCCGTCCAGCTCTCCAGCCTGTCCAGGTCATTCAGTTCATCATCTTTCCTGGGTCAGCAAAACTTGGATGAACCTAGGCTTTCTGTTCAAGAATGATGGCATTTTCTTCTTTCTCATGATAAAAATATCAGAAAAAAGCCAGTGCCTTCTGTTGTAAATTAGTAATAGTCATGATGAGCTAAACGTATTTGTTAGCTTATGATTACCTTTTTAACTTTCTGACCCACAGGAGATAATCACCACCTCTCTCCACAACCATATCCTGCCATGACTCCTTTGCTGTTTGCTACTTTTTCTTTCAGGTCTCGCTGTTGAACAGTCAAGTTAAATTCAGAGTCTTGTTCTCTATTTGTGTTTAGCTTTGCAAAATGCTTCTGCTATCTCAGACCCAAACAAGCATTTGTGTGCCAGAAAGCTTGTTTGTTTTCCCAATGATGTAAATTGACCTAATAAAGAGATTGCCTGTCTTTGCAAATTGTGCCTTTCCAAAGAGACAGCATCTTTAACCAATTCATCTGAACTGCTCTGAATTTTATAATGTATTCCAAACTTACATATCACAAAAATTCTAGGGTGAATTTTGTAGCATCAATATAGGGTGACTTTTTCCCTACCATGCAGAATTATTGATGCTCAGAAGTATGTGTGCACAATACATCCTTTCTGACTTAAAGACTTGTATATTATTTTGGTTAGTTAGATTTCTGTTTCAGGATGTTAAGTTCATGTTGGGAAGCAAAATTCTTTGTTAAGAGAATTACTGACCCAAACCCAAGACACTAAACGAGGTATGATTTAATAAAACTGACATCTTGTTAATATTTCTCTGTCCCTTAACACAACCTTCAGTAAATCAGAGCTGGATCACTCAAATACTCTACAAGCTCTAGTCTCATGCTATCTGTGAACTAGCCAAAACAGAAAACTATGAGTATCTTACATGGAAACCTGATTTTCTTTGGTCCCATTTTCCTACAGAAGGTTTCTCTGGCACATTTCCCTTGTTGCATTTGTAACCACAGTATTACAGCTCTTTCAAGCTCTGTGAAATAAATCAGATATCAAGAAGTCAAATATCTATGTCTCCTTCATAGGCACAGTCTGTGAGAGCACTCCTATTGACTGCCTACATTGTCACAGGGAAGCATTTTTATTTTACCTTGTTTAGTCAGGGTACAAACATGTCTCAGGTAATGAACACAAGGGCAGAGGGAAATAGTGTCAACAAAAAGTGCCCGAAAGATTTATATGAACTGTCATTTGAGCTTCTGTAACATGCAGATGTAACTGCTACGGATAGTAGAATTACCTGTCATTTTAGCTGTCAACACATCTCGGCAATTTTACCCTGTTGCCCTTTGGGTGCCCCTTTTGCTCTGGTTCTTTGACTGGTCTTGCCTTACTGCCTTTCACAGGCAAAGTTAATGGCTATGATCATTCCTTTCTACTCGCTTCACATATTCATTCTGACTCAACGTTTTCTCTGACTCACAGTCTGTTTCCATTTCCATAATCATGAGTGCATGTGAAACATCCCGGGCTAATGCAAAATGGCACAGACATCAAAACGTGTTATTCATACCTATGTGAGTAATGCCCACTCATTCTTTGGTACATGTGTATTGACTTGATAGCACCTTCGTTTCCTGCCTCTTTCCATTTATTCAATCACTTGGTGAACCTTCTTCCACAGTAATGGGGATGATTCCTCTTTTGTTCTTATGTCAGAACGAAACCCCCTCAACATACCAGGATTACATCTTCAACCAACTTTTAAACAAATATCTAGAAAAAGAGAAAAAAAAAAAAGATGTTTAGGAGTTCTGATAAACAATTAATCATCACAGGGAACCAAATAACTAATTCTTCGTATCATCTGCTGAAAGTGCAGACGTTCTTAGTGAAGAAAAGCTCATCGAGAAATTTAGGCATAATTTAGGAGTTAGAAGTCACATGTGCAATTTTGGCCTTTGCCAAAAACCTTCTGTATATCATGTGTGGAAGACATCAGAGCAAAAAATGACATATATGTCTGGAACTAATTGGTTTGCTTAGGTTATAGATCTGTTGCATCCTGAGGCACACATTTTAGTGATAATACACACTACTGTTAAATCGAGGTCAGTAGCTGACCTGTTGGTATTGCAGCTGCTTGAAATATTGGGGCTTTCTGGTGAAAAGTCTACTGTATACGTTAAATCTACTGAGTATATTCCCCTCATGGACCTGTCATATTATCTGCTATGTAAGTAGTAAACTTGCAGGGCAAAGTTTGAGTAAACTGTATGACACTCAGAGATATCTCAAAAATCCACAAAACAAACAGAAAGTGTTAGAGAATGGAAAATCCTTTCCTATATTGACATCTGTGAGCAAAGGGGACCAAGAAAGAGAAAAAAGGTACAAAATAATCATGACACTATCTATTACTTTAAACATGACATACATAACATTACGGTAACAAATTGGTTGGGTGACTTTTTTTTTGTTTTTTTTTATTATTTTTTTTTTTTACTGGAAGATTATCACATATAAATATGAAAAACATGGAGATTTCTACTTTTAATACTTTACTAATACTACTTCTATAAATATATATATACTACTGTATATATATCTATACTACTTCTATAGATATTAATAGACAAGTGTAACCTTTTAGATACCTTCTAGGATGTCATGGATTTGGTAATTACTGTGGAACTCCAGAGTTAACTCTTCCTGTAGCTATTACTGGGTATTCAGAAATGGGGCAGCAATTCTAATTCAATTGCTTGATGTTTAATGAAGAATGCTGGTAAGTTATACTGTATTTTCTGGAAGTTTTGTTTTGGGTTTTTTTTCCTTTTTTTTTTTTTTAACAAAAAAGCCCCACTGTTGTTGTTATTAACAGTTATTATCATCCACTGCAGTAGTGTCTTGCTCAAAATTAATACTAAGCAAGAGATGATCAGACTTTTTTCTCTATCCAGATTTTCCTAGTGGCATGTCCCTTCCAATTTGCCATTTTCCAATCCTGCTTATAATGTTGATACACACAAATTAACTTTATCACAAGCAGTAACTCAGGTTCTTACCACAGATGATATCCAGGTGGGAACAAAGAAGTTCTGATATGAATAAAAGATTTGATGTTCAGCCTGTCTTGAAAATGTCACAGTCTGTCTCTCCTAAACTTCTCATGGAAAGGGATGTAAATCTTAAAATGTAATCTTAAATTCTTGTTTAGTCAGAATTAGAGAAAAATCTGGAGTTGGGGAGCACAGTAAGTACAGAGGTTTTATTTTTTCAATCTTTTTGCTCTGTGCTATGTTGCCAGGGACAAATACATCATACGTTCTGAAGACGCTTCCCTGTAGTCACTGCAGCATCATACTGAGCGCAGACTCCAGAAGCCTTGCTCATAGGAGGGCTGAGTCTATTTGGACACATTGGAGATTACACATCTGGTAAATGGGTGTGATGGTCTGGTTTTCCAGCTCTGAGTGGGTGGATCACAGGGTGTCACTCTTGGGTATAGTAGTGGAGGCGGGGGAAGGAAGCCCAGAAAGAACTTGATTGGGTCAGGGTGAAACCTCATTCCTTCACTGTAATGCTGAAAAAGTGACATCACAAGTCAAATATTACAGCAAGAAATGATACTGGCTTTGTTATTTCCATCCTCCCTTGTTTTACTGTGAGACATTTATTTTCTGGAAATTTTGTGAGGGTTTTTTTGTTTTGTTTTTTAAACCACTGTTGTTGTTATTAACAGTAATTACTATCCACTGCAGTAGTGTCTTGCTCAAAATTAATACTAAGCAAGAGATGATCAGACTTTTTTCTCCACCCAGTTTTTCCTATTGGCATGCCCCTTCCAATTTGCTATTTGCCAAGCCTACTTTATTTTACAACAGCTGCACAATCTGTACAGACAGAAGTTTTTGTTTTAAGACTGCAGCTCTTTAAGCTGACAACAGCTTGCTTTTTCAGAAAATGCTTTAAATAACGGGCATTAGTGAACATAGATGCAATTAGTACTTCAGTATCGTGGACATTCTACCACACTTCTGAGTAATTTTCTGGATTATCTGAACAATCTGGAGATCAAAGTTTAAAACCTAATTTTTTTTATGCAGGATATTATGTTTGTAGGAGAACAATGTGAGATATGAGATGCTTATGCTGGTAACTGAAAACATACTAAGCTCTTGAATATTCCGGTTATCTTCTGACTCATTGAAACTTGTACACTCTCTGTGGACCTCCTAATCCATTCAGTAAAACGAGTAGAGGTTTTAGATATCTGGATAACTGAACTGAACTCTAATACTTCATCTGGCTTCAGTAACATTTGCATTTCTCACTCCGGAGTTTCAATCTTCTTGTTGTGAAATCATCTTCTGGGAAAGAAAAAAAACCAAACCAACAAAAAACCAAACTGTGGGAGCTAGGTCAAACAGATTCTCCTAACTGTGTTTTTTTTTACCATGTATTAAAGTCGATATTTGAGTGCACAAAGCAAAATATATTGGAGGGTAATGCTGTTGATGCCTATGCATCCCCTCACGCCCTGTCCCTGGGAAGGCCCAGGGGCCACCAGCCCCAGCTTCCCCAGATGTCAGTGTCCACTCCTTGACCCATGACCTTGGTGACAGTGATCCTTGGCTGCCCTCCATGATGCCGGCCCACGGCCTCTCCCGACACTGCCCAAACTCTTGTACTCCTTCCTGCGGCCCTGAGGCAGCTGCTGGGAGTTGTCGATGCTTGGCCATCTCATGGGGCACTTATGCCTTTGCTGACTGGAATAAAGTTTTCCATCCCACTGGGGCTGTTTGCTTACACACCGCTTTCAGGAGGCAGGTGCAGGAGGCTGATAGCCTTCCTGAGGGTTTTTTTGTAATATTTAGTACATGATTTATACTGCTGCAATCTTCTTCTGGACTTTGGGGTACAGGTAGCTTCAAATAACAGGTGTAAATCTGTAGAATCCATAGAATCATTAAGGTTGGAAGAGACCTCAGGGATTATCCAGTCCAACTGTCCCCCCACCACCTATTACCCACTAAATCATGTCCAGATCCATGTACCAGATCCACCTTTAGGCAAGGTTTTCCAGTCCTTCAATAAGATTTAAAATTTCTTGATGACTCAATTATTTTTTTCCAAAGAAAGTGATGCTCTGCGCTGTGTGTGGAGTGAAACCTGTCTCCAAGTAGAAGCTCTGCTGAAGCAGAAGCTCTGCTGAAGCGCTGGTGGTGGAAGGTGGGCTATCTCCCAACATTAACCAGGGTGTTGGATATTTTTCTCACTTTCAATATTTTCTTTAATGTTTGATAACATTAAGTAGCGTGCTGAAGACACGTAAGTGGTGCCGTGGTGCCAGTGACTTTGCATGGGAGTCTGGTAGCTGGTGCCCAGAGGGACTTAATCACTGCTCTTTGCTTAGCAATGATGACCAAGTTTGAGAGACAGCATGGGCTGTAAATTTAGCATAGCTTCAAAGTTTTTTTATTCTCTCTGGCTTGAAGACAAACCTTCATATGGAGAAGGTCACTGACAAATTCACCACTTTAAAGGGGCAGAAATAATGTTGTCTGCTATAAACATGTTAAACCATAACATCAATATTTGGGAAGACAGATACTATAGAAGGATTGTATGAGAAATTATCTGAGTCAATGGATAACAGCTCAGAAAAATGGCCAGAAAATTTCTGTCTTAAGACAAAACTTAACTTAAATCCATGTCAATTTATAATGATATAAAAAAGCTGACAATGGAAGAAATTTTACATGGAACCAGAAAATAATATTCCTGTGGAAATATCCTGAAAAATGTTTGTAGGATTGAAATTCCTTAGTAAGCTGGGGATTACTAGGAAAGATTCCTGGACATAGCTCAAGTCTTTGCAGATAGATATTACTGGTCATTAAAGAAAAACAAAACTGCTCTCAAAGAGCAGAGTGATATTTTGATTGAAAATGCCATTATATTAGAAGTTCACATGGCTTCCAGCCCCCTTTGCTCAGTATTCGCTGGGGGCATGCATTTAACTATGCATTGCTTTAGAAACTACTAACACTGCATAAGGCACATTACAGCTTTCCTGCCCAAACGAACCACTTGAAAAGTATATTTCATCTCTTGGAAACAGTCATCTCACACTATCATTGCCTACATTTGGCAATAGGTTTTGAAAGATGCTCTCTGACTGTCCTGTTATGTGGGTTTCTCAAGCTCAGAACGTGTTTGTCACTAAACATCTCTGTCTCAAACACAGTCGCTTGCTTCTCATCATTTTACTTTTTTTTTTTTTTTGGTTTTTTTTTTTTGTTCCATTCTTACCACATCCAACAAAACCATTAATCAAGTGAAGGGAGAGTTCATCAGTCTGGGAATTCATTTATGGGTAAGCACGCTCTTGCAAGCTCTTAAATTGCTCAGTGTAGTAGACTGTCAAGATAATACACGCATGCAAGAAATCAGAGACCTGTCACAGTGCATCCCTGATTACAGTTACAATTCCCTCATTCGAGAGAACATGTGAGAGATGTATGTTTTACAAATTGTATGCTTATAAATCTGGCCAGTCCTTCGGGCTATGGATTCCTTATTGTACAGCTCACATATTCCAGTGAAGCATTTGTATTCCAGGTACACTGCTTCTGATGCCTTTTAAATTCCTCTTCCTCCTGTTTCACTTCACCTCTGCCCATCTCACCAAAGACAGCAGCCATCACATCATACGCGCCTGTATTCCTGTACTGTTTCCTTTACTACACTTTATCTTTCATGGCAGACATTCAGTCTCAGGAGACTTGCTTTCGTTGCTTTCATATTTTGAACGGCTTGACAGAAGCGATGGCTGAAAGAAGGGTCAACAAGCTAGATGCAAAATGATAAATAGACTGCTGGCATGCGTTTTTTTGACATACCATACATTTTCCTTCTCACTGGTGCGTCTTTATTTCAGGCAGAAGCTTGCAAGGAACTGTAGCATTAATGAAGATCAGATACTGAATCTATCTGGAAAAAACACAGTGTGATTGTGCTGCATCTGTTATCTGTAAGCAGTAAGAAGTAAAAACTGAAGTAAAAATTTTAATAGATAGTATAGCAATATTTTTGAATCTACAGGACAGCACGTCTCACTTTTCAGTGCAACTGAGTCAAAGCTGCTGTTACCACCTACACTGACTGATAAGAGCATGGTCTTCTTTCTCTATTTGGCTGTTAAGGTCCATGGAAAGCAACTGCCAGCCAATACAGAAAACTAAGGATTGCTTCCTAATTACCCCTGTTTCTGACATCACACTAGCCTTGTAACACTTTTGAAAGTTTTAAATGAAAATTTTCCTCTGACCAATGCAGAAAACCTCTTCATCAAAGCGTCTGATACAATGTATTAATCTGGGATTCTTTAGTCTGGAGAAGAGGAGGCTCAGGGGAGACCTTATTGCCCTCTACAGCTACCTGAAAGGGAGTTGTGGCGAGCTGGAGGTCGGCCTCTTCTCGCAGATAACTAGTGACAGGACTAGGGGAAATGGCTGCAAGTTGTGCCAGGGGAGGTTTAGGTTGGAGATGAGGAGAAATTTCTTCTCGGAAAGGATGGTCAGGCATTGGAACGGGTTGCCCAGGGAGGTGGTGGAGTCACCGTCCTTGGGTGTGTTTAAAGAAAGGTTGGATATGGTACTGAAGGACATGGTTTAGTGAGTAATAGGTGGTGGAGGGACAGTTGGACGAGATGATCGTTGAGGTCTCTTCCAACCTTAATGATCTAAAAAAACCCAGCCAAACAAAACAATTTCAATGATCCTATCTCGGTGTTATCCACAGACCTTGCTCATGACTGAATGTAGAATATTGCATAGTTTTGCTTCTCTAGTAAAGAAGAAGAAAAAAAAAGTTGTTTCTCCCAGAATAGACTGGAGTTATTTAGTCCAATCAAACTTTTTCTCAAACAAGCTTTTGAAAAATGGACAGAGCACGCACAGACTCCGAAGGGTCACCATGTTTTGCCTTAGTTACATCCAACAGAGAACTGAATTCCTGATGTGAGGGGAAGTGTCCAGGGAAATTGTCTTGAAACCAGCTATCATACTCTTAAAACGTAGGTTTTAGTAGCCTACCAATACAACTAGAAAGAATTCTGAGTTACCCTGATCATCTGAGCACAGGATAAATTCAGCAGTCTTGATGGGATTTATACTAACGACTAGTGTGAAAGAATTCTAAATTCTAAATATTTTGATTTTTCTTTGAGTTGATAAGTCATCCTTCAAGAGCTGTTTCTGTTAGTCATTAATGCATTGTTACCCAAACTGAGCTTTCCTGTGAACATTTTTGTATTTTATAATCTTGATAGTGTCTGTGTCTTACCTTGACTACAGTGTTGTGACCACAAAAGGGGTATGCCAAGGAGACAGGTCTTTTTTTAACAGTAGTCAACTTTTGAAACACACACGAAAAGCCAGAAGAGTACCAGCTGAAACCTCAGCTTGTCGGGATTTGAAATTCCCCTGGCATTGTACCTTCTCACTGACAGACAGCTACATTGTGTAGGGATCAATTGGAAAAGTTTCTCCAAGCTCTGTGCCAAATATGAGGCTGTGATTTAATTTCAAAGCCAGAAATGCCAATGTAGACATTCAGATCAAAGTAATGGCACAGCCCTTGGCAATCTGAGACACTGATGCTGCTTCCAAGAGTATATAACACACAATCTGGGAAACTGAACCTGAAGTACTTGGAAGAAGAGCATAAGTAACCTCTCCTGTAGGTAGTGAGAATCAATTCAGTTCTTTCCCCAAGCACTGGCTTCTCTCTCCCAACCATCACCTCTGCCTCTGCTTATTAACTTTCCTTTCAGGCTGTTGGCTGCAGGAGGTGGAAAAGAAGCAGCACTTTCTTCTAGAAGAAAATCTCCTTCGCAGCCATGATGGACACCTTGTCTTTCCTTAAGTGCTTTGCATATGAAATAAGCAGAAGGGGTGACAACAAAAGAGATACTGTATTTGTTGTTGGGTCATTGCTTGCTTCCCTTAACAATCCTGAACCGGGAGTCACCTAGAGGGATGAATGATTGTGTCCACACTTGGTTTAGGACAGAAGGAAAGCTGGGAAGCCAGAATGTAAAGGAATATGAGTTAGAGAAAATCAGTGTCCTGGTTATGATTGTGGTGATAGAGGGCAGAATTTACCACATCACAGAAATTATTCTGTAGCACCAAATTTGAGGGCCAGAAGAAACAAACAGAAAAGACTCTACTCCACTCTCGTGAGACTCCACCTGGAGTACTACGTCCAGCTCTGGGGTTTCCAGTACAGAAAAGACATGGAGCTGCTGGAG
>VWZZ01000090.1:298683-324586 GCA_013399095.1 Psophia crepitans
CAGGTTGGATGGGGCTTTGGGCAATCTGGTCTAGTGGAGAGTGTCCCTGCCCATGGCAGGGGGGTTGGAACTAGATGATACTTGTGGTCCCTTCCAACCCAAACCATTCTATGGTTCTATGGTTCTATGATATAAATAAACATGTTGGTATGTATTGCAAATAGCACTTCATTACTGTGAAAGGAGACAGTGGGAAAAAAATCAGACAAAAAGATCAAACTTCATGAAAGACAGAACTAGAACCACTGCTACAGACTAACTGTAAAGGTATAAGAGTATAAAAATTCCACAGCTCTTCAAGGAAATGGAGGGGGAAGTATGTGTAAAAATAATCAAACCAGCAAATATTTCACAGCCACAGTGTCTGAGTTGCTCTTTTTTTTTTTTTCACATGTATCTAAATTGCAAAGCAGCAGCATCTCTTCCTCGCCTGCACAACAGGCTGCTTCCAGATGGGTGACTTGTGTAACACTGTGCAAGACAGCAAGTCGGGGTCTCAGACTTGCAGAGGAAATACAAGAATAAACTGAGACCCAGAGAGGACAGGAAGCATGAGGGTAGCCACGAACATCCGCTGTCTTGCTATGATCCTCAGCCCCTCATTGCTTCCTGACCTTTGTTAGAACTGGCAGGGGCAGGAGACAGCAAAGTATGATGGACTCCATTGAAGTCACACACTTCTGAATGCTTAAGCAAATTTTCTCTTCTTCCTGTGCTAATAACACTATAATAATGCAAGTCTTCTACAACATGAGGTACCCTTCATGATATTTTTTGTTAAGCTTATTCCTTCTTATTTTCTTTCCCCTTATAACTGCCCTTTAGCACCCTTCATGATTTCCCTTTCTGTTCTTCCTCCCTCCCTCTTTCTCTAACACCTTTGTCCTTGATGTATGACTCCAGAGTTTCCCTTTTTTCTATCTCCCACTACTTTGCCTCTGTTGAAAGCTTTCCGGTGGAGGGAGGGAGGGATGGAAGGATGCTGTTGTGAATACACCTTCATGTCCTTCTTTTTCTCTACTGGGTGCAATTATGCTTTTTAGTGAGAGCTGCTCAACTGTGGTAGTTTTGATGCCTTCTCATTCTTTATTCAAGGAGATGATAATTTGTGTGCAGCTCCGTGCTGGCACTGTGGTAGCTGACTAAAATACTGACTAAATACTAACAAAAAAGTCATGCAGTCTGAAACTATTTCTGAATGATCTGCCCTCTTGGCTACGCTCCTGCATCACTGTTGTCAACAGGAAGCACAGTACTTAAATGCTTGTGATGGGAAATCAGGGAATCCTAGAGAGTGATGATTTCCTTCAGTCCCCAGTTCCTTGCTGGCACTTCTGAATCTGTTCAAAGAAGGAGAAACTGGAACATATAACTTACACTGGGAGAGACAAGAAAATACATTTTCTGCATCCTGAGTCTTTTGTTTGAGCTGTATCCCATCTGTCAATGTCTCTGATGTACAGATACAAGAGTTTGAAATTTCCTTGATCTTACACACTCATTATATTCACTCTCTCAGCTATCATAATAGAAGTTCCTCTTTGCTGATACAAGGAAACTCTCATTTAGCAGATTATATGTCAGGACTTCCACAATATTTATAGTGTCCGTGCTTTCCAAGATCTCATTCTCCATCTTATGCGTATCTCAGATTCCACACTCAATGTTTATGACTGTGTTACAACATAAGCTTGTTCAAACAAGTTCATCCTATCAGTCTATTCAAGGTCCGCAGAGAGACATTAATTTGTGCAACTGCTATGTTGCAGCATTATTTACCACTATTTATATGGAAATATTCATACTGACAACGCTGATTTTATGTACTTTCTCTAGGCCCGCAAGATGATGAATCTTTGCACCCACTGAGATAATCTGTTTATCTAATTTGTGTGCCCCTATCACTCTAATCATCAGCTTTGAATTCCCTTAATATGACACATTTTACTGGAATTCAAGTCACATGAAATAGAGTGTATATTCAGGTGTGAACTGCCAACATTTTTTTATAACCTACCATTCGATGTAAATAAGAGCCTTGTTGAGGGACGTCAGTTGTTTAATGTAAATAAGTAGGTTTTAATTAGAATAAATTTCTTAGGAATAGAATAGAGTGTGATTTGTGCTGTTTGCTTAGCTTTAATTAGCAAGAGTGGCTAGATTTGCTGAAGCCTTAGGCCACGATAGAAGTCTCAGTAATTCTCCTAGTAGCTTTCCTAACAACTACTACAGCGCTGTGTTTAGTCTTCTAGTGTGGGAAAGTGTTTTCATATCACATTAATGTCTCAGTAGTATTTTCCCAGTCTGGGACTTTCCATGTTCCACCCGCAAGGGCAGGTGCCCAAGGAGTACAAACCAGAAGATAAGGAGGCTCCAGCCCTCAGCTGAAACTGCAGCTCCACAAGATAAGAGCCTGCCTGCCTGGACACACAACAAGAATCAGAAGAATCCAATTAGATGTTAGAAGACCCCAGGCCAAAAATCACCACTGGACTAAAGGACGTGCGAACAGCGCGTGCAGGGCGCGTGAGGAGCGGGTGTGTAGATCACAAGGGTGTAACTGCCCCGGGATTTCTTTGTTCAGGGTCCCCCTCTTTGGAGGCGCCCAGCCCGGGCTGATCCTGCTGCTGCACCTTTCAAATAAATTAATTGTTTTATAAAATCCAGTGCCTGAGGCTCTGCTGCGGGAAACCTAGGGTTGAGCCTGAAGATGGAGGAAGCCTGCCCAAGAATAAGTGTGCGCGACACTATGAATGGCATGTGACTGCTTGGGCAGCAGCTCCTCCTTTAAGAACCTTGCCTCCTGAAACGGTCATGTACCGCTGGGCTTTCTCCTATCATCTGGCGCCATCATAACTCTGTACCTTTGACATGAAACGGTTCTGCATTTGCGAGTTCCTAAACAGACAGGATGAAATCTCTGGCTCAAATCCCTGCATTTATTCCAGAAAAACTTGCTAGGATGAGGGCAAGCGCTCCTCACTCATGTAAGAAGTTCCTTTCAAATCAGCCTGACACCCAGGAAAACAGAGGCTTTCAGCAGTAGGCTGTGGTCAGCAGTACTAGCAGCTTGCTTATTTATAGTGCTCTTCTTCCAGAAGAACTCAGAACAAAGACGTGAAGACAAAATTAAGAAAGTAGAAAATAAGAGCAAAGCATTGATTGAATAGTGAGGGAGACGCCAGCCTGTGTCTAATGAATGAGGGGCAACGCTAATTATAAATGTATTTGCTTTTATTGTCATGTTGCAGAACTTTAATGGTCATCTAATGTATTTTTTATGGGATGAATATATTTCTTTCAAAACCTCAGGAACATGCTTTTAATTTCAATGGGAGTTGTAAAAGCTCATTACCCTCTAGATTTGTCCTTCGAATGTACTTAATTAAATATATCGAGAAGATAGCCAGAAAGCCTGAAGTGGCTGAGACAGGGTTAGCATCAAACCATCTTTCCTTTTCTTTTATTCTCTTTAGGAATAGTCATAAACTGGGTCAATTATCACTTTGAATTAAACTAATTGCACAACTTCCTCAGTTTAAGTGGGCTGCAGTAGGCTTGGAATATTACAGCATCATGTGTCCCACTTTCGTGTCTCCCGCAGTGATCCTTTGCCTACACACTGACAGGGTAGCAACGACATCGCCACAGCTATTTCAGCATTGGCGCGTAACAGGCAAATGGCAACAGAATGTTTGTGGCAGCTTCAAAATTTCTTTGAATCACCTTTATCCCAGTACATGAAAACAGCCCAGATTTTGAGCTCAGAGACCCAAGTACCAATCCATGCTGTGCCTCACATTTTAAAGACATTGCATAATTCTCTGGCATCCAGCCACAAAAACTCTCCCTTGAAGAAATGCTTTGTGGAATGACAACACGCAGAAGCAGGGCTTACGGGAGTTAAAGCGAGCAGCCTTCCTGGAGTCCCCTGACGTTGCCCCAACAATAAATGCTGGGAGAATTATTGTTTTACAGTCATGGAGAGCTTTGTAAGATTTCCATAATATAAATGAAAATACAGCGTCCCTGCCCCAAATAACTCACTTCAGTTGCAATGCCATGAAGGAGGATGGGTAACAAATGGGAACAGAACAAGGAGATTTGGGAAGGAAGCACACATGAATTTTGACAAAGTTACACATGTACTGAGGAAGCATAAAGCCATCTTCAGAAGAACATCTAGTTACTTAGCAAAGACCTTGCATAGCAGGAGACAGAGAGAAGAAAAAGATTTTTAGGAAAACTGTAAAAGCAGGATTCATTTTTTTTTCCTGGCAATTTTCTTGAGGGCTTGAAACAAATGTGGATCAGTGAGGAGAAACGTGACTGAGCAGAGCAGCACATCGTCTTGTACGGGACGTTCTGAGCATGGGGCAGAACGTGGAAGAAATAGGTTGACGGGGGAGCTGCAGCTGCAGGTACGTGTGTGGGTCTTGCTGGTGTGGCAGCAGGCCTGCCTGGGGTGGGCATTTCCAGCTCCCTCCATTTCCAGGGATATCAGGAGCAGATGAAATAGCACAGCAGGACAAAGAGGTCATGAAGAACTGGGGATTATTACAGTGAGAGGTTGGAGGAGGTCATGAGATGTGAGGGGTGAACAGTACTGCAGATGGGAAAGAAAATAAGGGTGTCACGTAGCATGTTACTGATAATGTGGTATCTTCCAGTCTAGTTGGGCATCTGGACCTAGCTGTCCAGAACTGACACCGATTTTCTTAATTTACTTTTTCTGTTCTCGTGGCATCTGCCTTCATTCTCTTCCTTTCCATTGTCTTGAAAGTCCTGCTGCAAGAACATTTTCTTTCTGCACATGCTGTGAGAAGTCTTCCTGATTTTCCTTTTTCCTGCCTAATTTGTTGTCTGCGAAGCTAACCCAACGCAAAAAATTCTCTCTCAGTTCTTTACCCCACCACTTAATTTTTCCTTAATCTGTTGTCGTCAATTTTATCAATAATATTTTGCTGGCAATATCACTGAAAACCATTTTCAAGCGAAAATACAGAAAATGCAGCATTTTTTTTGGTCTAGTATTTATTCCGGGGATTCTGATTTCTGTTTGCTAGGAAGTGGCTGACTCAGAAGACTGCTGCTTAATAGGTAACAGTCAAGAGATGTAAAAATAAAACAAAAATATGTATTTGGAGTAAGTCAAATAACAATATTAATCATACTGAGAATAAATACCGTTTCTCTTCATAAAGCAATTTTAGCTGTTTTTTAAACTTTACATCAGTCATCTCTCCCTGAAAGGTGTTACTTTGATATGCATATTCCACTCCTGCTCAATTTTCTGAGCTTGAGATCTTTCTTTGCACTCCTTGGTTTTTTGGTATGAATTCACTTCCAAGTAGAAAGCTTCCTACTTGTTTGTCCCACACATAGGGAAAAAAATGCAAGAGTTATTTCCTGGGAGACTGCAAAAAGCTGTGCAGGTAAGAAAACTGGTTTGTGCATTGTAAGGTAACTTGAATATCCTTTTCGTGATGGAAATGCCAGACAGCAATAATTGCCTAAGAGGGCTGCGGTTAATGGTGGATTAGCAGGAGGCACTCAGAGTTGAACTAGCAATGACCTCGTCTCTAGGATGGCAGAGCTGGCAAGAAGTCAAAGCCCATTATCGCCACTGGTAAAAGAGGGGGAGGTACCAAAGCAGACAGACGCTCCCTGTAGTGCCTTGCCTACATTACATTATTGATTTCTGTCAAAATCCTCTCCCTTCCTCTACGTCTAGCCTACATGGGGTGAAGTTGCATTGAGGAATCCAAGGCACTCAAATTACAAGGAGAGCCATATTGACAAAAAAGCCACTTTTAGCTCTTTACCCTAGCTACAGCTATGATAAAAATCCCATGGGTTAGGCTCTGCAGCCCAGTAGGTTGATCGTGGACATAAACATTGACATGGACAGTGATAAATTCCTGTACGTGCAGGCAATTTTTCAAAAGCAGAGACCGACCTGAGATGCCTCTGCTTTTGCTCAACCTGAGATTCCTATATCTAGACTCAGATTTTCTGCTTCCCTGAGCACTTGAGATTTCCATTGATCTCTCTCAGAGCTAGAAGCCAGCAGCAGTTCTGAAAAATCTAGCCTGTGGTGAAATCTTGGACCTGCTGTTGTTAAAGGGAACTTTTCCAAGAATTCATCTGATGTAGCTAATTCTGAGCATTCAGGAATTAAGTGCTAAAAATGAGATGAATGCATTTCCTGGTGAGCAAAACGGAGAAAACGCTTAGCCACTTCTATAAAATGCTTCGCAATCTGTGAAAAGCAGCATCTGGGTGATTAGGAAAAAAAAAGATTGCCTTTTGCCGTATCAGTGAAACCTCCAAAAGCTCTGAATAAGGTTTCCTAAAATTTATCTTATATGCCTTTACTTTCATTTAGATTTCAGTTACCTCCCTTGAAACAAAACAGTTAGAAGTTGTAAAATTAATTTTTTTCCTGTTTTTGATATTTACATAAATGAAAGAGGAGGCCACTGAATTAGGAACCAAGGGTAGATCAGCAAGCTCTGTGTTTGTGTCCTCTGTAAATATGCATTGACTTGGGTCATGTTCACTCCACAAAAATTTCAAATATGATTTTTATCATGAGTTTGTGTGAATTAACTGTTACCTACATCCCTTCTATATATTGCATCCATACGGAAGTGATGTTTTTCAAGATAAATACTCAGCACTCGGCAAGATTTACAAGGTGGACTCAGAAGGCAGAAACCTGTCTCTCACTCCAGTTAGCATCTCTTGATCTGAGTGTGATTCAGGGCATGTTCAGGACTGTGAGACGTATAGCGGCAGCAAAAGGAGGACGGCCACCCCCCATAGCCTGCAGCTGCACCCAGCCCAGGGTTTCTCCCTGCGTCCCACTGCCACCTGCAATCTGCTCGGGGTCTCACCCTTCCATTGCTGAGCTCGGTATACGTGCTGACTGATGGGAGAGGACAGCAGCGCTGGTACGGCAGCTTCCCTGATGCTGGGAGTCGTGCTGCGGCACTGTCTGAAGGCTGAGCATCGCCACCAATGGCCATGCCTTGCTGTCGGCATGAAGCCGTTTGTAACACGCAGGCTGGCCCCGATGGCTTATGGCTTGTATGATCCACCGAGAGGGCTAAGCCCCACACTGCTGAAACTGCCATGTAACAAGAGAAATTGTTTATCATATATATTATATACTACATGACACATAAAATATACACAATGCCAAAATTCAGGTTTATAACTACAAGTCAGCTAACTTCCTAAGATAAAAAAGAATTATGGGGTAAGAAGAAGCCCTGTGAGGAACTTCGCTACATATCACAGAGGAATCAATTTCAAACAAGCATAAAAGAACTGCATTAACATTTGTGCAGGTCCGGAGCAGTTACACAATAATACAGCTCAATGAGGTCTTCTGAATGAGTAGATAAATAATAGGGCTCTTGAGACACATCGTTTGCATTCAATAATAACTAGAAAATTCCTTAGTAAAATTGGGCAGTAGGAATCCAGGCATAGGAGCCTGCTCAGAAGATGGTGTTCTGGAGGTGGGGTTTCCACAGCTGTGTCCTAATGTAAGGGTCAAATTTAAGAAGAGCTTAACTATACCCCAGAAATATCTGTTTTTTCTCCACTGACTGTAAAAAGGGTCAGAGGTGAGCACTCAGCTGGGGACATCCACATTGTACAACCGGGCACAGATGAATCTCACCTTCATGCTGTAACAGATTATTATTGCAATCACCCGTGTTTTCTTTATACACCTCATTACATTAGGTTAGCCTCCACTGCCCTGTCACAGTTTCTCATAGTTTTAGTTATTGGGCATTTGGCAGGGCTTTACACTGAATTTTAGTGCTTTTTATCTCATGGCACTGGTAGCTCCTGCGAGTATATAAAGGACATGACTAATTCTCTCCCATTATTCAGTCAGGAAAATGTACAGAATGTTTCTGTTAAATGCTAGCTTAACAATTAGATAATTAGATTAATGATGTCTTATCCTTTTTATCATTGAATATTCTTAAAAAATCCTCTGATGTCTTCTCTCTTGGTTCAGGCTTTCTTTTGGGAGAATAGCTGCAATCCTTTGCCATTTCGGGGCCAGTCCCCTCCAAGAGTTCCTAAGCCAAATGGTGCACATGGGTCTTCCAGGTGAAGCTGTAGTGAAGAGGGTTAGTCTGGACCTTAGAAAGGTCCAGAGTAAAAGTTTGTGTCACCATCTTCAATATACTGTAATTTCTCTGAAGGTAAGCAGTAATACTTTCTCTATACTATATATGTCTTATTGCTTCACTGCTCTTATCTTAGATGGTACTTGATCCAAACTAGGGTCAGAAGATTGCTTTGAAGACTAATTGGAGATAAAAGAATTTTTTAAAAGGGCTTTTTGTAGGCTGTGTTTTCTGGATATTTCCTTGAGAGAGGAAAAAGTATTTTTGTAAGCTATGTTTTCAGAGTAGTTCAGTTGCTTAAGGGTACTAACCATTAATTTGCAGTAACAGTTTGAGGCTTTAGAACAAGCTGCTCCCTGGATATTTATGCCCTGGTGAATATTGCATAAAAGCAAATGAATTAGATTTTTTTAGAAGATTTTTTTGTACATCCTGAGTGCAACACTTTCACTATATGTTATTGGCTGT
The DNA here is from genome assembly GCA_013399095.1 of Psophia crepitans. NCBI lineage: Eukaryota > Metazoa > Chordata > Aves > Gruiformes > Psophiidae > Psophia > Psophia crepitans. The sequence goes on from VWZZ01000090.1 coordinate 307,308, forward strand.
AAAACAGTTCTCAGAGGTAACTTCACTGCCAAGTGTCTCTAGATTATATTAGCTACCTCAGTGGACTGTTGTGAGAACATTGCTGTTTTAGAAATGTAGCTTTAATCATTAACTTGTGGAGGGAACAGTCTAAAAGCTCGAAGTGAATGATCCCCTGCCAGGCGTGACTCTTGATTGCAGTGAAGGGTGATTTGGGACGGAAAGGATGGTAGGATAGGAAAGAGAAGCTGAAGTACGTATATCCATTAAAAGCTTGTTCCTTTGGCGGAAGATAGGATGCTGTAGAAACGATGCAAGGAAACGGGAAGGTATTTCAAGAGCAAATAAATCTTTCCAAGGGGAGGCCAGTCCTGTCGAAACTTCATGACAGTAACTGTGGTGCCATACAGTATTCTGGAGCTGGAGTAACGCAGGAATGAGGGGCAGGGCATGTGAAATATTGCCTGTGCACAGTTATGCCCACTCTGTTCTAGGTAGCCTGCATCCAGCTGGACCAGATCCTGGCTGCGCTTGGGCCGCTTGCCGTATGGCGTACAGCGCAAAGGAAGCTGCTTGGTCCCTGTGCGGGAAATACCAGAGATGTTACCCTCTAGACTTTTGCTAAGACCAGTCTTTCCCTACTCCAGGTTTGAGGTTTTTAAAGAATGTGGTTCTTGGATCTTTAGTCTACCAGAAAAATTGTGTGGTTGCAGCCCAGTGAGATCTGTGGGGGAAGAGCAGGATTCTTCTCACCTAATTTATGATGCCTCTGCCTCTGACGTAGATAATCTGCATCTGCTCCACTCACTGTAGCCTCCCTTTGAGTCAATGAGGAGGAATAAACACTTTTAGGACATGAATCATCTGATGCGTTTTAGACATTTACATTCAAGTTGGATCCCTTCCACTGTAGCACTGCCTATTTCCTCTCTATTTGATTATAGAGAGAACTTGGCTCAGAAATAGATGTCACCATCTAAAGTTAGGTGAAACGAATCCCACACAGACAGCCTGTTGTAGAGATGCTAACTGAATGGGAGATTCAGGCACATCTCTTTTTCATGGTGTTCTGAGGAGGAAGCCTAGAAAAGGACTGGGAAGGGGGTGATGGCCATGTTCTAGAGAAATCTATGTAAGGGACAGAGAATGGAAAATATGAAGCTGGAAAGAGCTGGAAAAGGGGATTGAGACGATTGCATCTGATGACTACTCTGAATAATTTGTTTAATCTGAAGCTGACTGCAAAAAGCTGTAGCACAATCTCATAATACTGAGTAACTGGATAATAAAATGACAAATGAAAATTGATGCTCGTAAGTGCAAAGTAATGCAAATGGAATAAAAATAACTCAAATGTTTCATACATAATAACAGGCTCTAAATTAGCTATTACCATTCAGGGTATACAGTTTGGAGTGACTATGGATAGATTTCTGGAAACATCAGCTCAGTGCTCAGGGGAGGTTAAAAGAATATATGAAACATTAAGAATTATTGAGAAAGGGATGGAGTAAAACCAGAAAATATTCTTATAGAATCATTAAGGTTGGAAGAGACCTCCAAGATCATCTAGTCCAACCGTCCCCCTACCACCTATATTACCTATTAAACCACGTCCCTAAGTACCACATCCAACCTTTCCTTAAACACCCCCAGGGACAGTGACTCCATCACCTCCCTGGGCAACCCGTTCCAATGCCTAACCATATCACTGCATAAATTCACAGTGCTCCCACAGCTTGGATGAGTGTACAGTTCTTCCTTGGTAGCCTCAGGGCAGATATAAGACAGTCAGAGATGAGACAGAGAAGGGCTGCAAGGTGATCAAAGATATACAACAGGAAGACAGACTTCAGCTCTCCAGTCCAGAAAAGAGATGGATGAGAAGGTAAAATGATTAAAGCCTTTAAAACCATAAATGATTTAGAGAAGGTGAATAGGGAATGATTACATGCAATTTTTTGTCCTTGAGGTTAAGGGGACATCCAATGAAATCATCAGCAGTGGGTTTACAAAAAAACCAACCAAACAAAAGGAAGCACTTTTTCACACTATTCAAAATTAAATCATAGCACTCCTTGCAAAAGAAGGCCAAATAGGTAAAAAAAATAGATATTACATGAAATCAAACTTATCCAGTTACATGAATTAAAAATTGTGGTCCAGTACAAATTCTGAATAATCAGCTCCTGAACAGCTAACTGCTGGAAAAGAGCACTTATTTTATCACTGCACACTTCTGTTGTATCATGGTTGCACGCTTTCCTGAAATACTGGCTAATGAACGCTGCTGAGTCCATGTTCTGGGCTAAACTGGCAGGTAACCTGATGCAATGTGGCAGTTTGCATGTTCATAGGTGTGAAAAGCCTGAGAAATAGCTAGAGAGAAACACCTGGGAGGAGGTCTACACCACAGAAGAGTAAGTCTGAGTTGAGTAGGGAATCATGACTGACGCCCTCGGATAGAAGCCTGGCGTTAATGGTTGGCAGAGGCCTCCCCAGAAAGGCCACCAAAATACAATGTAAATTTACATCCTGGGAAAAGTGTTTAGATTTGGGGCAACGGGTGTAATTTACTGTTCTTGTTAGTTCCACATTATTGTGAAGGAGAAGATCTTTGGTTCAGTAGTGGTATGGTCTGGGGGTCTGGGTAAGTTGGCCCCGTTTAAGTATCATATCAAAACCCACTTGCATCACCAAGAGCTCTGAGCAACATGGACTGCTGGCGGTGTAATGCGAAGCAACCAGAGGACTGCTTTCCAAGAAGTGCGGGATGGACTTTCCTCCCACAGTCACTGTGTAGAGCTCTGGGCATTAAAGGCTGAAGTAAATATAGCATACTCAGACTTAGTCCTTTTCTAGACATTCGGTCTGTTAAAAATTAATGTAAGAAACACTAGAAACCTGAGCAATGCAGGTTTTTAATAGGATAGCAAGGATCTCGATCCATGGTAGCTTAAGGGGAATTAAGTCATATATGTAACTTTTCTCCCTAACTGTGGAGGAAGACAGTGGAAAGTCAGCGTATCTGACCGTGTCCTGAGTTGCTTATTCAACAAATGTTGTTTACATCTTAATGATAGAATTAGGACGATTTAACAATGTCATTAATCGACACATCTTCATACTTCTTTTGTTTAAATTTTTGTCTGTCTATCCATGGGGTATTTTTCCCCTGGTACTAGCATGCAGAGTTGGAACTAAGCTTTAACCTCCTCTTGCTGCATTCAGGAAATCAATTTGTTTTGCTAAAACAAAATGGACATATGGTTTCAGGCAGCTGCATTTGAGTGTGATTAGTAATATTCATGACATTACCCAGGTGTCAAAAACTGTTCTTACTGGCTGCTTTATTCTGAAAGGAATAAAGTAATTTTATAAGTGTCATGCTGAGTCTACTGAATTGATGGCAATCTTCAGTTGGGTTGGGATTGGACCTTGAGGGTCATTCGATGTTGAAAAGTAAGATGAGAGGAAAAAAAAAAGATAAAAAGGCATTCTGATATTCAATCAAAATCCATTTATCTGTTCAGAATCACATCTGCAGTCTCCAGTGATTACCATCCTTTCACAACAACTTGCTGTCCTCTCCCCACTGACATTTGGCAGAGGAAGGATGGGTGTCCTTCTGCATTGCCTAGTGCCTACAGCCCTGTTCTCTCAATTCCTATTCCAAACCTTTCAAAACCTCCTCCTGATGATGCAGCCAGCCACCTGGACTTTTAGATCCCTGGTGAGGTTTCCAGGACTGGATTTAAATTTATAATTTATTTCAAAGTAGGGCAGATTGGCTTGGCAGCCTGTGGGATGTGATAAGTGTGGAATTCCAGCAGCAGTAAGTGTCATTTCAAGAGCCAGACAAATACTTTCAAGTTACCCTTTTATTTTGCAGTTTTGTTTTTGGTAGATCAGTAGAGTTATGCTCACAGTGAGTGATGGTCAAGGCCATGTAACGTGGTAGTTTTGTCTTGCTCAGCGGTAAGGTTGCACCTTTTCTTTTGCAACCCTAACCTAGGAAAAGTGACAGGTGCTTCTGGAGTCTTACTTCTACATTGCAGCTAGAGCTATCACACATGTCAGTGGAGCAGGAACCAAGTCCCATCCATCATCTAGGCAGGGCTGGTGGGATGAAAAACACGGAATATAAAGCGAATGGAAGTGACGCACATCAACATTTTGGTGCAAAATCTTTGTGGGGATTAGCATGTTGTCAGTTCTTGCCTTCCAGTGTACCATAAGCAAATCTGCATCTGTTATGCAACCGTTTTATCAGTATAGCCTTAGCACAGAGGACATGTCAAGAGAACATTGAGAAAATAAGAACTTTTCCTTGGGGATACCAGAGAACTTTGTTAGAACAGTTGCCAGACTCGATCTTAAAAAAGTGAATTCCTGTTGTCTCACCTACATTGTGCCTTAAGCCCAAAACTCCCGAGCAAACCCCCAATTGCTTTGATGCCTGTCTTCTGCTCTTCATGACTCAACAACCTTTACATATAAAATCTCCTGCTGCTTTTAGGATTTTCTTCTTTTCATGGTTGGACTAACATTTTAGCAAGCTCAGAAACCCTCTACTGAATTCAGTGCTGTCACTGCAAGGGTGCTTCAGATACTCAGGTTAATGCACCTAAAATCAGCTTGTGTGTTTCTACAAAGTGCTATATATAAGTACAATGTTACAAATATCTGTAATTGTAAAATATTTTCACCTTTAAGGTTTTAACAGTACTGCTAACACAGATACTCTCTGTTAATACTGATTCCAAAAGAATGTTTTCCATGGTCTCTAATATGGTTTTAATGAAAACTCAGATATTGCAAGCTATGATCCTTCTCCTTGTTTTCCAGCAGCTTTACAACTCACAAATGACTTTGAATGAAGCTTCCTAGATATTTAGGTGTTTTTTCTGCTATTCTCCTTGCATGTTTCATCTCCCAGTCCACATGGTTTGCATATTGTTGATGTGTGATTTCAATGTGGGTAATTTGCTAGAGACATTTTCAACACTTCCTTATACAGAGTATATGTACAGCATTTTCCCAGGGTACTTAACTTCATATATGCTTAAGAGAGGACTTAGTAATGACTTTGAAGTCATTACTACACCCCTCATCTTCGTTCACCTGCCTTCCAAGAAGTAAAGTAATTTCATTGCATTCCATGGTTGTCTCTCCCTGACTGCCAGGCACAGAGCAAATGGTTAATGCTTTTAAAATAGGAAAGCTGAAACTGGCTGGACTTGAAGAGATTGCAGCCTGGATAAATTGCTTTACCACCTGCCAGTTTCAATCAATACCCTTTCTCCTTTACTAGGGCTTAAAGAAAAAAAAAAAGGCAAGAACAAACCAATGCTCAAGGGTTTAATTTATCAAAAAATGCATTAATTTTTTCCAGACATAGTATGCAACGTTTGACTCTCTGGACAGACATCAGTAACTCCAAATGAAGATATACTCTATCCAATGTTATCATTACAGAAAATGTCCTTCAAATTCACATTTTCCTTTGAATACAGGAAAGACATGATTCTTCTGTCATTGATGACAATTCCTACATGTCCCAAGATACTTCTAGCTGGGATTCCCGCAGCTGCTGGAGAAAGCCGGGGACATCCCACCTGCAGTTGTTTAGGGAAGTGCGCTCTAAACATAAAGCAGAAATGCAGAAACTGAACAAGAACAAACCTCTGGGCACTTGTGGTCAACTTGTATTAAGAATGGCAGCGCTGACTCTACTGCTGTAGCATAGCCAGTTCCTCTGCTACTACCTGTGGCTATTGGCTTCTAGGAAATGCCAAGCATCATCATCTTGTACAAGAACCTTAAATACGTAATGCCTTCCAACACAACTCTTAGCTAGATCGAACTGCAGGCTCCCAGCCACAGTGCTCAGCTTCAGTGGCTGATCCAACTTACAAATTGGTTCAGATGTCACAGCATAGTTGAAAAAATATGAAGCGTAGTTCAGCTCCTCATTTTTGAGGCTTCTGTGTGTTCTTCATGCCTAGATCAGGGCCTTTCTATTTGCAGACTATCAAAAGCTAAGCAAAGTTAGGATTCCAGGGCCACCTTCTGCCACGTGTTTTACTGACACCAGCAATCACAGCTGCACCTGGAACACAGGGTAGTCTGGCAAACTGCTTCACCTCCCTTTGTCATCAAGTAAAGTGCTGAAAGCGAAATTTAGTGGTTGGTTATGTGTAACACAGCTCCCTGAATTAATTCCTTATCTAGGGAAAGCTGGCAATCATAGAATCATAAAACCATAGAATGGTTAGTGTTGGAAGGGACCTCAAAGATCACCTAGTTCCAACCCCACTGCCACAAGCAGGGATACACTAAACCAGACCAGGTTGCACAAAGCCCCTCCAACCTGGCCTTGAAGTCTTCCAGGAAAGGGGCCTCCACAAATCCTGTAGGACTTGTGGTTTTAGCACAGAAGGACCTGCATTTGCTGTGTTCGGGCAACAGAGTTAGAATCCTGGGAACTGTTAACACAAGTACAGTCCCACTTCAGAACAGATGTTCAAACCCATTGAACACAAGTGCCAAGGCACTTCTGAAATCCCTATTTGTGTAAATCTATCTCTGTATTGCCCAAATTGCACTATAAACATGGTCCTAACTGGCCTGAGCTCTCCAAGATACAGCTTTCTGAAGGCTTACTGCTCTCTGAAAATGGAAGGACTCTACAGCTGGAATTCAATGTGTATTTCAGGTACTCCTGATTGAAAGAAAACAGGTTCTGCCTGCTACCCACTCACTTTTCCCATGGCTGCTCCCTCCAGCGTTACCTCTTCTCTCTCTTCTACTGCTCATGTAGGTGGACAGCAAATTGCATCAGGGACCTGGTGTGAGCTAAAATAGCCAATTCATTTTGCCAGGTTATTTTTCAGGCAAATTTTCTGTCTGTTAGAGTTTGGGGCACAAACACTTGCATTTGCACAACAGAGATGGAGAAGAGGGAGTGAGGAAGGAGTCCTGCGATTGTGTAAACTGCTACAGGCAACACAGCTGAATGAGAAACTGTAGCTGGAAATCTGTTCCATGGTTTTTCTCTGCTTCCCAGCAGAAGAAGGTTGTGATTATTTCTCTACTCCAGTCTCACATGAAAGCAAAATGGGGGACAGAGGACTATAAAAAGGAAGTGATTCACCTCTGCTTCCTGTGAAGATCAGCAGTGTTTTCCTGGATGAATTTTTGCTTAGCATGAGCTTTGTGTGCTGCAGCTGCGAGACTGCCGAAGAGCTGCTCTGGGAAGCGCGTCCTGGCATCAACGGTTCGCAATGGGAAACAGTAGTTGATGCCAGGGTCATGTTCTGCCTCACGGTCTGCTCATCTTTCCCGGCTGGAAGCCTGCGAATGTTGGGCCTTCCTGAACCTGCTAGGGAAGGAGTGCCACAGTTGACCACAACCATGGAGCTGACTACAGGAAAGGGAGAGCTGCCAAGGTTGGGGTTTGGGTTTTTTTTGGGTGGGTTTTTTTTTTTTTTGAGTTTGGGTTTTTAATTTTTCTCCCCAGAAATCCCCCACAAACACCGATAGCATGCAATTGCACACAACTGTCTTGCAGGGAAGCTGCTTCAGCCATTTCCAGAGGCAGCAGGTGTGGTGAGAGTGTGACAAACCAGCTGAAAACAGCCTTAATTTTGCAGTAGGCAAGGTCAGAAAACCTGGGATTTTTTCAGTCCTAGTCCTTATTCTTTCTCTGGCAAGGGTAAATGGAACAATGCTTGGTCAGATAAATTCCTCCATTCATTTTTATGGACTAAGGAATGCTCGGTAGCCAGAAGACTTGTTTCTCTTCCCTTACAATCCAAGCACAACATAACAAACTGTGTCACATTGCCAATGTCTGCCCTGGGCAACAGCAACACCTTTCTTCAGACTGAGGAAACTTCAGGTTTCTTAAATATGGGACATTTGAATCCAGGCAACATAAGAATGAGTGTGAAAGGCTTCAAAATCCAGAAGATTTTCTAAGGGAGATTGTTAGGTGGTAACTGAGAGTGATTTTCTTGTCTTTATGTTTATCTTCTACCAGTGTAACTTCATTTGCTTCCACTGATTTTTCTCTTGATTTTGTTCTTTACGAAAGAAAACAAGATCAAAGCAATGATGAAATCAGAAAGAGTCACTTTGTGATTTATTCTTCTCACCGTAACCAAAGTAGAACAGTTTCATAATCAACAGAGATATCTTTACAGGCATAAATCCAGGAAAGCATTAAAGTGCCAGCCCAAGCCTATTCCTGTTCAGGAAAACATGTCTTGGGCTCATGTATATTACTGAGTAGAGATCCCTTCCTGAAGTAAGGTGATCTCAAATAAATTTAGTTCTACATGGATGATACTACAGAAGATTAAGTGGTGTTAATGATAATCCAAAAAACACATCACTGTAATTAATTTGTACTCTGGAGATATACCTCAGAAAAAAATTTGTTCTTTTGAGCAGGACATATAAACATGTAACTAAGACACTTCTGCTGCAATATAGCTTTTATCTTCACATATTCTTGCTGCTTTTTTAGCTAATTATTTTATTCCTTGGTCACATCAACGTACCTGCTAAATTTACTTCAATGATTTCACAGATTCTGGTTAGAGCAGTTTTTCATTACACAATCAAATGCAAAATAGATTAAAAAGTAAAAGTAAGATGCTGTAAGAAAAAAATGTCATTGAATTGCATTTCACTAAGAGAAAAAAAATAAGAATGACATAGTGAGGCAGTGAATATACAGGTTACAGCTCAGAAAAACAGCCTGCACACATAAAGGAGAAATAGTTTGATGGAATGGTACTAAGTCAGCAGGAAGTTTCAGAAAAGCTCAGATAAACATCATCCACTTGTGATCGACCTCTGTCACATTTCTTAAACAGTACTGCTTACAAAAGATTAAAAAAAAGAAAAGTGCACTTATTTTATTGAGGTTTTCAGCACAGTATAGGTAAAACAGCCACAAGATGGCAATATAGCATGCTGTGAAAGAAAATTGCTACACTTTTTCCCCTGATTTTAACCCCTCCCCACCTGGCTGAAACATGCTGCCTTTTGAGGTCTGGGAAATTTAATGAGGAATAGACACAAAGTAATAATTTTAAGAAAAAACCCCACCTAATCCCACTGCTGCTATAAACACCTTGTTTCTCATTTCTTTTCACTTTCCTGCGGTTTATCCCCAGTTACTGCTTTTTGCTGTGTGGAGGGAGCTGTTGGTTTGGATGAGTGAAAGCAGTGAGGGACACAACGCCCACCAGCATCTCTGCAGCAAGGGAGGGACAGCTCTGCACTTGGGGGTGTCACAGAGACTAAAGCTGACTGCTCTTGCCAGTCAAAGGATGGCTCCATCAGTAGTGAAAACAGATGCCTTTCTTCTCCGGAACAATAAAAATAGAGACAGCATAATGTTACGAAGAGAGATAGAAATGGGACAGTGCAATGTTCAGTGCCGTGCTCTTAAGGACTTTTTGATATATGGGAACTTCTGCAGTAAACTAAAGACTGTAATTGCAAGAGGAGGCAAAAAGACTCCTGAATGTCTTGCCTGAGCGTACAACAGCACTGACTCACCACTGTGAGGTAGCTGCAAAAGAAGCTAATGTGATTATAGGATGCAGCAGAAGTGCATTTTTCAGATGCTCTGGGAGGACACGATGTTGCTGTTTGTTTGCATTCCACTTGCACCGCAGCGATCTGGTACGTCAGGGCGCTGCTGACGGGGCATGGAGATGGGTCCTCTCCATTTCCCTGGAAACATAATTCCGCTTTCTGATGTGGTTACAAGGCAGGATGTTGGGAAGTGTGTGGTTGGTGCACTGCATTTACAGAGTCAGGATCACATTAATCACCAGATCTGAAGGCAGAAGGAAGTTTTCCTCAGGTCAGAAGGTCAGGGATTGTTGGTTTATGCTTTCCTAGGTAACAGAAGGTGTTGCTTACATCCTGAGGCAACCCTGGAATTAGATCTGAAGTGCTTGCCTCTCTTCTTCTCGTGGCTTTTTGCAGCTAACTTTTGATCTTCTGCTACCGCCTTCAGCTCATGTTGTGCAGAACAGGTAGATGTGGGCTGCCTTCAGTAAATGCTTGTTACGTTGTGCACTACAGTTGGGCTAAAACATCTAAATAGTATTACTTTTTGTCATATCTAATGACTGTAGAGTAATATTTTGTTATTCCCTGTCCCTAAATGCTTGGGTTAGAAATGCCAAAGGAAGTTACAAGTTAAATGAATCTCCAATTTAGCTTTAGACCATAAATAGGCAAGCTATAGATGAGAAGTTTTATTCCATTTCTGTCATCCTGAACAATTTATTCACCATCCTGCTGGCTTTGAATTGCCATTTTGCTACTATATTCTCAGATTGCCTGCTGCTCATAAGGATCAGAGTAACCCATCTGCTAAATTGCTGACCATTTCTGATGATCCCAAGAAAGGTCACACTTCATGCTAGTCTATCATCTTTGTAAAATCAGGCAATGAGAACTGAAACCCTTCCTGCTTCTTGTAGACAGCTGGACTATAGATTGTAACTGGAGTTTGAATTGCTAATACAATTTTGATTACAATTCCCCAGCTTTCTTATATAGCTTTAAAATTTAACAGTTACATGCATCAACCTACAAATTTGTTATTACATTGCCCTATGTGTTTTTTATTAATTCCACTAAAGGGTTGATGTATACTCTGATTAACCACTTTGATTCGTTTATTGTAAATTGCTTTTCAGCTACTTTCTGCTCCTCACTGATGCACACTTTCAATGAAGATAAATATGCTTTTCTTGTAGGAATTGCATTATTACAGCATGAGATAGATTGAGAGCTGTTTAATGAATAGTCCAATGTTTTCTTCTAAATACTATTTATTCTGGAAACACCAGAACAAAACCATCTTGCTACTGATGGAACTGTTTTACAAGACTATAATCCACACATGGGTATATTCAAGCTGCAGAGTAATGCCAGGGGTTCTTGGTTCACATGATGAAAATAACAAGGATTAGAGATAACTGTGTTTCTCAAGGGTCTGTGTTTCTCAAGTACTAGATGGTGCCAGCTGATCTTTTGACATTACACTTTGTTTCCAGCTTTTTGTGTCACCATAATCACCAGTCTACAGCAATCTGAGTTGTAGTTGTTATCAGAGTTACAACGCCTTTTTATTTGTTTCATTGATGTCAGATTTGGAAGGAAGAAAAGAGTAAATTCCACCTCGTCGTTCATCTCGTTCATGTGCATGAATGTCCATGAATGTTTTCATGCCACCTACTATACAATAAATGTGTTATGGTTAAAAGGGAAAAGAGAGAGCACGCATGGAAAAAAGATCTCTCCATTGTTTCAAAACACCTCCTCACTACAGGGTCTGAGGTCTGGAAGAGGTTATTAGATTATTATGGCTGCCTCAGAATAATCAGTGGCTGTTTTTCTCATTCAAAACCCTGTGGGTTTTCTTTTTTTTTTTTTTTTTCAGAAGAAGCCTGTTCATGGGAAAGGCTTAGTCTCATTCTTATGTGAATTTTGACATCTTGCTTTAGCTTCCTGAAAAATAAGCAAATCCAGTTTCTTTTTGCCAGCTAATTTTCCCTTAGAAAATCAAGCCACTTCTAAACCTATGACATTCAAAATGATTGAAACAGAAAAGTTGTAGTGTGATCTCTGTCTACTCCTGGTTGGTTTTTTTTTTTGCATATGCTTCATTTGTGAATACTTTTGAGATTTTGACTATTGTGATTCAGCGAGGAAAACTGCAAAATTTTAGAAATATTCAGAGGAGGGGAACACTATTTTTAATGCAGCTTTATTGATTATGTCTGTCTCCCCATCACCTTTTTGTTAGCTCCAAAATCTATCTCCTATATGTGCAAAAATATTTTCATTATATTCCTCTGCACCTGTGCAATAAGCCCTATACCTTTTTCATCTCAAAAAAGACTTCAAGAGGTATCAGTTCAGTTTCCTCCCTGCTCTTGGTCTCCTGGTTGATGCTTTTGACCAGTTTCTTGTTGAATGTGGTGTATGTCACCATGACTCATTTCATTCTGTGTAAAATGCTGGCTAAATACTGCTACCACTACCTGTGGATGAAGAATTCCGATCTGATACTGATTTTGATTTGAAGTGCAGTAAGAACAGTATAAACAGAGGTCTTAGATACGTGTTACTGCTGGAGTACATGCAGAACTCCAAGGGTTAAAATCTGACTGCAGTTATAGCAAGTTACATTATGTAGGCAGGAACAGAAAAGACTGGAACAAAAATCAGGACCATTCTCAGTGAATTTTGCTGAGAAGCATGCACAGCTGTTTTTGTAGATGCTATTCTATATCAAGATACTTATATTCTGTGTGGCTTGGAGCTATTTTTTCTTCTTTTTGTTGTATATATCCAAACAGAGCCATTTAGGAGTGACTTGGGGCAAACAGAATCACTTGCCTCTAGTCAGTTAAAAATGCAGGTACCAAACTTTTCTGTTCTAAGTGTGCCACTTCTGTGCCTTTAAACCGGTAAGTACATGCTGAGATCACTACAAGCCTTTCAGCCCAACTTTTCACAGCTCTTTGTTCTCTCACTCCTTTTAGCCACGCAGATCTTCCTGATACCCTTCCTTTCCTTTTCTTTACTCTGACTCATTGATCACACATCACTAATGGGTTTCTCCGCACTTCAGTTTCTCCACCGGTGAAACGAGGAACATCTATATTTGCTGTTCTGTCAAGGTAATAGGCGTATTAGAAAGACCTCAGCTAGTCATTTTTACATTCCCATTTGTAGGCAGCTCCTTAAATCAAACCGCTGGGATTCTACTTCTCCATGCTCTGAGGCACTGTAATTTGGTGTGTTCAAATACCACTGCTATTCTAGGCTGTCTTGAAATAAGGGGAAAATACCTTCCTATCTAACATTTAGAGAGGTAAACTTTTCCTGGGGAGAAGGTGGCTGGTTTGTTTGTAAATAGGATAAAATATGCAAAATTTAGAACATGATGGGCTAGTGATTTACATCAGAAAGAGCAGATGTAAAATGTTATAATATTGATGGTTGTTGTCGTTTTAATTTGTGTGTGTGAGGGCATGCTCTTGGTACGGCTTTCACTAACTTATAAGACTTTTGAAGGCAATGAAGGAATGGACCCCCGGGTTCACTCATGAGGTATAGGGTAAGACAGTTCTTCACAGGATCACAGACTGGTTGGAAGGGACTTCTGGAGGTCCTCTGGTCCAACTCTCCTACAGCTGGTTGTGCAAGAATCTGTCCAGAAAGCTTTTGAATATCTCCAAGGACGGAGACTCCACAAACTCCCTGGCCAGCCTGTGCCAGGGCTTGGTCATCCTCACAGTGAAAATGTGTTTCCTAATGTTCAGAGGGAACCTCCTGTGTCTTGGTTTCTGCCCATTGCCTCTGGTCCTGGCACTGGGCAGCACTGAGCAGAGCCTGGCTCTGTCCTCTGTGCACCCTCCCCCAGGTGTTTATGCCCATTTATGAGATCCCCCTGGAGCCTTCTCTTCTCGAGGCTGAACAGTCCCAGCTCTCTCAGCCTGTCCTCACAGGAAAGGATGCTTCAGTCTCTCAGTGATCTCAGTGATGCTTTGCTGGACTGTCTCCAGTATGTCTGTCCTTCTTTTGGACTGGGGAGCCCAGACCTGGACCCAGAATTCCAGGTGTGGCCTCACCAGTGCTGAGGAGAGGGGACAGATCACATCCCTCAGCCTACCGGCAACTCTCCTACTCATGCAGCCCAGGACAGGATACCATTAGCCTTCAAAGACAGGAGCACTGTTGTGGCTTCGCATATTCCTGTCCTGTCAGGGAAACTCCCCTGGACCATCTCTTTTCATCACCTTGATTCACCTTAATTGTTGTAAGAAATCGCTGGTTGGAGGGGAAATCTCTTGGAAACTTCACCCTTGGGGATCAACAGGTGTTGCCCACAGCCATGTCCCAAAACAATAAAAATAATAGATGAAGTAAGTGTGTCTCTTATGGTCACATCAATGTATAAGAAATATCATTAATGAATTTTTTTAAAAGGTTAAAAAAGTCCCTGAAAACTGAAGAGAAATCTCTGATGTGGATTTAAAAATCTCAACTTCCTTTTTTCCCAGTAAGCAATTCTCCCCCTAGCTGGACACACAGACTGAAAAGCATATGGCTAAGCTGAACCAGGTAGAAAAAAAACCTCAACAGCCCCCAAGATATTTTTAATACTTGCTGTCAATAATTCTAACTATAAAGAAAACAAATATGTAATATTATGTTTATCTTGTTTACAAAGAAGAGTTTAGACCATGTTTAAGAGCTTGGGCCAGCCCCTGCTCACAGCTTAGGTGGTGGTAAGACATGGGGTGGGAGGTGGCACAATCCCATCCATGCATGGGCGCACGGTTCTGTATGGGAAAGTGTACCGCACTGTCCCATCCGGGTATGGGCAGGCTACGTAAGTGGCCTGCGCTCGGGTGGTAGCTGCCTGTGTGAACTATGAGTCTGGTTTGGAGGGCAGCCTTGGCAAAGCTCAACAAGTCAAAGCTGTTCAGGCTTATCCTTGAAGGCTGAGGAAACAAGCTCAAGAAAACACCCTGTGAACTCAGCCTAGTCCTCTCAAGTGTGTACAGAGAGCTAATCTGACATGGTCTTTCAACATGACTATTCACAGTCTGTGGCTGTTACGTTGGCCCCTTTCCTGTACAAACAGAAAGAAAGGCAATCTCAGTTAACTCCTGCTTCATGGGACACTTTGGACTTGCTCACTTGACCAAAGCTATGTGGAGAACCTCTCAAGGAGAGTGTCTTTCCTTTCGTGTCTCCCTCCTGCAACAGACTCAAAGTCTCTGAAGCGCAGCGAGTGTGTACTCATCTCCGTTGTTAACAGCCTTCAGACTGCCCTTTAGACAGCACTATTTGCAGCTGAGTCTGGCTGTTCACCAGTCAGTGAATGTTATCCAAATTTTGGTTCAAAATAGGATGAATTACAAGCATTTCAGTTTCGATTTCAGTCTCTGTTTGTTTTTCTTCAAGCTGCATAATTGAGCTGCCATTTCCAAATCATTGTTCCCAGCTTCTTGTCACTTAACATCTCCAGCATTTCAAGCAGATTAATCTTGAATTCCTTATTGTGTAACTACATTTCAAATGGAAATAGCAGCTAATCCTAGACGTTCTGAATCTCATCTTTGCACTGTATGCAGCCAGTGTTATTAATGCAAAGTAAAAACCAAGCAAGAATGAGTGTCTAGCGCTCGCTCGCAGGGAGTGGATGCAGATGGGTGGAATAGCGAAAGGCGTCTCCTTTGCTGAGTGCATGTCTACCTAGCAGAGCAGTGAGACATCGTGCTGTTAACAATTGCTGGGCTTCCTTCTTGGAGATGAAGGGGACTTCTGTTTGACTTCTTCCAGATCCTCTGACTTTATCTATTCTGTTATTCAAATGAGCCTCATTTGCATGGGAGGCTATGGTTAGTGCATAACGAGAAGGAGTTGGATGAGTGATAGTAAAATTCAACCTGGCCGTATGAAATGTGTGCAGCAAGGAGGAACGTGGGATAAACAGGTACTGTGATGCACATAGCATCAACGGACTGCTCGGGAATTTAGTGATTCCATAGGTAACAAAACGTGATATGTCAGTACCAAATGGTGAAGTTAATTTTCTTTTACAACTTAGGTTTATTTCTTTTTTTTTTTTTTTTTTTTAACCTATTCTTCTGTTGTCTCCTGTCTGTTGTTGCAAACAGGGCTGCTTAAAAATCCAACAACCCAGCACAACCTGGACAGGGCCAGTTCAATTCTAGACCCTGTATTCCGTGGGAGCAATGTTGAAGTCATGATGGGACAGAGACTCAAGAGACTTAGAATTGCCCCCCAGGATCAGTCCATCTCAGGTATGACAAGCACATAGCAAAATGGGATCAAAGGCCAAGTTTTATGAAGTGACTGCTTTGAGCGGGAGAAGCTGTCTGTAGACATGTGTAAGACCATATATATGAAATAAAAGGCAGAGAAGACACTGGAACTTCAACTTGCAGGATGGAGATATCAGGCCAAAAGGTACATGAGCTCCCACCTCAGAGCTATTAAACTCTGAATCCTTAAAGACAGCACTGGAAATATGAAAGTCAAATTGGTTTAGAAGATACTTTGCCAAGACTGTGCTCCTAGTCTTTGTGCAATGCTCTCTGAGAGAAGTCCATCAGTGAGTGAAAAGCTGCCCCAGGTAGGCTGGTCTCTGGTGGAAAATGTATGGGGGGAGCTGAACTGCGGGGGACTGAATTGAGGACCCGTAAGTTCAGTTCAGTGCTGTGGTGAAAGGATAATGATCTCTAGGAGGAGGAGGAGATTCTCTCTAAAATGATTTGGGGGTTAGCATGGTAGAGATGAACTAAGAGGGTTTAGAAGGGTTTCAGATTCAGGTTAATGAAGGTTTGGATTTAATCTATGGAAGGAAACAGGACACAGAAGAAGACTGACTGTGGGGTTTTCTCTTCCCTGTGTCCCTTCGCAGCCTTCCCTGTGGGGCTGACAGCCTCTGCCTTCTGCTGTCACACTCCATGCACACATGGTCTCTTGTGTCCTTCCCACCCCAGCTGTCCCTGCAGCTGCTCACTTTTACCCCCATCAGTCTCCACAGCATTCTCTACTCATCTTCCTGCACATTTTGACCACTGACAGAAAAAAAAATAATAGGGAAAGATGTAGGGGAGCAGCAGGGTCAGCAGCTGGCCCTGGAGATAAAGGAGGGCAACAAAGGTGGTGAAGGATCTAGAGGAGAAGACCTACAAGGAGAGGCTGAAGTCCCTGGGTTTGTTCAGCCTGGAGGAGACTGAGGGGAGACCTCATGGCGGCCTACAGCTTCCTCACAAGGGGGAGCGAAGGGGCAGGCGCTGATCTCCTCCCTCTGGTGACCAGCGATAGAACCCGAGGGAACGGCATGAAACTGTGACAGGGGAGGAGGGTTAGGTTGGAGATCAGGAAAAGGTTCTTCATGGAGAGGGTGGTTGGGCCCTGGAACAGGGTCCCCAGGGCAGTGGTCACAGCACCGAGCTTGGCTGAGTTCAAGCAGCATCTCAATGATGCTCTCGGTCATCTGCTCTGATTGGGCCAGTCCTGTGTGGAGCCAGGAGCTGGACTGGATGATCCCTATGGGTCCCTTCCAACTCGGGATATTCTGTGATTCTGTGGTCCTATGACTCTACGACACGGGCTGTCGGCTGCTGCGGCGGCTGCCCTGCAGCGAAGGGCTTCCTGCTGCCGGCTGCTGTCGGCGCGGCGGCGGCCAGGCCCTGGCGCAGGCAGGGAGC
>VWZZ01000090.1:325071-337700 GCA_013399095.1 Psophia crepitans
ACTGACTTTTATTCTTTTCTGTAAACCAGAAGTGAGCCACCCGCTTTCTGTCCTCACAACATTGACAGGAGAAAAGTGGGCGACACAAAAAACCTCGCACAAGTCTGAGGCAATGGAAGTTCAAAGCCTGCAGGGTGGGAATGACGGCAGCGCTAAGAAAATTCCCCCACCGCCCAGCTGACTTCTTGTCATCTTTGGGTATTTCTGCTTGTCAAAACTGGTTTCAGTCGCGGATATGCATTGATAATGCCAAGGAAGTGCAAACTGGTTCTTGCACACCGGCCTGGGTCCTCACGTAAAAATGTAGTGGCTTCAATATAGGGATGAGCCTGCAGAAGGATCCCTGGCAGAGCTGTGCCTCCGTAGGGATTTGATTCAGCTGGAGATGCCTAATGCATGCGTTGCTGCCACTGGGCTTGCAGGTGCCTGATGCTGGGTTTTCCAGCTGGCACCAGCAGCGTGCCAAACGGGATGCAGTATGTGTCTGCACTGTCACCCTGAGGCCTCAGGCAGAAGCTGGTCCAAGGGAAGTGAGTCCTGTCACCGGCGGTGCTGCAGTCGGGATGCTGCTGCCCTTGACTGGAGAAACAGGCAAGGAGTTGATGTCATCACCTCATCACCTTGAGGCTGACGTCTGTCTGCCCGTCTGCCAGTGGGGTGCGGCAGGAGAGGTTGTCCTTCTCAAAGAGCCCGGAGTTTTTATGACAGCATTAGTGACCTTTCTACTGATTTTCCATAATTTTTCAGCAGACCTGGAATTGGGTAATTAGGTTAGCTAAAAAAGGGAGAATTGGGAATTATCTTTTATTGTTTTAGTATTAAAAACCTTTAAAATGTCAGCCAGCTTGGTAATTGATGAAAGGAGGGTGAGACTTCACTTTAAGGAATAAACTTCAGAACAAAGTTATTTTTTTTTCTATGCCGCAGCTGAAAGTGAATTAGCAGTAAAACAAATGTGCCTTTCAGAGGAGCCCAGAGTATTAGGAAGGAGGAAATGTAGATAAGGGTCACATTTTAATTAGCTGTGATTTCTACAGTCTCCTCTATTTTGTATGAAACTGTCTAGAAAATAAGTAAGTCCTGTGTTTCACTTCTACACACTATTCCACACATTTGAATTATATGTGTAAAAGGACAACATGGGACAAAAAATGGTGGCCACGCTTACCACTGCGAACTTCAGAAAAGCCATATTAATGAAATATATTTTCAGCTGTACATAAAAAAACTCCTCGTGATAATCTGCATTACTTTTTGGTGTTTTAGCTTATTCCTCTCATGACAGTTCAAAAAATACTATATTAACTGAAAAAACTTTAGCTGTTATGACTACTTTATAAAATTATCAATATGGTTGCTTAAAAATAGATTTGAAAGGATTACTTTAGACTTCTCAGCTGATAGAGGTTATTATAAGCTATAGTATTGACCATGGGGTGTAGAGGGTGCCTACCTTTGTCATCTACCTTGACTTTAGCAAAGCTTTTGACACTGTTTCACACAGCATTCTCCTAGAGAAGCTGGCAGCTCATGGATTGGACCGGCACACTCTTCGCTGGGTTGAAAACTGGTTGGAAGGATGTGCCCAGAGAGTTGTGGTGAATGGTGTTAAATCTAGTTGGTGGCCGATCACTAGCGGTATTCCCCAGGGCTCAGTCTTGAGGCCAGCGCTGTTCAACATCTTTATCGACGACCTGGACGAGGGGATAGAGTGCACCCTCAGCAAGTTTGCAGAAGACACCAAACTGGGAGGCAACATCAGTCTGCTTGAGGGTAGGGTGGCTCTCCAGAGAGATCTGGACAGGTTGGATCGATGGGCCGAGGCCAACTCTATGAGGTTTAACAAGGCCAAGTGCCAGGTCCTGCACTTTGGCCACAACAACCCTGGGCAGCGCTACAGGCTTGNCCTTTTGTTTCGCTAGAGGGCACTATTAAACAGAAAATGCTGTATTTAGCTCGCAGCTGAGAGAGGAGACATCCTCTATTTCCAGTTGCAAGAAATCCTGAGGGAAATTCAGCTTTCAGCAGCTGATTTTAACTCGATTTTTAAAATTTATTTCTTTATTTTTTTTTAACCTGCACTGTCATTTTACTACCCTTACTCTTCTCCACTGGGAAAACCCGCTGGAATCATGTCAGCCAAATATCAGACCTATTTCACTTTTTCATGCATTTAAAATATAGCACATCAGCATGAAAAAAAAGGTGGTGGTGCCGAAAGGCATAGAGTGGGCAGAATACTGAGCAAAGGGAATTTCCTTCATGAGAGTGGAGATAGCTCTCTCGTTGTATTTGTGAATATTAGTAGTCTCTTGCTTCAGTCCATATTCTTATCCTTCATTTCAAGATGCAGAGAAAATTAGCAAGGGGCTTTCACAGTTTCATCTTGAAACTTATGCCTTTCCTATGAAAAAAAAACAAACAGCCCAACATTCAACTTATGACAAATAACAAACACAAGATATGTCCATTTAAACAGCTGTGGAATGAGAGCTACTGAGTACAAGTCTGGAGAAACCTAGAGCTTTGACATATTTACAGCAGACTTCATCATCCCACTGTTATTAGCTTCTAGTATGAAACACCTTTATTTTGGAAACCATTTTGCGGTACAATGTAATTATCTCCTTATAGAACCTGGGGAAAATTCCACATGTCACACCCCTTCGAGTTTTTCTAAGAAATGTAATAATGTTTCCTGATATAGGAAGGAAGAGAGGTGATGACCTAAGGCATGTATTGTTGGAAACAAGGATGTGGTTTTTCCAGCACTGTCCATCTGGTGTCTTTCATAACACAGTGTTAATATAGCTAAGTGTGGAGAAGACCAGAAGCAAAAGCAACTGCTTCGGGGAAAGCAATAATGAAACCATTTCACCAGTTTTGTTCCGAACACAGTAGGATTGTAATAGAAGGCTGATAGCCAACACTCAGCAGTGTCAAAGAAAGCAAATAGGTGAGGAAAATATATAGATTGAGAACAATGTTTATGAATGCTGATGCCGAGTTCAACAGATCGACACTGAAGAAGGTATGGATTAAAGAACTATGGAGAACTGCATGGAACTATGTGTTGAAAATTATCTTGCAAACCACTTTTAACCAAATGTATTTTTGAGTAGTCTGGCTTTCAGTAAAAGGATGAACCAAATAACTTTGCATATGTTTTGGTAGTTTAAAAATATGTGCTATGTATGCAACAATTTTTTGTAAGTGGCTGTTTGTGCACAAGCACTGATTTTATTGGAAAGCAGTATGGGTTAATTTTTTGCTGAGTGAGGTGGAGTGCCAAGGTGAGGTTTGTGATTCCTACTTCAGAGACAGGACTGGCTGGGCTCTGCGGCCTTTCCCTTTCTGCTTCCCTCTTTGGACCCTATAGAGTAGCAGTTCCCAAATTCTGACTTCCGAAGTTGTGTCAGGGGAGGTTTAGGTTGGATATTAGGAAAAACTTCTTCATGGAAAGAGTAGTAAGGTGTTGGAACAGACTGCCCAGAGAGGTGGTTGAATCGCCGTCCCTGGAGACATTCAAAAAACGTGTAGACGTGGCACTCCAGGACAGGGTCTAGTAGGCATGGTGGTGTTAGGTTGACAGTTGGACTTGATGATCTCGGAGGTCCTTTCCAACCTTAGTGATTCTATGATTCTATGTGTTAGCTTCAAAACTTGTGAGACAGCTCAGACCCACAGCACGTTGAAATGCTAGAACTGAGGCTGAGGGGAGGAGTGCAGCCGAATGTTCCCACAGCATGTTTACTCTGTACTGGGGCCTGCACAGCTGCCAGCGTAGAGGACAGTCTGTGCAAAGATGCTCAGCTGTGGTGGGCTGGCGATGGCCAGAGGCCAGGTGCCCCCAAAGCTGCTCTGTCACTGCCCTCCTCAGGTGGGCAGGGGAGAGAACATGTAATGAAAGGCTCCTGGGTCAAGATAAGCATGGGGAGAGATCCCTCACCAGTTACCATCACGGGCAAAACAGACTCGACTTGGGAAAATTGAGTAGGATAGTGAGAAATAAAACCAAATCTTAAAAACACCTTCCCCTCACCCCTCCCTTTGTCCCGGGCTTAACTTCAACTCCCCATTTCTCTCCCTCCTCTCCTCCAGCTGCACAGGGGGATGGGGAATGGGGGTTGTGGTCAGTTCATCACATGGTGTCTCTGCCGCTCCTTCCTCCTCAGGGGGAGGCTCCAGCGTGGGGTCCCTCCCCTGGGAGACAGCCCTCCATGAACTTCTCCAATGTGAGTCCTTCCCACGGGCAGTTCTTCACCAACTGCCCCAGTGTGGGTCCCTCCCATGGGACGCAGACTTCTCCAGCATGAGTCCCCCATGGGGTCACAAGGCCCATCAGCAAACCTGCTCTGGTGTGGGCTCCTCTCTCCACAGGACCACAGGTCCTGCCAGGAGCTTGCTCCAGCATGGGCTTCCCACAGGGTCACAGCCTCCTTCAGGTGTCTCCACCTGCTTCGGCATGGGGTCCTCCATCGGCTGCAGGTGGAATCTTGACTCCACCATCATCCTCCATGGGCTGCAGGGGGACAGCCTACCTCACCATGGTCTTCACCATGGGCTGCAGGGGAATCTGCGCTGGCACCTGGAGCATCTCCTCCCTCTCCTTCTTCCCTGACCTGGGTGTCTGCAGAGTTGTTCCTCTCACATCTCATCACTCCTCTCTCTGGCTGCAGCTGCTCCTGCTGTTGTGCAGGTTTGTTCCCCTCCTTATTAACTATGTTACCCAGAAGGTGCTACCACTGTCACTGATGGCCTCGGCCTTGGTCAGCAGTGGGTCCATCTTGGAGCTGGCTGGCATTGGCTGTATCAGACATGGGGGAAGCTTCTGGCAGCTTCTTGCGGAAGTTTCCCTGGTAGCTCCCCTGCTACCAAATCCTTGCCACACAAATCCAACACATAAATCTACGCAGTTCTACACTGTAAATTGTGGTGAGGGCCTGCTCAGAGGACCCCTCAGAATGGTGGAAGCCTATGGGCAGAGAAGTGTGTGTGTTTTCTCTTGGCACAATTATGTACTGTGCTATAAGAGGACACTGAAAACCCTCAGCTGGTATTTGCAGGACCATTACTGAAAATGGGTATCCAGACCCTTTAGCTTCCCGTCAGATCTCAGCTGGCTGATTTGTTTGAACTTCCTGTTCTGTTTCTCTTAATGGTGCCTTTGACTCTAAGGCTCAGAGAAAATACGTGAAAAAGAACTCTTTGGGAGGAAAAAAAATAAGAGTGAAAGATCAGACAGTTCATAGGACTCCTTTTAAATGGGCCACCGGATGACAGAAGTACTGTAAGTGCATGGGGTATTACATGGACTCTTTCTCACTTTCTGTACAAGGTTATTTAAATGATAAACCGCGGCGCTTGGTTCTCTCCGCATGTGGACACCAATAAGAATGCTCTTACCTGACCTGTGCGTTTTCTGCACTTCTTTTGCTTGATTTCGTGGGTGACGTTTGGGCAGTGTCCCTCTGAATAATACATTTGTCTTTGAATAGCATTCCTGCGCCGCTTTGTGTCGGCACTGCCAGAAGCCAGCCAGGGCTGGTGCTCGACCTGCACGTCTGAGACGAGTATGTGGGACTTGATTGCACACGGGGCTCTGTCGAAGTGTTTCTTGTGTGACGAGCAAATGACACAGCCGTCTAAGGAGTCAGCAGCTAGAGAACAACACCCTTCCCTGCTTTCTTTTAGCTAAGCAGCTGATATGTGTGTGTATAAAAGCTGCTGAAATAGTAAGAGAAGGTGGCATTGAGAAGAACCGAGGGCAATGCGAGACCATCAGCCTGGTCGGTTTCTACCTGTTTTACAGGCACAGGAGTTAGTTTTCAAAGTTGGCACTAGTTACATCTCTTTTCTTTCCAGATTCCTCACTTTGTTGTTTGCTTGTGTGTTTGTTTTCTGTCTCTTGGGTCATAAGGCATTTGTTTAAAGAGAAGAGTGTTTGGAGATGTTTGTTTATGTTTTCTTCTCTGAAACACCACTGGCTGGTAATGACATTAGCTGCAGAGAGATAGTAACCTTTGGCTAAGAGTCAAGCATTTTCAACAGGCATGCCCTCCTGCAGGCTCGAAGCGGTACCAGCTCATTCAGCTGTGTGGTAGACCCCGTCCCTCACTTGTGCTTGTGTACGAGATGAGGAAGAGAGGGATCTATTACAGATTTAGCTGCAGAATGAGGAGCAGAGAGGAGAAAAACTTAGATGCCAGATATATATAATTGGATGCCTGCCACTGCAGTCTCTGCAGCACAGGCCACATGCCAGATCTCTTTCTTGGCCTGGTAAGGCAATTGATTAAATCAAGTTAACCACTGTATGATTCTAAACTTTTCTTCTTGCTGGCTCCCTTTTATCTAATTTCCTGCCTTCCAGAATATGTTGCTACAGCTACTCACAGCATCACTGACTCTGAAAGTGACAGAAATAGGGTTTTGTTTTCTTCGTTGGAGTGATATGATGGGAAAGAATGTCTGCCTAGGACATTTTGCCCTGCTGGTAATCCTATACTGTTACTGAAAGTTGTGTCCTCCCACTTGTATTTCCTGACTAGTGTTTAACCAGGCTCTGTCCTCATCTAAATGGCTGGTAGAGCAGGTGATACACGTGTGTGGCTGTGCAGCACAACAGCCAGTGCTAGCGCAGGAGCTGAAATTCTCCTAGCCTTTTGGTAATGCCACGTCTGGTATAACTGGAGAAGTTGACCAGTTCTCCAGAACTTTGAGGTGGATTTGCTTACAACTTTTCCTTACATTGAGCTCTCAAAGAAGACCACAAGTTTTTTAAATGGAAGAGATGTCAGCTTTTATGAGGATATAAATTAGAATATTTAACTTTTTTTTCCCTGTAAATACTGGAAGCTGAAGCTGACTAGAGATGGAGTAAAGGTCCGTAACTAATCTTCTTCTGCCATTGTCATTGCAGTTGGATTCTCGTTTCCTTCTGGTTTCAGACAGCTCAGTAGCTTCCTGGGTTACAGCAAATTCTGGAATTCCTCTCCAGTCCATGGGAAGTTTCTTTTCCATTACTTCAGAGCGGGAGTGTCAGCTCCCTATTGTTCCAATAGTCTCTTTGTTTGGGCTGTAGGCACTCATTTCTTTGTTGAACCCCTTGTCTTCTTGTAGCACCTTGCAGACTCTGGAACTTTCTGCACTTGCAGTTTACACTTGATGACAAGGTAATAGCGCAGACAGGGTAATAAGTGGAGATACATTAAAACAGATTAAGACCTGGATCAAAATTGTCTAAATTCTACAAGAACACCCACTCTGAAATGAAATGAGGTAATTCGTCACTGGTGATAGCTCCTGTGGCGACTTTACGCAGAAGCTCTTAGCATTCTTCCAGGTTGTGATCCCAAAGTCTGTGGTAGATGGCTCCCCTAAGCTATGGCAAGATTTTTTTTTAACCTTAGTCTTTCTGAGTAGGACTATTTTATGAGTTGTTTTTATAATTCTTCTATTCTCATTTCCTCTCCATTTGAAACTTCTCCTGCTGCTTTCCTTAAGCTAGAGGAAGTTGTCAATCATTTGTCCATTGTCCTCTGCGGTTATAGTTATTCCTGCTGTGTAGTTCAATGCTTGCTATCAAACATTAACTAACAGAGTGGCATTTTTAGTAGTTGCATGTGGCCCACCTACTGCTGTTTTGAGTCCTTAAATCTTCTGCTGAGTGTGCAGAAAAGCCTTGGTATTGACTGCAACTATACTGAGGAGGAACGTACTGCTGGTGGGAACATGTGCAATGGGACTTTTTTTAATAGCTTTTTCCAGAGAAGACAATGATAAAACTAAATTTTATTACAGAAGGGAGGTGCATTTCAAATATGTAATTGTAAACACAATTAAACATGATTTATTATTTAATCTTGATATTCTGCAAACAGAAATTTTCAAATGTGTTTCTGGGATGGTGAATTCAATCTTGTATCCTGTGCTTTGGAGGAATAATTTGCATTGCCAAATACAGTTTCTGAATTCTCCTGATTTAAAATTTCTATTCTGGAAAGGGTATATTGGTGGCTGAATTTAAGCAAGAGAAAAACAGACTGGAAATTTACCAGCTGATGAGTAATTGCCTGACTGGACTTGCAGGTGAGTTCTTTATTCAGCATCTCAGCATTTTTGTGGCAGTATAGGCAAGATCACTTCTTATTTTCCCATTCCTTATAGAGAAGAAATGGTTAACCTGTCTAAAATCCATCCTGGAACTGAGGTACACCTGGGGATCTTGTTGACTTTGTAAGGGTAGTGGCCCACTCATTGAATGTATTATCATGTCAACTTGGAGATTTAAGACTGCGTTTTAATTTAAATAACAATAATCTTATAAAAATACCCAAATGAAAACTTATTATAAAAGCAGACCATGATATGGGCTTCTGTATTTAATTCAAAAACTAAAAGTAACCCATATTTTCTTTCATATTTCTTAAGGGAACTTTCATTCTAAAAATAATCTCCAAGTTGAATTTGCTTAAGGGCAAATGTGATGGTGAATATTTCAGCATTACCTGAATGTTGATCTTTAACTGAACAATAGAGAGAATAATGGTTTAGAAATTGTTTCAAATATAATAAAGCATAATGTTTGGATAGCCGTATTCTCTCATTGCTTTATTTAAAATTAGCAACGATCACTGTGAAATAGATAAACCTTTTGAGGGAATTCGTAATTTTTGTTTTGTTTACAGAGCACATTTGCCAGCCTTCCTTTAGGTACATCTCTGTCTTTTTTTCCAAAACAGCTTGTGATATTAAATCAGAAAACAAATGAAATTGGTTTTATATGTAGCAAAGCTATTTAATTAATTTTGCATTTTATTTTTCACTTGCATGTTGAAAATGTAAAAGTATACAATTTCACAAAATGGTTCAAAGTTCAAACCAAATACAAGAATCTCAAATTACGTTCCTAAATATGGATTCAGAAAAAAAGGTACTCTGACTGTCAAAGGTGGTGAGCACCTGCTATTGCCAGAGATTTGCATTCATGTGGTTGAAGTCCCATGAAGGAGTAGCTGCAGCAGCAGGTATGGTTTGGCCTTGTGGAGTACCCTGGGTCTTCATCCTCACTCCTGTACATCTCATCAGCATTCTCCGGATAAAATCCTTGGTACCAGGATTGTGGCTCCCTCCTACCGGTATATGAAGCTCATAAATTGATTGAAGCTTGGGTTTCAATGAACTTCTTAAACCTTTACATTCAGAAATGCTATTTGAGGATTTTTCTAAACTGTTTTAGAGTCTTGGGCTTTGATTTTATCACTGTGCCATAACCTCCTCAATTTACATTGTTAAGACAGACACTGGTGTCAGAAACCTTGGGACTCAAATTTGGAGTTTGATCTCACCTAGAGCTTATGTTTGGCTTCCAAGTAATGGATTGAACCCATCTCTTATTTGAGATGGAGGTTTTGATCAGCTCCTTTCATTCTGTTCCTTTTTACATATACATGTATATATACTTAAGCTAAACCTGGTAATTACCTCTCTTGGCTGATTATTTTGGGGGCGATGATGCGAGAGTCATAAGCATTCATTTCTGTAGTGTTATCCCACTCCACCTCCTCACCATGTGTTGAATTGCTATGGTATTTTTGTTCCTTTCTTGTCTAGTCCTCTCCAGCCTTCTCTCTTCTCACCATGGACTTACAAGCTTGTAAGAACTGAATCTTTGTTCAGTTTTATTTTCTATTTTTCTCTTTTTTTCTTCTCCCTTCTAACTGAATGTGTGTGAGTGAAATGACGGAAGAAGAACATTGGGCTGCTTACTTTGCGTTGGTGTTTACTATGAGTCATAACAACAGCTTGGTGCACTTGAAAACTTTTCGGGTGGGAGAATCAACAGCATGGATGCAGCAAAAGAAACAGCAGAATGTACTGTACTTGCAGTTCTCTGACTCAAGGACATAATTGTGGATGATGGGAATGCGTTTTGATAGAGATTTGCACTTACTCATGCTATGGATATATAAAATTTCTGCTAAGGAAGCAAATCTGGTTGCTGAAAGTTTGCCCTAGTTGCACTGAAACTGGACTTACTGGGAGGGATTTTGGTGGTAGCTGGCTTTTCACAGAGCTGCCTAAAATAGGCTTGGTGTGAGAAGTAGGTCTAGAATGATTATTTTTATACTGGCAGTACATAGAAGCTTAACATGAGATGACTTATACATCATACTGCGCTCCAGTTATTTGCCTGGAATTACCCAGATTCAGACAGTTTAAGAACTATTTATCCTTATGTCTGGAATTACCTTGTTCCCAAACTGCTCACAATGTCTTACAGTTACATCAGAGACAATGATTTGTCCTCCATTGGTACAGAACTGAGTGTGTATTAGAATCTTGTCTGGTCAAACACTACACAAAGACTGCGCTGTCTTAATTTCTAGTTGAACAGTCGAATATAAAACACTCTATTCCCTATTAAGTGACTGAAACAAACAGGAAGAGACAGTACTCAGCCCAGCAGCTGAAAGTCTATTTATCATGGTAATAAATGAGGCTCCAGATCACTTTCTGGATGTAAAGTGCTGTTAAACAATAATTTCCTGACTTGTCTGTGTTCAAAGAACTTACGGGTGTTACAAGCTGCCAAACTTGGTTCCAGCTCCAACACTCAGCGCCCAACACAAGGAGAGCAACAAATACTAAGACATGATATTAAGGTATTAGGGTAAGGTAGGCAAACAGTATACATGAACTGAGACAGGAAGAAAACATCAGGATAAGGTAGAAGGATACAGCCAAGTTGTTCCCATTGCACATCATAACCTGCAGTTTCCTATGTAAAATTTAAAAAATTGTTTGATTAAAAATTGCCTACACATAGTGGGAAAAAATACTCACTAGACAAACAGTTTCACTGTTCAGCTCTGTTGGATGGTCAGTATTTGCCCATTCCACAAGCCATGCCATTATACTGGCAGTAATTTTCCAAGTGAATAGTGATGTTGGTTGCTAGTCAGTCTCAGCTGTCCTCATCTACCAGTGAACAGACCAGATGATAAACCAAGAAGATCAGGGCTACAATTGTCATTATAAAGATCCTTTCAAATTGATGACTGTGCAACCACTCTGCCTTCATACAGAAAATACTAATCAGCAAAGTCAAAGGACTGTTACTTTTATAGCAGAATAATGGTAGTGCATTGTGGAACTGCAAAATTCCACAATTTCCACAGAGCACATGAGAAATGACTGCCTGGCATATCATGATACTCGTGACACTTATGGATGCGAAAGGAAAATAATTGCACAAACGTGACTGCTGAAAGAACATGCAAGATAAGAAGTGACTTGTATCAATACCAGCAGAATTGTTATGGATACCTGGCATTGCCAGTTATAAGCAAGAAGCTGGCAGGAATGTTGGCCCAGAAAATACCATATTAGAATCTGTTTTCAGTAATAAGGCCAAAGACAGCTAGAACTAGAAATGTCATTGACTGATTAAAACTCTATGGGCTGTTTATGTTTCACACTTAGGTGTCACTTCAGAAAAAAGTAAAATAGACCAAGAGCTGAGATAAGTACAGTATCAAGTTCTGAGTCTAAAGGCAATTACACTAATGCCAGACTCACACCTGAGTGTGACTGATCTGAACTGCTTACAGCAGCCAGGCAGAATGAGGGTGCATGTGAGGTTAATGACTGTGCTGAACATGCTCTCAGATGTTTCAGTGTTGGGTAAATATTAAACAGAAGAAAACAAATGTGAAAACATGACCTCTGTCAAAATAGTTCACCTCCTGTGAACAGAAGACATTACATAGCTTCTTGACTCAGAAGAAAGATTGGTCTGGGGATAAAGTTTTGGATTGTGGTAAAATGCTCGTTCTGGCGCAGACCTCAAGTGTGCCTTTAGATTCACAGATTTTTAGGGTCAGAAGGGATCAATACACCTTGGCTGCCTCTATGATCCAGGATGCAAACCCTTACTCAAATCCTGCATCAAGCCTGTAACTTTTTTTTTCCCCCATTACGTATCATATAGAAAAATATCTTGCCTTGATCTACATAGAGTGGATAGTAGCATGCATTTCTAGTAAAGTCTCCTCAGAAGTTATTTGCCCTTACAGTTGCAATAGTATGCCTTATTTCTAGTCCAGATTTCTCTCTGATATTCATTATACTGAGATTTCTAACAAAAGTGTCTTCCTGGTAGTGGTGCTTCTCTACTCCAATCAAGGGGGCTGATTAAACATTCTCTTGGATAGATCAAGTCACTTAGTCATAGCTGCGTATTTCATAGAATCATTAAGGTTGGAAGAGACCTCAAGGATCATCTAGTCCAACCATCCCCCCCCCACCTATTACCCACTAAACCATGTCCCTAAGTACCACATCCAACCTTTCTTTAAACACCCCCAGGGATGGTGATTCCACCACCTCCCTGGGCAACCCGTTCCAATGCCCGACCACCCTTTCCCAGAAGAAATTTCTCCTCATCTCCAACCTAAACCTCCCCTGGTGCAACTTGCAGCTGTTCCCCAAGACTGCCCAGACTTCTCTGCCCAGACTTCTCTGGGCAGTCTGTCCCAATGCCTCACTACTCTTTCCATGAAGAAGTTTTTCCTAATATCCAACCTAAACCTCCCCTGAGGCAACTTGAGGCCATTCCCTCTTGT
>VWZZ01000090.1:337889-350819 GCA_013399095.1 Psophia crepitans
CTGAGTACAGGGGGACAATCACCTCCCTGCTCCTACTGGCTACACTATTCCTGATACAGGCCAGGATGCCGTTGGCCTTCTTGGCCACCTGGGCACACTGCCGGCTCATGTACAGGCAAGCGTCAGTCAACATCCTCAGGTCCTTTTCCTCTACACAGCTTTCCAGCCACCCTGCCCCAAGCCTGTAGCGCTGCCTGGGGTTGTTGTGGCCAAAGAGCAGGACCTGGCACTTTGCCACATTGAACCTCATCCCGTTGGCCTCTGCCCAGCGATCCAACCTGTCCAGGTCCCTCTGCAGAGCCATCCTACCCTCCGGCAGATCGACACTTCCCCCCAGCTTGGTGTCATCTGCAAACTTACTGAGGGTGCACTCAATTCCCTCATCCAAATCGTCAACAAAGAAGTTAAAGAGGATGGGCCCCAACACCGACCCCTGGGGGACAACACTCACAACCGGTCACCGGCTGGATTTCACTCCATTCGCCGTTTTCTGAACTTGTGTATTTCTTGCAGTTTTTCCTAAGTCGCTTCCAATTCTTCACCTGCAGTGCAGAAGCTGACATTTGTCACAGCATTGCATTTGGACCTTCAGTTCAGTCAGTAATCTACCATGATCCCCAGCATCCTTCTAAATTTGAGATTAGTGTCCACCATCTATCATGTGCTTTGACGTATGTTCTTTTTAACTAGATTTGTATTTGGCTGTATCAAAATTGATGTTATTTAAATGAACCTATTTCACCAGAGCCACTCTGATCAATCTGCTCTGTCGCCACAATTCATTTGCACTCGGTTGCCCTTTTGTCATCTGCAAATGTTGGACCTTTTCTTCTCGGTTATTCGTAAAGACATGGGTTCGCGTAAGGACTCATGGTCAGTCCCTGCTAGTCTTGGCAAAAAGATTCTCACAGCACGGTGGTCTGACATTTATAGTTACTGTTGAGACCCATCCATCAACCAAGCCTCACTCTGTTTAGTACAATTATGCGTTGTGCTGTTATTCCTTTGTCATGTGACAGAACTAAGTAGTTTATCACAATGTTTCTAAGAGGTTATATTAAGACATTCTGTTGACTGAAACAGAAATTAACCAAGTATATAGTGCCATCAAAATTTAAGACCTATTTGCCATAAAACACTGATTGTCATTATATGGTAGCTGTATTCTGAGTCAGTCTCTTTACTGCTTTGCCTGCGATGATAGTGCACTAACTGACATACAGTCACCCAGGTCATAGTCTTTATCATTCTTATATTGCTAGCCTACCTCTAGCTTTCTCCCAAGTCATTTGAACCACCTCTAACTATTTTTAATACAAATTGTATTTAGTGTGATGCATAAAGAATAACAAAAGATGCTAGTTGTACCAGGCAATGGAGAGACAAGCAAAGATCCCTTGTCCTACCTGGTTTACCTTCTAAGTGGAAAAAAAGGGTAGTGGACACATTGTGAACAATGGCATGGAAATTACCATGTTAATTCCATAGACAAGGTGAAGATATTACCTTTTATCAGATGGACTAACATGCAACAAAATTTAAAATTAAGTAGAAATTCAGAGAAAATGGTTTACATTTTTGTCAATGTATGTCTGCTAAAACGCATAAGAGAACTGGTACTTGATAACTGGAGAGGACAGAATATTGAGATGGACTGAAAGAGGGGAAGAGGTGATTAGGTAGTTGGTTTCTGTGTAAAAGAGAGAAATATAAGGGCATTTTGTTACACCTGAGTGGAGACAGGCAGTGAGGTGCAAAGAGGGACCTGGCTTCAAATGGGACAGCCTGAGGACAGCAAGACCCACTGCCAGGGAGAACAGCAGCTTGCACTGGCTTCACTGGCCAGTGAGAACATTTCAGGTGTGAGAACTAGTTATGCTAAAGACCTCGAAAGGCATTTGGAGGGAAAAAAAAAGCAAGTAAGAAAAAAATGGTGTATTCTAATTGTTGTTTGGGAAAACCTGCTCTTCTTGGAAAGGTCAAGGCAGCTGGAGGAGAATCCAGATGACTGGAAAAGCAAGCATCACCCCATTTCAGAAAAGAGCAAGGAAGAAGTTACAGATCAGCCTTGTCTCAGCCCCTGTGAAGGTTATGGAGCAAGTCCTTTTAACAGCCTTTACTAAACACGAGGGACAGGAAGGTGATTGAGAATGATCAACATGGATTTGCAAATTGCAAATCATGTCTAACCAACTTGATTGCTTTCTATGGTGAGGTGACTGGCCCTGCAGAGTAATGGAGGGCAGTGGATCCTTGAGGATCTGTTACTGGGACCCATCCTGTTGAATATCTCCACTGATGACCTTGATGACATGACAGAGGCACCCTAGCAGTTTGCTAGCGATACCAAAGGTGGCAAATGCTCTGAGGGCAGGACTGCTATTCAGAGGGACCAGGACGGCCTGGAGAAACAGACTGGTAGGAACTTCATGAATGTCAAGAAAAAGAAATGCAGCGTCTTGTATCTTGGAAGGAATAATCCCATATGGCAATAAAGGGTGGAGGACAATTGTCTCATAGTCCAGGTAGTCAAGAAGTTGAACATGAGACAGCAGGGTGCCCTTGCAGCAAAGAAAGGCAATAGCATCCTGGGCTGTATTGGTACAGGACTGTATTAGTCCTGGGCTGTATTAGCTCCCCAGTATAAGAGGCCTGCACACATTGGAGCAAGTCCAGCAAAAGGCCCAAATATCATTAAGGAATTGGAGCATACAAGACAGCCTGAGAGAGCTGGGGCAGTTCAGCCTGGTGAAGAGAAAGCTTAGGGCAAACATCATCAACCTGATGGGGCTGAGTTAAAGAAGGTGGAGCCGGACTCTTCCTGGTAGCAAGGTGAGAGGCAATCGATGCAAACTGAAATAGATGGAATTGCTTGTAAACATAAGAAAAAATCTTTTTATGGTGAGGGTGGTCAAGCACTGGCACGGGTTATCCAGAGAGGTTATAGAGTCTCCGTTCTTGAAGGTGCTCAAAACCTGAGTGGACACGGCTCTGAGCAACCTGCTGTAGCTGACCCTGCTTTTAGCAAGGTGTTGGAGTGGACTCTCTCCAGAGGTGCCCTCCAGCCTCGGCCAGTCTGTGATTCTGCGAACTCTGGAATCCAAAGATGTGGTCTGCACTGATTCCCTCTTAGTTTGTGGTTTGTTCTGTTGCAGAATCTTCTCTGAGACTGTGCCCCAGCCATTTTGCCTCAAAATTTTTAACTCTCATATATCTAATCTCACTGAGTTTAAAAATGTTAATTATTTTAGTTTTTGTCTAATATCTTCAGTAAATAGGGACAGTCAGGAGATGCATCAGTGTAAAACCAGAAAACACTACTCTGCTTCTTTCAACAAGAAAACACTCTTTTTGCATGAAATAATTCTGTTTTTTTTATAGAGGCTGGTCAACTAGCGACTTATGACAATAATCATCGAAGCCTGTCTTTTCCCAAAACTGGAGGTACAAACCTCTGTAATGTATATCCCTGTCTGCAAAACTTGTTGGTATGTTCCGACAATGAAAGGCTGTGCAGGATGAAAGTTCATGTTGTTACATCGGTGTTTGAAGGTAGTTGGACACTAAAACAACTGGGAATGTAAAGCACAAAAAAGCAGGACAAAGTGATATTACCCTTCCAGGTGACCATGTCCCTAATTGTCTGTTTTTGGATGTTTGCTGTGTTGGCTTGATCACATCTTGCCTCAGATCATCAGCTGTGTGGTTTGATAAGATTTCAAAATTTGGTGGTCTGGAATTGGTCTAATGGATTTTTGTATTCATATGCAAAATAAAGTATAAAAGAAACTCACCACTGAGGGTTGGAACAATTACCGTAGGCTGCTAACCATATGTGAGAGCAAAGTGCGTGACTTTCATATGATTAGAATGAATCAGAGGTAGCCCACTCTGTGTATTGCAGTGACACTCCTGTTAAGTGAATTCGTGAAAGCTGAGTGTTTGGAGTGCGTTAGATCAACCATAGATCTTTTCTAACAAGGGTTGTTTCTGTTTACAGCACCTTGATTAATGTGTAGCATGTGGTCTGTCCCTTCAGACACTTAGCAACTGCTGCATTTGAATGAGGCCATAAAGGAAAAAAATACAGAGGACGCTTTTCAAGTATATGAACGTCAAATGGAGCTGAAGTCACTGAATATGGCATTTCATTATATCCACTGGCCTGCAACATAAGAATCTAAATATAGAAATAATTACAGGCTTGCTTGTAATTTCACTGAAATAAGTGCCAAGGTTCCTGTAGTGTCTGAGGTGAGTAAGATAAGACTCAGTCCTCAGTCAATGTTAAACAATATAGAAAAGTATTGTTAAATAATTAGGAGATTTGAGCTTCTGCCATTTTTAATTCTGTGAACTTTTGAGTTATTATTTTTAGTGTTTTTTAACTCTCAATGTATGTTGTTACGTAAGCCCAGTATCTCATCATGAAGCAAATGTCTGTAAGAGTTTGGAGGTCAAAGGGCTGTGAAAATACACTGGGTCTAGAAATTAATCATCATACACAGATTTATTTGCAAGTATTAAATGAACTACATTTTTTTTTCCTCTTACAAAAGCCAAGTGCAATTCATTTTCATAAAGTAAGAAATTGGTAACAGCCCACCCCCTCATTAATAGTAGTTTTCAAAAAGATGCCTGTCAAAAATGAGGTCTTAAACCTCTTTGGTGTTTCCCACTGAAAATAAATGGAATGCATAGCTGTTGTCAACTGATAAAGGAGTAGTGAATTCAAGCAAACAAACAATAGCCAAAATATCTCAGTTATAAAACAGCTGAAGATTGATGTGGTGTCACCACTATTTTAAGGTCGAGCAGCCTGGGAAGACGTGTTGCAGTGTACAGTCCCTGTGGAGGAATGCACCACTGGGATAACCTCTTTGTCTCACCCTGTGTTGAGACGATTAGTCATTTGGACCATATTTCATATGTGACTGCACATAGAATAGATACCTCTTGATGAGACATGTTCCGTTCTTCATGTCTTCATGACAGAAATAAAACTGCAGTGTGCAGGTGTTTGGTTCACATATATTCATGTGTTCAGTTTGCACCCTTATAAAGAAGTAGTGCTTGGAAATGCGTCCCTTAGATAATGAGGCAGAGATGGGGGTGTGTGTATTGGGAAGAGGAGAAGCCTATGGGGACTCAGGAGTGAGCAGATAGGAGGAGGGGTGCTCTCTTGGGTAACCTTTATATCAGTTATGCATACTTACAATCTGTGCTGGTAAATTTTTAGTTTTTCACAGGTAGCTTGTGGGATATGCATATGAAAATGTGACGTTTTAAAACAGAACCTCACACTGGAAGCACTCTAGAAAGTCTGGGGGATATAGATGGGGGGACAGGAAGCATGAGAAGGCTATACTCTTCAGGTAGCATCTAACAGGTTATAGCCAGAGCCAGTAATAGATCTTCAATATCCTGACTTTTATCAGGTACCTTACTCATGAGATGCCACCTATTTAGGTAACTGATGCATTTAATAAGGAGATGAACTGATTTAGCAGCTGCTTCTGTGGCCCTTTAGTGCCTGGCACTTTTACTCATGTTTACTTTGAGTCTGAGTTTTGCAGCTTCAGACAAAGTTGGATATTGCTGAAATACGTATTTGAATTAAGTCTCTCATGTTAGTATTTCTGACATTGGACAGCTCTAAGTTTTGTCAGGATATTTAACTTCTATGTTAAGAAATGAACTGGTTTTGAAAGATAACTTAGGTGTAATTTTCAAAGTTGATCTAACAGGAAATTGTTCTGAGCCCTTTTACCTACGCCTGGCATCATATGGAGATGAAGTAAACATCTGCAAAATCCTGCTGCATTCAACAGAAGGAGATAACATTAAGGTTCTACTGCTATACTGTGTCTCAGGTTATTTCCCCAAGGATAGTTTAAGCTGAGAAGGATTTGTCTAAAATAATCACCATCTTAGGTTTTTTGGGGTATTTTTTGGTGCAAATTGTTATTTTGGAGTGTGTCTACAGGAAGCTATTAGCAGAGATTGGATATACCATTCTTGCCAAGAGGAAATGAGAAACTGCATACACTGTTTGTGGAAGATACTCGTCTGGAAATCATAATTC
The DNA here is from genome assembly GCA_013399095.1 of Psophia crepitans. NCBI lineage: Eukaryota > Metazoa > Chordata > Aves > Gruiformes > Psophiidae > Psophia > Psophia crepitans. Next base: position 343,975 of record VWZZ01000090.1, read on the forward strand.
AGCACTGTTCTTGTCAAGCAGGAAGACTGCCTGTAATTTTGCTTGTAATACGCTTGTAAATTTTATCCATTGATAGAAAAGGCATCCCAGCATCAATGGCAAGAGAAAGCAGCTGGACAGTGAAGGAGTGGCTGCCAAGCACACAGTAGAAGGCACTTCAGACTGTGCCATAAGAAAGAATTAAAATAGCAAAAAATAAACCTAGTGTGGGAGGAAAATATTAAACTCACGGAGAAAAGGGCGGCTTAAGTCTCCAGCCAAAGAGAACAGCTTTTTTTCCTCCCTCAGGGTCTGCAGGATTAATCTGTTTCTTTGCTTGTCAGTGTATACTTCCTACAGTCCGCATGCATACTTAGACACGAATAAGATATTTTGAGAGTCCCCGTGTGCCCAAGTGTTGGTTGCCGGAGGTAGGTATGGTGGAATTTTGAGGGGAGAAGTTGTAAGACTTGCTTATGTTTATACCCATCGGGCCTTGAGATAAACTTCAAAGATAACATATAGAACATTGGTCTTTGAATTCAGCAGTTACGGATGTACGCTGAACGCCTGGGTTTAGCAGCAGCTTCCCAGGAGGGAATACTCTCTCTGATGCCTGGTTCACTTGGAGGATCGAGGAAATAACTTTCTTGTTTCAAACTTCTCAGAAGCAGACATGACTTAGGGAGGGCTTTTCTGACCCAAAACACTCTCCATACAGCCTGTTTTCTGATGTATATTAATCACAGTAGCTCAGGGTTCCCCCTATTTAAAAATGATATGAAAATACACAAATTGATTCTATGATTCTATGAAACAACTACCTGTAGAGAACTCTTTATACAGAAGTCTGTATACAAAGATTTTATTTTTTCAGTGGTGGAAAAAATAATCCAATCATACTCGTTTTCAATTGAAGTTATTTCCTACCCTGCAACTAGTAACAGTGTTTGCAAACTACGATAATATGATAAATTATGATTATTAGTAGTATAATCACAATGTGGTGAGAATATAGTCAATGTCTGTTGATCTTCTGAGGAAAAAATCTTGCTTTTTTTGCAGATCAATATATTTCAAGACTAAGTATATCTCTAAAGTATAAACCCGAATAAAGGTATGTGTCAGACTCACTTGGAAATTAGAGATGAAAATGTCAACTATTTTAGGTAGTTACTGAGCTATATAGAATACTCTGAGTATAGTAGTGTACTACAGTACTTAGAACTGAAGATGATTTTGCTTGGAGTGTTTAATTTTAAAAGCAAACCTTGGTCTTCCTCAAAAGGACAAAGAAATGACACTAAACTGGGAGGAGTGGCTGACACACCGGAGGGTTGTGCTGCTGTTCAGCGAGACCTAGACAGGCTGGAGAGCTGGGTGGGGAAGAACTTAACGAAATTCAACAAGTGCAAGTGTAGGGTCTTGCACCTGGGAAAGAAGAATCCCATGTGCCAGTACAGGTTGGGGACTGACCTGCTGGAGAGCAGTGTAGGGGAAAAGGACCTGGGGGTCCTGGTGGACAGAGGGATGACCATGAGCCAGCAATGTGCCCTGGTGGCCAGGAAGGCCAATGGCATCCTGGGGTGCATTAGAAGGGCTGTGGTCAGTAGGTCGAGGGAGGTCCTCCTCCCCCTCTATTCTGCATTGGTGAGGCCGCATCTGGAGTATTGTGTCCAGTTCTGGGCCCCTCAGCTCAAGAAGGACAGGGAACTGCTAGGGAGAGTCCAGTGCAGAGCCACAAAGATGATGAAGGGAGTGGAATCCTTCCTTATGAGGAAAGGCTGAGGGAGCTGGGTCTCTTTAGCTTGGAGAAGAGGAGGCTGAGGGGTAACCTCATCAATGTTTATAAATATGTCAAGGGTGAGTGTCGGGAAGATGGAGCCAGGCTCTTCTCGGTGTCATTAAGCGATAGGACAAGGGCCAACGGGTGCAAATTGGAGCATAGGAGGTTCTGGGTTAATGTAAGGAAAAACTTTTTCACTGTGAGGGTGACAGAGCACTGGCACAGGCTGCCCAGAGAGGTTGTGGAGTCTCCTTCTCTGGAGACATTCAAAACCCGCCTGGACACGTTCCTGAGCGATGTGCTCTAGGTGGCCCTGCCTTGGCAGGGGGGGTTGGACTAGATGATCTTTCGAGGTCCCTTTCAACCGTTGTGATTCTGTGATTCTGTGAAAGAAGAAAAAGCCAAGAAAAGCAAAGAGCAAAGAAAAGAAGCAAATTTCACATCACATAAAATGTATTTTTCCGGTAGTTACTTAAATAATGCTGTATTTATGCTTTGTCTTTTCTGTCTCAAAGGGAAAATAGCATGCAAACAAGAAGTTTCACTTCAGTGGGAACTAGTGTTAGACTGATTAACACAACTAATTATTAAATTGAGAACATAACTTCCAGCATAAGCTGGAACATGGAGCTTTGGTGAGAATAAAAATAAATGCCAGAGAAAAAAAGAGATACATAATTCTGAAAAGATGCACTGCTTCCTTTCAAGCCAAAGAAATCAAAGCAGCCACAGTCACATTGATCTGAAAAACACTACTATGGCCCTATCCTGTGGATCCTTTGTAGGTGCATTTTGCTGTCAAATTTATCCAAACAGTCAGTCTGAGTGGCATTTCGGCCTACAAATATGCATGTGAGATCCTAAGTAGAAGTAGTCTGGTTTTCACAGTCATCTGAAATTATTGTAAAGGCTATGTGGACTTGAAGATGCTCTCTGCTAGTGGAATTCAAGGTATTTTTTTAGGACAGTAAATACAGGAATAGTAGCCTCTGCTTACATAATTGTATATTCATGTATGATAGTGCTAATGTTCAGCCATGTAAAGTGGTAGTTAGTTTTTATGTAAAATAAAATAATTTCTATGTTCCTGTATGTTTTTTTCCATTATATTCTCCCATTTACTGTTTTAGTTGTAACTGCTGTAAAATTTGGGCTGTTTCACTGCAGGGAGAAAAGATATTTGGTCTCTCACAGCAATGAACTGTGGAGTTAGTGGTTTGCCACTGAATAGCAGTGGTAATGTATGGCATTTTCTTTTTCTGCTTATGATTTTCATATATTCCTCAGAAGCATTTTTTTCATGGCAATAAATCTCATGTGAGGTTGTTCAGTTTCCGGTTGAGGGAGTGTTGGCCTGTACCTCTCTGAAAGGCACAGCTGAGAAGCAGCAGGGGAACATCCAGGCAAATGCCTGGATAATGCTGTAAGCATCTCTCACTGGTGGGAAGGGCTTGGGAGACACAAAAGTGGTGGAACTGGTGACTACAGTCTGTGGAAGAAGAGAAACATCTTAGGGAAGGAGATCCCAAGCTAGTGAGAGCAGAGACATCCAAAATCAGACCAAGAACCGTCTGTGGTGTCTGGTTCTTTTCCATTATTTCTACAGAGATTTTGAGGTCTTTTGATGCCTTTGCATTGTCTAAGCTGGTGGAAAGGAAGGAGAGTAAAACTGCCTGTCTTCAAGTGAGATGGTCGTCTGATGTGATATGCATTTTTCAGGGGTGGTGCTCAAGATTTTATGGGTGTGGGAAACACTGGTATTCCAGAAATGCTAGTAGAGAGTGTGTAAGGAGCATCTTCCATTCATCCACACAGGTGGATTTCTGGACAGTTTCACTCTGGTGAAGGTACTTCCCAGTTGATGATGGGTACAAGTGTAGTGTGTTTCTCAAGGAGGTTTCACTAATGATTCTTTTTCAGGTCATGTGTGTGCGTTTGCATTTTTCCAAAGATCCAAAAAAAATTTAATTTAGATTGAAAGTACTTGGTTGTTCTTTGTACATAGATAAGAGGGAGGAGAAGTGCGGGGGGTAAGAATAGTTGCAAAGGAAATTGGGAGTCATTCAATGTGTCTTCGGCACTTTATGGCATGTACTCTTCGCTTTACGAATTTAAACTCCTGTCATCTTAATATAGCCTGTAATTATTCCTCAGGGTACTTCAATTATTGAATGCCTATTTAAAGTAACTAATAAGCTATCTTTGACAGTTTTGTGATTCAAGTTCTATTGGCATTAATGTAAAGCTACAATTTTTTTTCCTCTTCAGTGAATATTTCCCAATAATTTGATGAAATAAATCAATTTTTTTCATGTTGAAGTTGATTTATTATTTGCATATTTGTGCTTGACTAGAAAAAAAATCTTTATCTGCACAAACCTTCATAAATTTGGTACACATGCAACCGAAAATTAGACAAGTTGTGCTTTTTTCTTTTAAGTGCCATAGTTTGGATTCTTGTGGTAGACCTAGGTACTGTTTCGATTTGAAATGATCGCAAGTTACAAATTATTGATTAGAAATGTTTCACTGCATTGAAAGCTCATTTTCAAGATAGATGCATTTAATAGTGTGTCTGTATTGTGGAGTAAGTAGTACTTTGCTACAATCATGTAAAGCAATGGCTGCTGTATTTCCTATAACTGTCACTGGGAAAAATACCTTATGCTGAAGCTGAAACCCCTTACTGGTGTATGTGTTTCTGTACTATGCATCACACATGTTGCATGAGCTATTTAATTAGCATTCCTGTCCTCCCCCAAAGTAAGTCTTTCTCAGACCTTTAATCAGCCTTCAGTGTAGTCAGTAAAGATCAAACTTGTGCAGGCTAAACCCCCATGGGCACTGGTAAGTAGGTAACTCTTCTGAGAGGTCTGCCAGGAGATCCAGGCACCTTATTCCTTTGGGTTTGTTTAGCACCTGTACTGGGGTGCCCATCCCTGTGCAGGGGGACTGCTGGTCGATATCCATCTGTGACCCACTTTCCTCTCACTTTTCTTCACTAGTCATACTCTCACAAAACAAATAAAGAATACCAGCCCTGTGATTTTTATGTGAAAATCGCTGTCTTCATTTCTGGAAAGCACGTAAGGTATTCTTTGTTTTTCCTCCCTTCCTCCCTTCCTCCCTTCCTCCCTCCCTCCCTCCCTCCCTCCAGAAATGAAATAGAATAAAAAGCTAGAAACTGTGATAGTAGAATACAGGTTTGATTTTAAAAATACAATTTAAGCCTATCCTGGTGTGTCAGTAACTGAGCAGTTTTACTTTCCCTTTTTTTTGTGCTGACAAGAGGATACAAAACTTTTGGTGGCGGCCTTTAAGCAGCACAGAAGTTGGAGTATCTGCGCGAATAAGTTGGGTGCCCTGGGATGAACTTGGCAGGCCAAGTTGTTTAACAGGGCCTCAGTGCTCTGGGACATCAGTGTCCAACTGTAGGAACTATTCCGGAGCAAGCATGGTCCTTGTAGAAATCTACAGGGCTCAGCATCAGTCTTGTGGGAGGAGACTGAAAGAGATGGTCTTTCAGCCTAATGGTCACTCAGAAAGGCAGGAGGAGGAACTGGTAGGTAGCAGGTTTAAAGTCAAAGATGTAGATCAGAAGTAAGGAGCTCATAAGAGGGAAGAAAAACCTTTTGCAGGGTTCCTTAATGAAGAAAATACATCTAGCACAAAAGCAAGAAAGAAAGTAATGCAACTGAGTTTTAAAAATTCCATTATAGCTTTTAGAGGAGAGCGTTAAATTATCTCCAGCACAAAGCAGCATTTCAGTCCTCATCGTTTCCTAAGCAAGAAGCAAATGAGGTAGATAAACATCACCTGTAATGTCACTTGTGGTGGCAAAGACTCGGAAACTTTCAGATGTTTCTCATTTTCTGGAACTATAGCAAGGCTAATCTGGGAACTGCAAAGGGAAAAAAAAAAGAGACACAATTTTTCCCAGAGAATTGTGCCTCGGCAGAGACCAAATCTAAGCTGTAATCAGCAACTAGGTTCTTCTGTTTGTGAAAGGTAAACTGTCCATCCATTAAAGTTTTATTTTCTTTGTGGGGCAGATCAATAACTGAATAATTGATTGGCTGACTAATTGAACAGCTGAATTATTGAAGATTTTAAATGTGAATTTCATGATGTGAGGTGGTTAGAGACTGGGACAGGTGCCAGGGGAAGTTTTAAGTAAATGAATGGAAGCAGTCAGGTAGAGTTAGTCAAGACCCTTTACCAAAGTTAAGATGATGCCTGACAGTTCTTATTCCATCTACCCTCAACCTGTCCTTTCCATAAGAAATCAACCTTTTTTTTTTTTCCTTCAGGCACTGAGGTCCTAGTTTTCCCATTTCCCAGTAAGTGCTGCTGCCAGCACTGCTCAGCAAACACAATTTACCTTTACAAGATGTCATGATTCCGTTCAAAATTGTAAAACATGTCAGGGCCTGATTTTGCAAAAGCTTTCCTCTTTTGTGACTTAATTGAATCTTTCTGGAAGCCAATAGGACTGGATTAGAAGCAGACTACTCCTGTACTGTTTGGTTGGAGTAACTTTAAGTGTAGTGTTACCATACTTTTATTTTCCTAACCATCCCATTTGTAAAACATGTTAAAAATAATATCATAGAATCACAGAATCACAGAATGGTTTGGGTTGGAAGGAACCACAAGGATCGTATAGTTCCAACCCCCCTGCCATGGGCAGGGACACCCTCCACTAGACCAGGTTGCCCAAAGCCCCATCCAACCTGGCCTTGAACACCTCCAGGGATGGGGCCTCCACAGCTTCTCTGGGCAACCTGTGCCAGTGCCTCACCACCCTCACAATTTCTTTCTTATGTCCAATCTAAATCCCCCCTCTTTTAGTTTATAGCCATTACCCCTTGTCCTGTCACTGCACTCCCTGATAAACAGCCCCTTTCCAGCTTTCCTGTAGGCCCCTTCAGGTACTGGAAGGCCGCAATTAGGTCTCCCTGGAGCCTTCTCTTCTCCAGGCCGAACAAGCCCAACTCCCTCAGCCTGTCCTCGTAGGAGAGGTGCTCCAGCCCTCTGATCAACTTTGTGGCCTCCTCTGGACTTTCTCCAGCAGCTCCAT